>OU343223.1:1529494-1849041 GCA_910596185.1 Chrysanthemum makinoi | reverse complement strand
TGGAAACTTGCTTAGATATTCTGAGTGTTTGTCACAATCTTTGATTAAGTGAGTAGGACTATAACACACAAAACAAAGTTTTTGACCCATATGACCAAAGTGATTTATTCTATGTCTATGCCCAAAATTATTTTGCTTTCTTGATGACTGATAAAATCTGTTTTGACCAAAATTATCCCAAAAAGGTTTAGAAGTACTGTTTTGAAAAGGTTTTGCAGAAGGTACTGCTTGTTCAGAAGGTACTGCTTGTTGAGCAGTACTTTGGTTTAAAGGTTCTGCATGATTATTTTCAACAGTTTCTTTGGGTTTCTCAGACCTAGATTGAGCAACAAGCTTCTTCCTAAACTCTAGACTATCTACACCATAACGAGAAACATCAGGCCTAGAGGGTTGATGATTAATGGGATGAGGAACAGCATGATAACCATTGTCTTTCTTATATTCAGGAGGTGGTTCACTTATTGATCCCTCATTACTAGATGTATCTACATAGTTAATGAGTTCATCATCACTAGTGGTTATGTCCTCAAAAACACCATCATCCTGATCACTAGTTTGGTTTTCATCTATGTTACTAAAATCCATTCCAAATCCTAAGCCTGTTCTAATATAAGCCCTTCTCTGTTTTTCAACATAAGCAACATGGGACAATCCAGACTCTCCCCAAGCAGCAAACTTAGCTAACAAATCATCTCTTTCCTTAGTTAATTTCTCAATTTCAGCAATTTTACAGTTTAGTTTCCATTCACTAAGTTTTAACTGGTAATCCTGTTGTTCATACTTTTCAGCCCAAGCCATTTCATTATTTTCATGTGTTATGATTTTAGCTTCCATAGACTCTAAAGTGATTTGATAACCTGCTACCTCAGACCTAGCCCTAATACAATTATCTCTTTCAATCACATAACTGTTAAGTAATTTTTGATAAAACTCATAACAGTTTGAGCATACCTCAGAGATAGGAGACTGAGTTGGTGAAGTAGCCACCATAGCAAGAAGAACAGGATCATCTTCACTTTCTTTGCTCCAATCAAATCCTCCAAAGCCATCATCAGATTCCAAAGCAGCATGTTCAGATTCTTCATCAAAAGCAGTGCTCCAGTCCAATGCTTCCACTGTGTCTTCAACTGCATCTTCCACTGCTACCATACAGTAAGTCACCGGTTCATCATCAAATTCTTCACTCCAGTCAACTTCTGATAATTTCTCTTGAGCAACCAAAGCCTTTGTTTCAGTTATTGGTATTTCTTTGAGCTCAAGTTTAGGCTTCTCAGATGTTCTGTTTGCTTGATACTTAGCAAACCGGCACTCCCTTGCAAAGTGACCAGTCTTTTGACAATTGAAGCATTCAATTTTAGATTTGTCAAAAGTTATTCCTTGTTTTGGTTTGAAATCAATACTTTTGCATGTCTTCTTCATGTACTTTTGATCCGTGCATGATCAAAGCAACTTGCCACCGGATATCAATTTCTTCAAGTGCATCTTCTTCAATCTGTGCTAGATCCTCTTCATAAGTGACAGGTAAGCTTGCTTGTTGTGCAAAGAAGGAGCACACAACTTCATCTGAGTTCAAAGTGGTAGATGGTGGGGCCTGCTGAGCATATGATGGGGATTGTAAGCAGTACTTTGAGAAACAGTACTTTGAGGAGAATCAGTACTTTTGGAAGTACTGCTCTTCTTTTCAGATGATAGAAAAGCAATACTGTGAGATTTGGAATTGGGTTGACCACTCATCTCATGTTCATACACCTTCAGTTGATGATAAAGATCATCAAAGTCCATAACATCCAATCCTTGCTGTCCTCTGATCATAGTAGCAATCACATGCCATGTGGATGGCAAACTCCTTAGAAACTTCAAATTAGCATCCTCAACTGATACTTCTGCCTTGTATAACTCCAACATGTTGAGGAGATTCTGAAACCTATCATATGCAGCATCAAGACTCTCTCTTTCTCCAACTGTGAAAGTTTCAAACTGTTGTTTCAGCAAGTTTCTGTGCATCTTCTTAGAGGCTTCATTCCCTCCAAATCTGGTCTTGAGAGCAGCCCAGAGCTGCTTAGCATCTTTAGCATCATGAAACTTGAGAAGATGACCATCTGGAATGGCAGACAAGAGAATGTTTAGTGCCTTCTCTTGATTCCTTATGGTTGCTGCTGGTAAGACTGCCTTTGGTGCTATAGGTTGTCCAGGAACATGAACAGGTTCTGGAACAACTTCATTCCCATTCACAATTACATTCCACAGAGCATGGTCGTAATGGCAATATCTGCCTCATCTTCATACACCAGAGATCATATTCTCCCTTCTTGATAATTGGAATTCTGAGTGAGGTGATTGAGGGTGGTGGAACAACTTCAGTCGACATCTTGAATATAGTTGAAGTAGGGTTTCTTCCTAGTCAGAGTTTCCACACAAGCTCTGATACCACTTGTTGGATCGATATACTTTAATCAAACTAACTTAACTAGCTTGTTAAGGTTTAATAACCTCGGATAAATCCTAAGTTATTAACAAAGAAACACTGAGCAATCTTTATCAAGTACGCGGAATTTACTTAACAAAGCTAAGAAGAAAAACTTTAATATAAACTCTAAATCTGCTTATTATGCAGATACTCTAATACAACTCTAAGATAATCGAACTTTTCTCTAAAACACTAATTCGTAAACTCTAAAACTCTTTTTCTGAAATCGTACCTCTAATGCCAATCTAGGAGTCCTTTTATAGGCTCAAGGATATCCTAGTCGGTTTACAATTGATAACCTTGTACGACAAGTAATCTAAACATGGAATACAATTCTTTCCATAAACGAATATAACAGTTCTTTTGTTCTAGCAGTACTTTGACTTCATCTTGCAGTACTTTGACTTTGTCTTTAGCAGTACTCTGACTATTTGACTTCTTCCAGTACTTTGCAGCTTACAGTACTTTCATATCTTCAGTACTTTGATATCTTCAGTACTTTGATATCTTCAGCACTTTCATATCCCAACATAAAGCTTATTGCTCGTTACAGATTAATGACATGTTAAAAAATTAACGGTAAATAGAGTGTGTTATTGTTTCAAAAGATAAAATACAAAGTAGCTATGTGCAAATGCATCATTTTCTAGCAACATTTGATGCAATGTTTTTAATCAAACATGAGTCCTTTTAAAAGAGAAACATTGTAAGCACATAAATATTACAGTATTATTTTTTCTTCACAAAATGATTAGTTGAAAAAGAAAAAGGAGTTGGTTAAGGAATCAAGGAAAGTAGGGGTGTTGATCGGTTCGGTCATCGGGTTGTTCGGTTAGTTCGGTTCCGTTTTTTTTTTTTTTTTTTTTTAGAATACAATTATAATATATTTTTAATTATAAATTGGGATTTACATCAAGGTGGTAGGTAAGCGGGCAACAAGTTGCGCCGCCACCCCTTTCTGAATAGCAAACCCTATTCTACTTAAAAAATTTTAAGGTCAATCTGAGAACCGAACCAAACAAATTCAAATTCGGATTTCTGTTTGGTTCGGTTGAATTCTAATTCGGTTCGGTTCTTGGGTTGACCCAAATAACCCGAATTTCACTATTTAAAAAAAAAATTAATAATTACATAGATATTACCAAAAAAAAAATATATTTCAAGCATAAAAATAAAAAGTGTTTTATTATATTATGATAACCTTTTAATAGTATTTATTTATATATAAATATACATAAAAATATATAAATATAAAATATATATATATATATTTATATGAATTCGGTTTTCGGTTTAAACTGCCAAACCCATAACCAAATCGAGAACCGAATTAGTAGTTCGGTTCAGTTTCGGTTTTCGGTTTATTCGGTTTTTACGGTTTTTTCGCTCACCCCTACAAGGAAGTGAAAGAACAAGTTGTCACTCTAAAATGTTATGACACTTCATTGTGTGAAAGTTTTTATGCAAATCTTATGTGATGCTAGCAACTTCTGAAATCTCGGACTATGTGCGCTAGCGTGTCATGACAACTCCCAATAACGGCACCGTGCTAGACTGAGCTATAGGGCTTTCTATATAAAGGAATTCCATGTACATATTGTTCACTCGCTAACATGATTCAGTACAAAAGAAATAGCTAAATAAGTATTTGATCAAACAAGTTCACATTTGAAATTATGTTAATTGGTTGGTGGAAAAGTTAAATTCATGTGGTATTTTGGGTCGCAAATGAGAAAGCTATATTTAAATTTAGCGCATCCATTATAATGGTTTATGAAAAGGTTTAAAAAATTATGAAGAAATTTAAAGACTTGTAAACCATAGTAAACATTTATTTCAAGCTTATGTGTCGTGAAGAGGTATATGATATTGAACATTTTAATAATTTAATGCATTTGAATTATATAATTATAAAACTTTAAAAATGTTTATATATAGTGAGGATAGGATTATAAAATAAAAGGGTTTATAAATTAGTGTTGTAACACAATTATAAACCTTAGAAAGCTTTATACATGAGAGGTTATTTACACAATCCATAAAATGATTGAGACACTCAAATTAATTGTGTTTAAACATTTATACCCTCACAGTTACCCTTACACTTTCACTCATGTGAGGGTATAAATGTCCAAACACAGTTAATTGGAGTGTCCAAATTATTTAAGGGAGTGTGCAAATTATCTCCCTTTATACATAGTCTCTTGTAGGGGTGTTCACGGATTAGGTAATATCCACAGTAACCGAAAACCGAACCGAACCGAAAATAACTGAACCGAATTCGTAACCGAAACGAATTGATCAAAACCGAACCGAACCGAACTAAATATTTGGTTATCGGTTTGGATATGGTTTTGGTAATAAAAACCGAAAACTGAACCGAAAACCGAATTCATATATAATATATATATATATCCTATATATATATATATATATGAAAAAAAATCACTAAAACTCTTTTTTAGTATAAATATAACATGATTTAAGCTTGAAAAAAATATTTTGTGCTAAAAATATATATAATTAAATAAAAAAGTAATTAAATTTATGTAATTTGGGTAATTTCGGTTATTCGGTTCGGTTTTCGCTTATAGGGGTTCGGTTTTCGGTTCGTTCTCGGTTCGGTTGAATCAAATTTGAATTCGGTTCGGTTCAGTTTTTGGTTATACCCAGAAAAAAAAATTAACCGAACAAACCGAACCGAATAAACCGAATAACCCGATAACCGAACCGATGAACACCCCTAGTCTCTTGTGTTTATTAATGAGTTAAATTAAATTATAAAATATAGACTGGACTTTTGAATGGGCTACATATTTTATATGTATCAAGTAAAAGCCTGTACAGATGGACCATAATGAACTGATTCAAAGCATGCCCAAATCCGGCCTAACTTAACAAGAGAATACATATCAACATAACTTAAGATATGGACAATGAGATCAAAGGCTGAAATTATGGGAATCTGAAACTTTTAAAATAACCAAAGAAAAAATAACTATCATAATTAGTAGATACCAAACAGTTTAACGTGTCCCATAATGTTAACTAGGACCAACTTGGTTCAATCCAAACGTTAAGGGAGAGATGATGCGTGGCTCCAAAGAAATCCTCTAGATGTTCTTCTTGAAAGTTTTGGGCATCAAATGTGTGGTATCTGCATGTGTCAAGTGAATAAAACACAACCCTCTTGTTCTTGGTATGTAGTCGCGGAAAGAAAATCTTATTCTCCATTTTTGGTTCTTTGGCTTCAATACAGAAACATGTTGTGCCACCAATATAGATCATGTGCTTACCTAAACTATCTATTTTTTCCCATTTTTGTTTAGACTCCTTACGCTTGAATACCTCGACAGCTTCTCCATACTCGCCAACACTAACTAGTAAACGATGTTGATAACAATTTGTTATCAAATATTGTGTTGGCGATCTACAATTCCCTTTAGGAGCTTCGGCTACAACAAGTTTCCAAGAGGCACCTTTTTTGCCAATATTATTTACAACAATAAGTTCTCCTTGTTCACAAAAGACATAAAGATCTCGACCATAAAAAGCTGATAAACAAACATTACTTGGATGATTAGTGGAAAAACGATGTCCACGCCACGTCCGTTTCTGATTCACAAAGTGGATGTAAAAACGCTCTCTTGTAAATCCAACAACTATACATTCAAGGGAAGTTGGTGGTGCCGAAAAGCATAAGCTTTCTAAATCATGCATGTTCTGTTTCTGGAAGCTCCCGGAGGTCATTTGTAAAAGGATTAAAGAAAACTAAGCAATTCAAGTCTCTCTTCTTAAACAATAACCAGCCAAACCTTGAATAACATATTCTGTCACGTTCGTCAATTATTACTTGGGAGTTTTTCAGAAAATATTTGTCACCCAACAAAGGATCCGTGAAAGTGATGATGTCTCTTCTTGTGTCTACCACCATTAGCCAAGGTGAAACAGGTGAATGTGTTTGTAATCTCCATAATGATGTTTCGTTGCTCCATTTGATCAAAGGTGCTGCTAAAAGACATTGTTTGCATGTAGCACGGAAGTTCATGTATTCCACACCAACGCAAAGCTCCATAATCATCTCCAAAAGATCAAACGGAATATTGAGGAGGTAAGAATTTTTAAGTTCAACTCCATTATTTGTACCCGATCTTAACGATATGTGATTGTTGTTTTCCATCTCTTCTTTATAATCAACAATGCATTTGGCTTCTTCATGATCATCTTCTAACCTACGTAAAATAGGATTTTAAGAAACAACTTCCCTATAATATAATCTATTTTTTTCCACATATAATACCAACATGCCGTTTCATAAATCCGTTGTAGTCATCGCACCTTTTTAAGATAGGTTGTGTCCCATTTGGGTCATTTTGTAAACAAACACCCCCAAATAACTTAATGGACTTTTGAAAATGATCATTTGTATACAATTAATGTTGAATAAAAGATGTTATCTTTATAAAATATGAAAATACTATGATATTGCTTACGAGACCAACAACATCTTTTAATCACTCAAATGTACCCAAAATGAAAATAAACTGACAAAAAATGGGACAATGAAAACTATAATATCCTATACAAACACAAGTTAACTGAAAGGCGATACCTGCATTCCCACATTGACACATGGCTTGTCGGCAGCATAGGAGAGGGTATAGAAGATAGGGAGATTGTGTTATCTTTGACATTGTATGAGTATATTGTTTTGCCCATTTCACCATGAATATGTATAAAACCTCCTAACTCTGAGGCAACTACAGGGCTATAAGAAACCGAGTAATCGCGGGCAACATCCATATAAAAAATAGCGTCTTTGAGGTCATCAATTACTTTCCATACTTCACAGCTCATCTCCAACTTTTTGTAATCATATTTTTCCCCAATTTCACTAATCGTGTCCTTTTTTATGATGTTCGAGTCTTCACTACTCGAGTCTTCACTACCGGAGTCTTCTAGATTACCGAATCCTGGAAAACTTATAATAAAATCAGTTATGTCCCAGTCTCTGAGGCATTCCCTTTCTTCCCAATTTATACAAGTCATGTCTGATTTAAACAAATACACATCGGTAGGTTTTTTCTCTATATTATTAGTTTCCTCGTCAAAACATATCTCAATGTAGAACAGTTCGGTAGAAGATCCTTTCAAATACCGGATGTCTCCGCCACGACGATAGGGGTCAGAAGGGCAACCGCTGAATACCATTAGATTTATTTCAACTTCATTGTACTTGACAACAATGTCAAGATGTATAACAAAACTAGCAAAAGCACCATCGGTACTTAGGGCATACACTTTACCATTGCAACAAGTTAGACTATGTAGTAATTTACCATTTGAAGTTAGTCTCTTCAGCTGCTGGGCATACGACATTTCGGTCCATCTAAAATCCTCCCGTTTACTATCTACCGGACAAAATAAGAAGGTAGACTTATCGGTTCTTGTTAACAAAAGGATTGAGCTTGGATCATCAGGAGGGGCTGACAAACAACACTGGCGGATAGACTCATACGACTCGCCATCTTCCAAAACCAAGGTGGGGAGACTTATGATCTTAGAAGTCACATGGCACCAAAGAGACCATATATTGTTGTATGGATGGTTGGAAAGAATCACCCAGCTATGAAAAAATCCTCCAATACGTTTCCCTAGCAACTCAGGGATTCGACATCGATAATGTGGCAACTCGTTGTGTATGGTGCAGAAGAACTGGTCTTGAGTGTTGTGCTTTTCGTCGTCTTGTATGCTCTCAGCAATCAACCATGGATATTTGGAAGACAAGTGAGGGAATCGATCACTGGAAATTTGCTCCATCTAAACAACAATATTTAGAGGTTAATTTATTTATGCAAAACTATATGTCTAATTGAATATAATAATCCCAACACTCAAAAAGCTTATCGCTTTTAACACTAATACAGAAAAAAAAAAAAAAAAAGTGCTTACAAAGCATTGAAACAGGAAAAAAAAAATCTTTTTTTAACATTTAATAAGCCAATAGAACATCTCGAAAAGCTTATTGCTTCTAAACTAAAAAAGACACAAAACAGAACTTATATAAGCTAAACAAAGGCACAAAACAACTGAACAATCAAAAAACTCAAAAGAGCTAAGCCAATTGAACATTAAAAAAAAAGGTAATAAACCAAGAAAACAAGCTAAACACTCGAATTGAAGGCTGATGCTTTTTTACAAAACAATTCAAGCACTCAGAAATCCTAATGATGTGATTTGAACCAAAAAGCATAGTCTTAAAAAGTTGATTCTGTAGCACTAATATAAGCTACTAAGTCAATAAAACAATTCATGCACTAATCTTATTGAACCAAAAAGCATAATCTTAAAAGGGTTCTAATAAGCAATTAACCTTAAAGCATCATAATTGATAACCAAGTAAATCATACCTCAAAAAGCTTATTTAATATGGTCGAAGTCGATTCAACACTTCAGTTATTTATACAAAAGAAAAAGTAAAGTTTGTATCGATGATTAATGAATATATGTCGACAAAGATGCATGGGCTTTAGTTTAACTGTATTTGTTCTTTCTTATTTACATATTTGCCCCATGAACTTTCTTTTAT
Organism: Chrysanthemum makinoi; assembly: GCA_910596185.1. Lineage (NCBI taxonomy): Eukaryota > Viridiplantae > Streptophyta > Magnoliopsida > Asterales > Asteraceae > Chrysanthemum > Chrysanthemum makinoi. The sequence goes on along the minus strand of OU343223.1, from coordinate 1,839,985 downwards.
ACACTTTATCTTCCTAGCAAAAATACCATATTTATACACAAATTTATCCCACGAAAATCAACATCACAACTTACATACACACAATAACCAAGTTCACAAGTTGATCATTCCACATGCCGACTTCTCCCTTTTGGCCATGGAAGACGCATGCGTTGAGGGTTGGTTTTCTAACGAGGACGCGTGAGTGGACAAGCAGGGCGGAGTCAGAAAGTTACAGTCAAGGGTACAAACTTTGATACTTTTTAGAAATTACACCACAAATTGGTTCGTTCAGAAGGCAAATTACAAAAATAGCCAGGCATTTTTAAAATATTACACTATAATATTTATCGCTAGGGTACGTGCCCACTCTGCCACCTTCTTGTCTCCGCATCCGTGGACAGATATGACACGTCAGTTGTATCCCTAATACACATAGTCTAAAAACTCTATATTCATAACTAGGATGTTAGTTAAGTTTAGAAACTAGGGTAGTGGAAAGAGTGAAAAACCAAACTTAAATAAAGAAACCATCAAATCAAAATTGAATGAAAAATCGGGTTTGATTTTCTATTTTGAGATGTAGTTCAGTTTATTTTAATTAGTGCATCATAACTTCATAAGAGTGTTTTTTGTCAATTCACGCGAATCATCTTCGACCTCTTATTTACGGAGTAGTCATTAACAAATAAACAATTACATATATGCGAGTGTATATAATGAAATCTCAATATATAATGTGAAATTAGGTATAAATAAAGGGACGAAATATGTAAAAAACTTTTGTTAGAAATTGGTAATATTAAATATCTTCGCGAATCGTGTAAATTCACTTTACGTACAAAATATTTTGACACTATTAGTACTTGGATATTACAAATTTTATCGGGATAATTTAAAAGGAACACTTTATTTCTACACACAAGAAAATAAAGCAAAGACAGAGAAAATTGTGTAAAATTTGTATGTTCCAATGAGACCAAATATGTCTATTAAATAACAGACATATGTGACCGTTAATTAACAGTTAATTTCGGTTGAAACCGAAGGGTCACAACTCTTCGCCAACAGACATGTTGTGTGGGTTTTGGCGGGAAAAACTGTTAAATCCTTGGACCCCGCAAGGGGCGCTGCCCCTTGACTCCGACATCTTTGTCAGGGCGAAAACATATTAACTCAACGAGTGTGCACTCCAGACTTCTTTAACTCGTATCCAAACTTAAAATGAAATTACATTGATTTATAGTAAATCGCAATTATATAAAATAGCTGATGACACTAAAATTTAAAAAAAAAAAAAAAAAAAAAAAATCAATAAACAGTTTATATATTAGTCGTTCAATATTTAATTTTTGATTGTTTATATATTACGTAGTAGGGAATGGATCCGGTGCGGATTACATTTGAAGTAGGGATGGTGCGGATAATATCAAAATAACATTCAAAAAAAAAAATTCAAAAAAATCTGAAAAAATTAAAAAAAGAAAGAGGACAACAATTTATTAAGAATCGCTGAAAAAAAATTTAGAAAAAAAATCATTTTCATGGTTAAAAGGTACAATAATATTATGAATTTTGTTAATATCACCGTAATAATCAAGATTTCTTAATATCACTACTAACTAAGGCTAGCAGCAGTTTCACTAAGCTAGCAGTAGTTTCACTAAGGCTAGCAGTAGCAGTGATATTAAGTTTTTTTCTAATATCAAAGTAACTTTTTAAGTAAAATTGTTAATATCACATTTACTTTTTACATGTTTTCTTAATATCAAAGTTAATTTTTTTAATATCACCATAAGTTTTCTTTATATCATAATAAAAAAGGCAGTGATATTAAGTAAAATTGTTAATATCACAGTAGGACTCATAATATCGTTAATATCACGGTAGAACTCATAATAAAAAAACAAAAATTGCTCAGAAAAATTTGAAAAAATTAAAAAATGAAAGAAGATAACAATAGTAAGGATCGCTGAAAAGGAAAAAAATTAAAAAAATCGTTTACATGGTTAATTGCTACCGTGAAGATAGCTCAGATCTTGACTTTTTTACAAAAAGTCAAGATCAGATCTGAAATGGGCGGTCCAGATCAATCCGCACATCCGCACGAATTAAAAAAATCCGCACCTGATCCTCACTCTTACGTAGTAATTAAATGAAATGAGCCAAAATTTTGTAAAGTCTTGTTCATTTACTTATATTTGACAACGTGTGAGAATATGTTCGTCAAATTAGTTCATTATTGTATTTTTATTTAAAATCAATATAGATCTCATATTTGCTATAGATTCAATAAATCAATCTTAGCCATCAATTTTTGATCAAAATTAACAAAAATACTATTTCCACCCTTTTTTCGAAAACAATATATCTTGCAAACGATAAATCTTCAAATTACAAAAAATACACCATCGCGACGAGACTTAAATTATCTTTATATAGATATGCACTTTATATTTTCGACAAAGTTTTTTTTTTTTCAAAAATTCCGCCCAGAAAAATCATATGTGATTTGTAAAAATATTATATGATTTGTGAAAATCATATGTGATTCGATTTTCACAAATCATATATGATTTTTTCAAATCATATATGATTTTTACAAATCACATATGATTTGCAAAAATCATATATGATTTGTGAAAATCGAATCACATATAATTTTAACAAATCATATATAATTTTTCTGGGCCGGAATTTTGAAAAAAAAAATCGTTAAAAATATATAGAAGTGCATATCTATAGAAAGATAATTTAATTCTCGTCGCGATGATATGTTTTTTTTCGCGTAACAATTAATGGTTTGCGAGATAATTAAATATTAAAAAAAAAGGTGAAAGTTTATTTTATTTATTTTTATTAAAAAAAATGAATAGCTATGATTGATTCATTGGATCTATGATAAATTTGAGATGTATATTAAACTTTTTCCTCGAATATATATGTTCTTAGGATATACTTGTAATACAATAATAGGCATATTAAGACAAACAAACAAACAAAACGGAAAGAGATGTGATTTGCGCGCTTTATCAATTGATTTGGATACTTAAAATTTTTGTGTCTTGACATTTATACATTTAATAATTCTGTCTTGATTTGCACACTCTACTAAATGATGCAGGGATATAAATGTCAAAACATAAATATTTAAAATGTGCAAACCAATTAATTAAGTGTGCAAATCACCTAAAAAAATATCTTGCCTCTAAACATTTATTTTAGATAATGTATATCATCACTCAAGGTTCTTGCTTAAAACAACTTCAATGACTCAAGTTGTTACTAACTTTTATGCAATTATCCTTTATTTTATTTTATTTTAATGGAAGTTCAAGTTTTCATAAGTTAACTTGGGGTTTTTTTACAAGATGACTTGCGATACGCAGAAAAATAACACTAAGATTAAAAAAATACGAAAGAATTAAAAAATACGAAAATATAAATATATATGAATTATCAATAAACTAAATTTGTTGTTGCTGATGCCATGGCCAAAAAAAGACTTGTGTGTTGTTTTATCACGTAATTATTTGGCTTTGTGTCAATGTTCTTCACACCTCACTAACATGTGGATAAATGTTTTTAGAATTCAGAATAACATTGTTAGATTATAGGCTAATGTCCAAGCCTAATCAAGGGTTTATGGTCAATTAGATTTAGGGTTTATATTTAAATTCTCAAAGCTATGTTCTATTATACACATGCATGCTATCTTATGCAATTGGGAGGCCATTCAATCAATAAAACTTTATTATTTTACATTGTATCCGAGCTTTATGTAAAATCTACCAACTAAAATATGCTATCCGCCAGTCATCGACTACTCGCCGGTGATCGGGAGGGATTCATTTTTTTAATGCATAAACCTTATTACACAAAACCCTAGCCATCAAAATACGCTCAGTATGTTGATTTGGCATCAAGCAATCATATATTTTTTTCTTCCTCATCAAGTTGTTTTCGCAATCGAAGATCATTGTTGTTGAAAACAAAAATTGACCACCAAATTGTCGCTCCTCCTAAAGGCAAAGCAAGTCATGTCGTAAAAAATAGCAAACGTCATAAAAATGGAGGAAAGAGCCAAGCAATATACAATTATGTTTCCAAATGCAAATCCATCTCCCTGCAAACGAACAACAAAGAAGAGAAGAAAAAGAAAACAAGAGAAGAAGAAGGCGATTTCAACATCTATCCAGCATGTACGTCCAAAAATCTCCCGTTCAAACTGCAGGTGGTGTTAGATTATAGGCTAAGGCCCAAGCCTAATCAAGGGCTTATGGTCTATGAGGTGAGTTCAATGCAGAACAATTTTTATCTAAAGAACAAATCATGCAATCTCATCCATTCATTTTTTTCCATAAAAAAAAAATAAATAAATAAAAATAAAAATAAAAAATACATTTTTCACTTTTTGTTTTAAAACAACGTATCTTATAAACGGTAAACCTTCAAGCTACGAAAAATACATCATCGCGACGAGAATTAAATTATCTTTCTATAAATATGCACTTCTATATACTTTCGATGATTTTTTTTTTCAAATTTTCTACCCAGTAAAATCACATATGATTTCACAAGCTACATGTGATTTTTAAAGTAATAAATCACACGTGATTTTCCAAATCACATGTGATTCATCTGGGCAAAAATTTTGAAAAAAAAAATCCGTCGAAAGTATATTGAAGTGCATATCTATATAAAGATAATTTAATTCTCGTCGCGACGGTATAATTAGTTTCGCGTAACAAATAACGGTTTGCGAGATATTTAATTTTAAGAAAATAGATGAAAGTGGGGTTTTTTTTTTTTTTATTTGATAAGAAAAATGAATGGCTGAGATCGCATGATTTGTTCTTTAGAAAAAATTGTTCTGCATTGAACCTTTCTCTATGGTCTATTAGGTTTAGGGTTTATATTAACTTATTCTCAAAGCTATGTTCTATTATTGATAGACAATCTATCAAACATAAGGTATCAAAGAGCTTGTGTCTCAATAGTATCTTTTTGTGTGAGAAAGTTACTAACCAAATGATTGTGGGTTCAATTTCTGCTTAAGATGTGTGAGATAAATTTGTGGTGTACGATTTTTATTTATATTTTTATAATTTTTATTTTTTAATCTAGAAGACTTGGAATTATGACTAGATATTTAATACGCATGGCCAAGACTCTTTGAAATTTCCTCAATGAACATATTCAAACGTTGAAAATACTTTTCTTCAATCAAAATCTTTGAATCAAGAGTGCAAAATGAAAAAGTCAAAGAGTGCAATTAGAGTGAGCCTACCAATAGCCTTGGCCGCCAATAGTCTTGGTCGCGTATAAATTTTCACTTGGGGCTTAATTAGTTTTCTAAACTATATAAATTAAGAGCAGGTAGTAGCAGAAGAAAGCCAAAGAAAATACAACAATGGAAGCATCAAACGTTTTACACATGGCTAGTGGTGATGGAGAATCAAGCTACGCCAAAAACTCGTTAGTTCAGGTGATCTCTCTAACTCCGTAAGTCATCACACACATGCTATATTGCTATATATCAGTGCTTGAAAATTATGGTGATTTAATGAGTAGCCAATATAATTTGGCACCCGTTTAGCAACGATGTCTTAAGTGCCGCATTGAAATTTACTTTTCAGGAAATTATGATACGAAAAGCGCTACCCATTTTAAAGGAGGCAGTCAAGGGTTTTGCTAATCATGATGTCTTTTTCGGCCAGTGTTTCAAGATAGCTGATCTTGGATGTTCCTCTGGCCCAAACACTCTATTGAGTGCAACTAACATTATTGATATTGTACACGAGGAGTGTAAACAAAATAATCGTAAAACACCACAATTTCAAGTGAGCTTAGTTGACCTTGTTGGAAATGATTTCAACACCGTTTTTGGGTTGTTACCGGAATTTTATGCCAAGCTTAAGGAGGACAAGGGCAGGAATTTTGGCCCTTGTTTCGTTTCAGCTGTTCCTGGTTCATTCTATGACAGACTCTTCCCCGACGAAAGTTTGCATCTTGTTTACTCATCTTATAGTGTTCATTGGCTTTCTCAGGTTTGCATAATAACCAACTCTACCATTAGCAACTACAGTATGATCAAACTAGAAAATACCAATGATTTCCTAGAAGTGAGAAATCTGAAAAGAAATATTGAAGAATCACATGTTTTAATTTTAATTACATTTCCACATATGTGTTCTGAATCAAGCAACAAAAAAATTTTGTTTAAGTTATCTGGCATGCTATAATTATTAACTGTCTAAGAAGCTAAACCCTTGCAATAAATAATAGGTACCTGAAGGTCTTGAAAATAACACATCAAATATCTACTTTTCGAAAACAAGTCCACCAAATGTGTTCGAAGCATATCAGAAGCAATATGCTTCTGACTTCAAAAAGCTTTTACAAGTTCGCTCCAAGGAAGTAGTATCTGGTGGACGCATGGTTTTAACACTTATTGGTCGGAGTTGTTCTGATCCAACGATTGATGATTGTGTCGTTCCCTGGGAGCTACTAACACTATCGCTTCTTGATTTGGTCAATGAGGTATATGGTTAATTATTTTGTATTTGACGTGAACTTGTAATTAAGAATATATTGTTTAAACCAAGCTAGCTTCAGATTTTTATATGGCTACTAAGTGCTAACCGTTAATTCATACTACAGGGGCTCGTTCGAGAATCAGATATTACCTCATTTAATATACCAATATACAATCCATGTGAAGATGAAATTAAGACCATTATTGAAAATGAAGGATCGTTTTCCCTTGATAGCATCAGCGCAATCAGAGAAAACTGGGTTCCATATGACACAGATTACACAAATGCGTGTGCTTTCAAAGAGCTCAGTCTTCGTCACGGGGAAAATGCCAAAAAAATGCTTAGAGCCGTTATGGAACCCTTGTTGGCATCTCATTTTGGAAGCTCCATAATTGAAAAACTATTTAATAATCTCGCAAAGCATGCGTCAGAATCTCTTGATATCAAGAAAGCAAGACACACTCATAATATAGTCATTTCAGTGATTAAGAAATGATATACTAAAGCTTCAAGTTACGTGGTCTGTGATTTATTTCTGATTGCTGGAATTGTAGCAATCATGTACTTTTCTATGTTTCTTCTGTTTGACAACGTGTTTCTGATGTAACTTGTCCCAGCACCTTGCTTGGGTTGTCCACTTGTTTGTGGTAATAAAATCTTGTTGGAAGTCCAAATTTAATTCGCATAGTTGATAAAACCGTACGTGTCACTCGCTAGATTGGAACATTCTTGACCATGTTATAACAAAAATGGGTTTTAGTTAGGCGTGTTCACAAGTCTAGCTCAAATAATTTCACGAGTCGAGCTTTTAAAACTAATATTTAGCTCGGCTCGTTTGAAAGCTCATTTAGTTATTCGAGCCGAACGAGTTACTCAAGCTAATCGAGCTAAATATGTAGTTTCAAAATATTTTCTTACAGCCTTGTTAGAATTAGTCTGTTTGGGTATAGATCCGGTGATTTGTGGGTTGATTTGTTAGGGTCTCTTGAAATCCTAATTTTTGTAATTTGGGATCTTTATCCTATGGTCGTTTCTGGTTTAATTAGGCTTGTTCTTGACCATTAGCATCCTTTAACTAAGTGAATCAAGGTTATTGGTGGTTGTGGTTGATTTTTCCGTTGCGTATTAAAGCACTTTAAGTCTTGATTTCTTCATTTAAGATAACAATGTTCTAGTTGAGTGGTTGTAAACGGTTTGGCTAACATCTTGACCTACCACCATATGAGTGGCAATGATACATATGATACCTGCTCTGGTCATTCCCAGTTCACTCTATTGGACACTTGTTGTTCTTGGGTGTGAGTTTTACTTTTTCTGGTTTTTTATTATGCTGTTGTGTCTAGATTGCCGGAGGTTAGGAATTGGGCAGTCTTGCAAGTTGTTGGATCAAGATTAATTGTCGGTTAACTGTGACTGAAGGTGTGCATGGTATTTAGTTGTTATGTTTGTTTGTTATTGTTATCTATTTGTATGTTGTTATTTTATCTGTCTATTAGTTATTTGTTTATCTTGTTTGTTTTGCATCAGCAACTTATGAAGGTGATGCAGTTCCTAATGGGCTTTAATGACTGTTATCAGCATGTTAGGACAACTATTTTAATTAAGGATCCACTCCCTGAGGTGAAAGATACTTATGCTACCGTTTCTAGAAAAGAATCCCACAGAGGGGTTCCTGAATCTTCTGGTGTTTATGAGTCTAAACTAAATGCTTCTTCTTTTGCTGTTAAGTCTTTTAACAATAACATAAGAGTTTCTAACGATAATCATAATAACACCAGAAGTTATGTGACTAATTATGTCAATAGAGGTTTAATCCTAATCTGAAATGTAAAAATTATGGTATTATTGGACACACTATTAAAAGATGTTTTGAACTCATTGGCTATCCACCAGGTTTTAAAAAGAAAAAATAATCCTGTTAAGCAGGGTGGTTTTAAACAAAATTTTAATGCCAATATTGATGTTAAACAAAATGAAAAACAACCATCTGCTAGTCTTTCTTCTAGTTTTACTCTTGAGCAAATGAAGAAACTTCTAAACCTGATCAATGATAACTCATCTGGAAACATTCATGCCAATATGGCAGGTAGGGCTTCATTCTTTAATAAAAATGTTTCTTTTAATATAAATTTTTTGAAATTTGTTTGTGCCAACTCAAAGTTATATGTTAAAACTGTAAGTTTGGGTTGGATTATTGATTCAGGTGCTAACTAGCATAGGCTGTGTCTATTGTTGGAATGTTTAATGTTGTTGACATAAGTAGTTTAAAGATTACTGTTGGACATCCCAATGGCACTCTTGCTACTATAAGTCATGTTGGAAATCTGAAATCGTCTAATAATGTGATCCTTTATGATGTTCTTGTTGTTCCTGGTTATAGTGTTAGTATGTTATTTGTTAACAAATTAATTAGAGATAGTAAGATGTTTGTTGGTTTTGATGAGAATAAATGTTACATTCATGAATTGAAAAATGAGAGAATCTTGGGGGCTGGTGGTATCTGGTGGTTTATACTATTTGATTTATAAAATGATAAGTCTATTGGTAAGTGCAATATGATTATGATTTTTAATGTATCTAAACTGTTATGGCTTAATAGACATGGTCATCTTGCTGATCAAGTATTATATGTTTTGCACAATGACCTAAAAATATATAAGAACTCTTCCGTGCCTATTTTTAAGATCTGCTATAGGGCTAAAAAAACAAGGGGTCCTTTCCTTTTGTCTGATCACAAGTCCTAGAGTTTAGGTGAACTTGTTCATCTAGATTTGTGGCGCCCTTACAGAGTTCCTATGAGAGAGGGTTATAATTATTATTTTTTACCATTGTTGATGACTATTCTAGAGCTGTGTGGGTGTACTTGGTTAAAACTAAGGATGAGGTCTTTAAAGTGTTTGTATATTTTATAAACTTAGTTCATAATCAGTTTAACATCAAACTTAAAGTTGTTAGGTCTCATAATGGTACATAATTTGTAAATAATAAAATGAGTAATATGTTTTCTGGTTTGGGTATAATACATCAAACTTCTTGTGCTCGTACTCCTCGACAAAATGGTATTACTGAAAATAACATAGACACTTGCTCAATGTTGCAAGGAGTCTTACGTTTCAAAGGGAATTCCTGTAAGGTTTTGGTGTGATTGTATTTTGATTGTTGTCTATCTTATTAACAGACTATCTTCATCTGTGATTAATGGTAAGTGTCCCTTTGAGTTGTAGTGTACGAAGCGCGCTCGGGGTCAAAAGAATTTCCTTTTCGTCAAGCAAGTTTTTCAACACCCTAGGCAGTGAACCAAATCGTTGTAGTGTAGTATTGAGTAAGCCTCGGGGATTGATATCGTTCTCTAGGGGAATAGGAATGGTAGCAAGAAATGTATTACGCTAAGGTGAGGGTTGAGGATGATTCTTTTTTTTTTTTTTTAGTTTTTTAGAAAGCTAAGGGTAAAATCTCGGGGCAATTGGTTTGGGGGGTGGTACTTCTACCGGTTACTTCTACTATTCTAACTATCTAATACTACGGGTAGCTATGTCTATTTGATGTGTGCTCGTATGATGATTAAAAATGTGTTTACCTAGATACTATTACTCCCTAGTTATCTTTTATTGATGGTTGAATTGTCACACCTTATTTTTAACGCGTTGTGCTTCCTAAGGTCGTAGGGTGTGCTTTTGCCCTAACTCTTTGAGGTCACCTTTGGGTTTAGCCTATGAAATCCACTAATTCATTCATAAACTAACTTTCGCAAAGATTATTCAAGAATTAAACACAACGAAAGCCTAGTTGCACTCCTAATCCAATTACAATTAAGATATGAGACAACCTAACAATAATTAATAACTAGGTTTTATAGATCTAAGTAAACACACAAGAAATTTAGCTAGACATGTTAAACAAGCAAGCATACACACAATCAATGGAAGACATAATGATACTTTTGATTAAAACACTTATCTTGATGTGTAAAATAGGGTTTGGGACCCTAAGATACTGTCCAAGTCAGACTACAAACGTTTAGGGTTTTTACTCCAAAAGTCTACCTCCTTAAATGCAGAAAAATCGAATTATATATATAGATTTACACTTGCGACGGCGTCTCCTTATAGGTGGGATGCCGTCAGATCGCCGTCATTAGGGTTTTCGTCTTGGCCAAGTCATCGATGGGACGACGTCACCTTAGAGTTGTGACGCCGTCAGTCTTCAAGTGGGACGTCGTCATGATTCTGGATCTGGGCCGTCTGAGATAAAAAGTCTGAGTGACGCCCTTCTTCTTCAAAGCCTGACGCCGTCAGGTTGTATGAGCAAAAATTCCACTGAGCCGTCTGGTGCATGTTTTTATCAAGTCTGTATAAAGGGACGGTGTAGCCCTTTGATTGGGACGCCGTCAGGTTCAGTTTGAGTAGCTTGAGTGGCTTCGATCTTGACTTTGCCATTTTTTTCATGTATTCACTCCTTTTCGTCCAAATATGCATCATTCCAGCATTTTGTTTCCAAAAAACCTGAAAAGTGAAAAAGAACGAAATTAAGCAGTAACGGATATAAAAGTGGTCGATTAAGGGCTTAAATGGCCCCTTAAAAGTGTACGTTTTAAATCCTTATCAAATATCCCTACACTTGGTATTTGCTTGTCCTCAAGCAAATGTGCTTTTGGCCAATCAATTTATAAGTTAGGGGGCATGAAGCATGGGTTTAAAATAATTCATAACAGGTAAAAGCACCGCAATAGTCATAACAAGCACGTAAATTATATACTAGCACCTCACAAGGGGTGTTTGGATTCTCTCATCTCTCAGGTTTATATTAAATATAGTAAATGGAAATGGAAGATAAACACTCGTTACCTGGCATAGTACATAGATTATCATAGGCTTGAGACTAGATCAAACCTCCACCGCTTTGGTGTAAGCACCTAGGAACAACTATCTAAGAGGTCTTTACAAGGGTTGTAACGTTAGGCTTACGGTAGGGAAACTGTTAGGAATTAGAAAATTCAGTCATTAAAGTGTCGGTCACCTCAAGTATATGTAATCATTAGAAAGCTCGTAGTCGTAGTTATTTAATGTTTGTAAGAAGTTAGTTAAGTAAAACCGTGGAGGACGGACGGGTATTTACCCACTGTATGCCTGATCCACAGCCCGTAGGAGGCGTTTATTGTAAAACACTATAAATACCCTCTACCTCCCAAGGTAGAGGGTTGGAGCTTCAATACCATTTTTCTTTGTTTCACATAGTTCCCAACTCTCTTCCCTTTCTCTCTCTAGAACTTTCTCTCTCTAAAATCTTGTTAACGCCTCATATGATATTAGTATGATGTGTTTGTGAAATCCTATATCTTACAATTGGTATCAAGAGCCATGGTTTGATCACTCATCTTTCATGCTCTTTGTTTCGGTGGATTTCATAAGGTTTTTGGGGTTATAAGTGTTTAGGAGACTTTGAATCATTTGGACAATTTCTAGTGTTAAAGTTTGAATTTTGATTGTACTTTTGTGTTTAGGATCATCATATGTGTTTAGGTTTTGAATTGGAAGGCTTAAATCATTGTGGTTTGGTTGTTTTTGATTGATTAAGTGGTAGTTTTGGAAAAGTGTACGAAGCGAGTTGCGCCACGGAGTTGCATTTCTTGGAAGCGAGTTGCTTTGTTATTGAAAGCGAGTTGGTATAAGCGACTTGGCTATTAAGCGAGCTGTATTAGCAGCGAGTTGGTATATGCGACTTAGCTATTAAGCGAGTTGTTTCTTTAAGCGACTTGAGTTTTAAAGCGACTTGGCTATTAAGCGAGTTGTATTGTCAGCGAGTTGGTTTAAGCGACTTGGTGGTTAAGCGAATTGTCTTTGTATGCGACTTGGCTATTAAGCGAGTTGTTTCTTTAAGCGACTTGAGTTTTAAGCGACTTGTCTTTTAAGCGAGTTGACTGTTTAGCGAGTTGATACCAAAGCGAGTTGACTGTTTAGCTACTTGTCTATTGAGACTTGTCACTTCTTCGTGCTACATTTTTACGGTTGTTCTTTTGGTTTAGTAAAATCCCTTGAAAGAATCAATTTCCCGGTTTAATCAAAGAATAGTAAAATCCCGTAGAACTTGTAATCATGTCAAACATCGTGCCTACTATCGTTTCTTCTGTAGCTGAGGACGTTTAAGCAGCTGGATCAGATACTCATCCACCTATGCTTGACATAACTGATTATGACTCATGGGCTCAAAGAATCAGGTTGTACTGTTTGGGAAAAGAAAATGGAGTCAACATTCTCAAATCAATTGATGAAGGACCTTATCAGATTGAGACTACAAGAGACATAATTGATACTGCTGCAGATGGAACAATGATCTTTGGATTGGACAGACCAAAGACGTATGATGAGCTCAATGATAAGGAGAAAAAGAGATTCGATACTGATATCAGGGCTTCAAACATTATACTTCAGGGTCTTCCAAAAGATATCTACAAGCTTATCAATCACAACACTGAAGCCAAGGCGGTTTGGGATAATGTCAAGATGCTTCTCTCAGGTTCTGAATTAACTAAGGAAGACAGAGAATCACAGCTGTATGATGAATTTGAGCACTTTAAGATGAAACCAGAAGAAAGTATCTATGAATATTACGTGAGATTCCACAAGCTGGTGAATGATATGAGGAATATCAAAATGACCATGCCAAATATTCAGCTGAATTCAAAGTTTGTGAACAACATGAATCCCGAATGGCACAAATTTGTCACCTCTGTGAAGCTAACCAAAGGATTAAAGAACACCAACTATGAGCAACTGTATGCCTTCCTGCTTCAGAATGAGAGACATGCCATGTTTGAGCGAATGATTATTGATCAGTTCAAATCTAAACAGGGGGAATCAAGCTCATCAAATGACTCAACAGCCTTTTACACCAATGTTGGAATTACCACCAAAGCTTCTCAAGTCATACCCACGGGTAATGGTAATTACAAGCTCATTCCTGATCCAGCATATAAGCCTCCAGACTCAAACACACTCATGGAAAACTTCATCAATCAATTGTCTCTCATGGTTAGTCAAAATATGAATTCCCTCCCACACACCAACAATAACCTCAGAACAGCATCCAATCCACACAATCAAGCTACAATCAGAGATGGGAAGGTTATGGTGCAACCAGTTCAAGTAAGGCAGTATGAACAGGGAAGAGGTGGAGTAGGTGGAGGGTATGTGGCTAATCAGAATCATGGGAGAAATGCCAATCAGGGACAAGTGAAGCCAGTCAAGTGCTACAACTGTGGTGGTGATGGACACATTGCAAGGAACTGCACATCTCCAAAACGCCCTCAAAATGCAGAGTACTTCAGGGACAAGATGCTGCTGGTGCAAGCTCAGGACAATGGAGCAGTTTTGGATGAAGAAGAGTTGTTGTTTCTTGCTGAGGGTAATGCCAAAACCTATGATGCAGATGTGGATGAGCAGCCAATTCAGGATATTGGTCACAATCATCAAAATGCTTTTCAAGTTGCCGACTGTGATGCATATGACTCTGATGTCGATGATGAACCTACTGCCCAGACAATCTTCATGGCTAGCATTTCTCCAATGGTCTCTCCAAAGGTCTCATCATCTAAGCAAGCTGGTCCATCCAAAGAATCAATCATCTCAGAGGTATTAAAATTATATGATGAAGTTGATGAGCAAAAGATACATGATAAAGTGCAATCACATGAAACTTGTGAAACAGATATTGTTAATATGGGTAATAGTAATATTGTCCCATATGATCAATATGTGGTCCAAAGTGAAAATGTGATTGAACCAAGTGATGCATCTTCTGCAGTCAATGATGACTATGTTTTTAATGAATTCACTCCATGTGCCCTTGATGATTCTGTTATCTCTGAACTTAATGCCTATAAAGAACAAGTTGCCATTTATGAACAACGCGCTAAGTTTAAGTTAACCACTCGTGAGCAGGAAATGGATGACCAAATGCATACAATTATTAGAAAAAGTAACTTTAGGGAAGAAATACTAAAACAAGAGCTAGATTCCTTAAAAGAAAATCTTAATAAAACGGCTAAGCAAAAACAAGAACTTCAAGAAAATGTGAAAGTGCTTAAGCAGAAATTTAATGCTAAGGAATCAAAACTTTTAAATGAATTTTCCAACCTAAAAACTTTGAAAAACAAACTTGAAAACAAATTGTACGTACAAGGAAACACCATTCAGACTGCTCACATGATCACTAAGCATAGAGTTCTAAGTGACAAACATAGTGTTGCATTAGTTGATGAACCAAACCCTGAGGCATGTAAGAAAGCTAGAGAAGCACAGAAGGTAATTTATGATGGCAATGAAATCCTTAAGCCTAGACAGAAACCTAGTTGCGCTGAGAATACTGAGGAAGATAGGCAGTTAGAAGAAGTCACTAGAAAGAAATTGGATGAAAAACTTAAGAGCCCTTCATGCATAGAAAAGAAAATCAGTTATAAAACACCCAACTATGCTAAAGATAATTGGATTGCATTTAACAAGTTTAGACCTCAAACACAGCTGACCCCTGAACAAGTGTTCTGGAAAAAGGATATGGACATGAAAAAAGCTGATGAGTTTGTTGAACAGAATCCCCCATGTAGGAGAATGCTTCCTGCCACTGTATATCCCCCCCCCAATACACCAATGCATTTAGTCCCTAGATCTATTCCCACTAAGAGCAAGACCTTAATCAGTCAGTATGTCATTTATCAATTATTTGTTGATTTTGAGAAGACGTGTAAGAAAAGGATCACACCTACTGGGATAACTGAAGGGGAGAGGGGTTTTGAGCAAATTAAAGAATGCTATTTAACTGAGGTCATGCCTTTCTTTAAACAATTAAAAGGTCAATTTGAGAGTCTTAAAAAGGGGATGGATTCAGATATTAAGGAAATGGAAAAGGAATTTGATGCAATGATAGTTGAGGTCAATGACTATGAGCGAGAATTAAAATATAATGAGATTGAGAGGAAAAACTTGCATACCTTAAATGAGAATCTGATTTTTAAATGTATCACTCAAGATGTGTTTTACACTGCCACGAATTGTTCAATTAATGCATCTCAATTTCATGAATTATCTGTTGCTCTGAAAGTCTCCCATGATCGTGTCATTGAGCTTGAGAAAACTAACTCTAAATTGCATGAAAAATTTGAACGGGATGATCATGATAACCTGGTGAAACGGTTCTCTAAATTGGAAGTTGAGCATCTTGCTTTGCAATTAAAATATCAACATCTAAAAGAAAATGTTAAAACCTCAAATATCAAGACATCCTTGGATGCTCCTGAATTTGATGCAGTTTTTGAAATCAGCAAACGTGATGAACAGATTCGAGCTCATTATAACACGAACAGAAAAATGAGAACCCAAATTTCATAATTAAAGGGTGAAAAGAACAATGTGACAGGCTCCCAAATGCCTCCTCCTTTAGATTCTCAAAGTTCTCAGAGTTTTCATCTTCAAAACTTGGTTAATGTTCTACAAAAGGAAAATGAGAGTTTTCTAGAAGAAAATGAAAAGGTGAAACAACACTTTAAAGAGTTATATGATTCAGTGAAAGTCACTCGTGACAAAAACAACGAAATAATAACGTCTTTACAAAAAGAAATTGAGAATCTGAGGAGTCAAGTAAAAGGGAAAATGCCACTTGTCTTTAATGAGAATGTTGCATCAAAGTCATCTGCAGACTGCAAATATACTGTGACTGTTAAATACATCCCTCCTCATCTTAGAAATAACGAACTTGCATTTCATAACTATCTCGCTCACCTTAAGGATAGTCTAGAATGTCTCCGTGAGATTGTAGAAGAGGATTTCATAAATAAGCCACTTGATAGAGAAATTAGGTTTGCTTGCATTCAGGCCAAACGATCTCAGGAGCTACTAGAATGTTTAAGATACACTTGTCCTAAATCCTTAGGTGCGAAAGATAAAGCTGTGATGCCTTGTTCTATGCCTAGTGCCAAGTATGCAACCCATTCTATGCCCAATATTAAGAAAGTGAACTCTATAGTACCTTCAATTAGTTCAGATCCCTGCACGTCTAATTCAGGAATGCAAAAGGTAGCCCAACCAACTAATGTTCCCATAATTCCCTCTACAGGAGTAATCAGTGACACAAAAGCAAGCGGGTCAAAGCCTCCAGGCAATACAATGCAAGATAGGACCTCGCAAGCTAAGAATGTGCAATGGAAGAAAGCAGAAGATCACCCTAGGAACATTAAGTTTGAGTTAAATAAAACGAATCATGTTGATTCTAGTATTAGCTATTGTGTACTGTAATTAATTTGAATTCGATCTGCTACTTTTGGCAAAACATGTAATGATGATTGTTTGGTTTCTGTTACTAATCATGAATGTGGTGTGAATGAGTTGATTAATACTGCTAAATGCCTTGTTAAGGTAGTGAATACAAAAAATCAAGCTAAGAAGGCTAGAAAGCAATGGCGAAAGAAGGTTAGAAAACATTGGAAACCCACAGGAAGGAAATTTAGTAACATAGGTTATCAGTGGATACCTACTGGCCGCAAATTCAATCTTAATGAGATGTGCCCTAAATTATCTAGATCAATGCCCATTAGGAAATGGATGCCTACTGGTAGAACTATTCCTTTAAGAAGTGAACATACTTTGAGTAGGACAAATACGGACACTAGCATTGCATCTATCCCTGATGATTCCATTGTTTCTACTTCTGATGTGGGTGTTCCAATCACTGTTACTAACCAAATGGAACCCATTCTTGCATGGGGATCCCAATTATCCAGTTATCCATTCTTGTTTGTGTTCAATTGCAGATCGTTCAAATCGTTCTGTGGTACCTGGACTCAGGCTGTTCCAAGCATATGACTGGAGACCGGTCGCGGCTCATGAACTTCGTGAGTAAATTTATCGGGACTGTTAGATTCGGGAATGATCATTTCGGTGCAATTATGGGTTATGGAGACTATGTTGTCGGTGATAGTGTTATCTCCAGGGTATATTACGTTGAAGGTCTTGGTCATAAATTATTCTTTGTCGGTCAATTCTGTGATTCTGATCTAGAAGTGGCCTTCAGAAAACATACTTATTTCGTTAGAGAACTTGATGGTAAAGAACTTTTAAGAGGAACACGTGGTTCAAATCTATACACCATCTCTATCGAAGATATGATGAAGTCTTCTCCAATTTGCTTGTTGTCAAAGGCTTCGAAAACAAAGTCATGGTTATGGCATCGTCGTCTCAATCACTTGAACTTCGGCACCATAAATGATCTCTCCAGAAAGGACTTAGTTGTAGGCTTACCTAGACTAAAGTATGAAAAGGATCATCTTTGTTCAGCATGCCAATTGGGAAAAAGCAAGAAGTATGCCCACAAACCCAAACCTACAAACTCAGTTACAGAAGTTCTTCATACCATTCACATGGATTTATGTGGACCCATGAGAGTGCAGAATATCTTTGGGAAGAAATATGTGTTAGTTGTGGTTGATGATTACTCTCGATTTACTTGGGTTAAGTTCTTAAGGACAAAGGATGAAACTCCAGATATCATCATCAAACTTATCAAACAGCTGCAGGTTCGACTTAACAAAACTGTCAGAATCATCCGAACAGACAATGGAACTGAGTTTGTTAATAAACAACTTAGTGAGTTTTATGAAAGTGTTGGAATCAGTCATCAAAGAAGTGTTCCACGAACTCCTCAACAGAACGATGTAGTTGAAAGACGAAATCGAACTCTTGTGGAAGCCGCTAGAACAATGATGATTTACTCAAAGGTTCCAATGTTTCTCTGGGCTGAAGCCATTGCCACTGCATGCTATACTCAAAATCGATCCCTTATTCACACTTCTCATGGAAAAACTCCATATGAACTTTTCCACAATCGAAAACCTAATCTTTCATTCCTTCGTGTGTTTGGTGCATTGTGTTATCCAACTAATGAGGGCCAAGACTTAGGCAAACTTAAAGCTAAAGCGGACATTGGAGTATTTGTAGGATATGCACCTAGCAGAAAAGGATACCGAATCTACAACAAAAGAACCTGAAATATCATGGAAACAATTCACGTTACGTTCGATGAGCTGACCGGTCCAATGGCTCCTGGACAACCCAGTTCTGGACCCGCATCATCAAGTAGTCCCATCAGTTCTACTCTTGTATACGACTCTACACCAGCAACTCCTTATGTATCTCCTTCAGAAGATGATTTGAAGAAACTGTTTGATCCAATGTTTGATGAACACTATAAGCCAATTACTAATGATCTGTCAATTCCAATAACAGAGGCTGCTCCTATCCCTGTCAATGAAGTTAACCCTTCAGTTTCTATGTCGTTAAGTCAAGAAGTGCCTGCTGCTGATCACTCTGTCTCTTCAACAAATTATCAATCATCGAGTGTACATCATGGAATTGTTTCTGGTGCCCTTGATGGAGAGAATCCCTTTGCTACTCCTGAAGATGCCCCCTTTGAAAACATATTTTCTCCTGAATCATCATCAAAACCATCTTCATCAGGAGAAATCGACTCTGCTACTTCAGTTCCTCAACAACAACCACTCGAACACCTTAGAAAATGGACACATGATCACCCATTGGACAACATCATTGGAAATCCCTCTCGTCCAGTATCCACTCGCAAACAACTTGCAACTGATGCCTTATGGTGCTTCTTCAACTCTGTACTATCCAAGGTCGAACCAAAAGACGTTAAAACTGCAATGAATGAAGACAGCTGGTTCAATGCCATGCAAGAAGAAATTCATGAGTTTGATCGACTAGATGTATGGGAATTAGTACCTGCTCCTGACTGTGCTATGATCATTGCTCTAAAGTGGATCTTCAAAGTAAAACTTGATGAGCATGGTGATGTTTTAAAGAACAAGGCTCGATTGGTTGCAAAAGGATACCGTCAAGAGGAGGGAATTGACTTTGAAGAATCATTTGCTCCAGTTGCTCGTATCGAGGCAATTAGAATCTTCTTGGATAATGCAGCAAGTAAGAACATGGTAGTATATCAGATGGATGTAAAGACGGCTTTTCTTAATAGAGATCTTAAAGAAGTCGTATACGTCAGCCAACCTGAAGGTTTTGTGAATTCAGATCATCCAACTCATGTCTATCGCTTGAAGAAGGCTCTTTATGGTTTGAAGCAAGCTCCAAGGGCATGGTATGATACGCTATCAAATTTTCTTCTATCCACTGGATTCAACAAAGGAGCAGTTGATCCGACATTGTTCACCAGAAAGTCAGGCAAACATTTAATTCACGTTCAAATCTATGTTGATGATATTATCTTTGCCTCGACTGACACCAATGAATGTGACCGTTTTTCTAAGGATATGGGCTCCAAATTTCAAATGTCAATGATGGGACAAATGTCATTTTTCTTGGGATTACAAATTTCACAAAGTCCCGGAGGCATTTTTATTAATCAATCTAAATATGCAAATGAAATTTTAAAGAAATTTGGATTTGTCACTTGTGACACCGTTGACACTCCCATGGTGGAACGTACCAAACTGGATGAGGACCACTCAGGGATCATGGTAGATCAAACGAAATATCGAAGTATGATTGGATCCCTGATGTACCTCACAGCCAGTAGACCTGATATTCTGTTCGTTGTATGCATGTGTGCTAGATACCAGGCTAAGCCTACCAAAAAGCACCTTGAAGCGGTTAAACGGGTCTTTCGGTATCTCCAAGGAACCATCAACATGGGTCTTTGGTACCCGAAGGACACCGGTATGTCACTAACAGCATATGCAGATGCAGACCATGCAAGGTGTCAAGATACACGTCGAAGTACATCTGGAGGTGCTCAGTTTTTGGGTGATAAGCTTGTGAGCTGGTCTTCAAAGAAGCAAATGAGTACTTCTATTTCCTCTACAGAGGCTGAATACATAGCCATGTCATCTTGTTGTGCTCAAATCCTATGGATGAGATCCCAATTATCTGACTACGGCTTTGAATTCAACAAGATTCCTCTGTACATCAAGATACACGTCGAAGTACATCTGGAGGTGCTCAGTTTTTGGGTGATAAGCTTGTGAGCTGGTCTTCAAAGAAGCAAATGAGTACTTCTATTTCCTCTACAGAGGCTGAATACATAGCCATGTCATCTTGTTGTGCTCAAATCCTATGGATGAGATCCCAATTATCTGACTATGGCTTTGAATTCAACAAGATTCCTCTGTATTGTGATAACAAAAGTGCCATTGCTCTCTCTTGCAACAACGTTCAACATTCAAGAGCAAAGCACATTGACATTCGTCATCATTTCATTCGGGAACAAGTGGAAAAAGGTGTGGTGGAACTCTATTTTGTAAGGACTGAATACCAGTTAGCATACATCTTCACCAAAGCTCTTCCTAGAGAACGTTTCGAGTTTATCCTTCCACGACTTGGTCTAAAGAGCCTACAACCGGAAACACTCAAACGTCTTCAAGAGGAAGACGAGGAGTAAAAAATGGTTTCTTTCTTCATCTATCTCTTGTATATACTTATTCAAAAAGCAAAATACAAAATTTCAAAACCCACAAAAGAAAATATAAAAATATAAAATTTTCAAAAATCCATAAAAATTAGAAAATCTTGAAAATTTCCAAAAACATATTGCTATCTTGTCATTGTTTTTATTATTTTTTTATTATTTTTCGATATCATCTACGGACTTTGTGTTGACATTCAAAGAATGTCACGGGTTTTTAGATGTTCTTCGAATGTACATAAATTGTTTATTAAAAAAAATGAGGCGGAGAAAAATGGTGGTTAATTGTCATTTCAGGCAGTAACCCGTGTTATAAAGTAAAGAACAGAGCAATACTTAATCTTATTTTTTCAAATCTCTTGCTCTGATTCTTAAAACAAATGCTTGTCACCAAAAAGACAAACATTTTCTTTCCAAATATTTTTCCGTCTAATGATTCTTCTGAAAAAATATTTGCCATCTAATGAAAACAAAATTGCTTTGAAAATACCTCGTACTCTATTATTCTTGTAAATCATCTGTGCTTATCATCTGTCAAAATCTCTATCTCTCAATCAACAACTTGTGTCATTGATTGAGGGGGAGAATGATTTCTATCGAATTAAAAAGAGTATTTTTAAACAATTGGCACGTAAACGAGCAAGGTCTTCTTTTGGATAATCAAAATGAACAATGTTTTATACAAGTGGGTCAAGACCTTTGCTAATGTTATGTTTTCAAAAGATACTCATGCATGTTTAAACAATGGAGTTTAAAGTTCGAAAATCTGATCCTTATCAGTTAAAATGTTTTTCAAAAGCAAGTCAATATTCTCCTCAAAAGCTCTCAAAATTTAATTTAAATCAATAGAGATCACAACTCTCAAAGGATTTGAAAAGTGTGATCAGGGGAGAATTTGTGATTTAAATTGGATTTAAACTGATAACTCGATAATTGGTTTGATATGCGCTTAGCAAACTCTCCACCATTCATGTGCCAAACGATTTTAAATTTTACATGCACATGTAAAGGGGGAGCATCTATTTTTTAAACCAAAAAAGATTGAAACGTGATTAATTTGTTTCAAAGTGCAGGTTTTCCCTTATATGTGCAAAACTCATTCAAATCTCGATGCACATATTGAGGGGGAGCAATCTTTATTGAAAACCACATTCTTTCCCGAAAATATCTTTAACTGTATGTGAATCACTGATTTTTGATCGGGAAAGTAATGTCGATATTTTTAGAAAATATCTATCAAAAGAAGTGAATTCTTCCTCTTGCCTCCATGTGCCAAAATGATTTCAAACATATGTTGCACATGTTGAGGGGGAGTCGTTTTCTAAAATATCAAAAACGATTCAGGTACAAAATTCTTTGATAATATATCACAAGTACTTGGATTGATTTTCAAATGGTTTTCAATTGGTTCCAACGGCTGATGAAAAATACCAAAAGACCGACCAATTTATTTTATGCATGGTGTTATAAGGATGGTTAGGTTAGGTATTCGTTCCCACGATCCCGCCAGAGCCGGAGGGATCTACCCAGGGACAATCCACTAGATAGTGTAGAAGTCCATGATGAAAAAAGGAGAAAAATGAGAATATGGGAAGAGTGCTGTTAGGAATTAGAAATTCCAGGTATTAAAGAGTCGGTCACCTCAAATATATGTAATCGTTAGAAAGCTCGTAGTCGTAGTCATTTTAAGTTAAGTAGTATTTAGTTAAGTAACACCGTGGAGGACGGACGGGTCTTTACCCACTGTATGCCTGATCCACAGCCCGAGGTGTGGCGATTTATGTAAGACTATAAATACTCTCTACCTTCCAAGGTAGAGAGTTGGAGCTCATAATAATATTTTCTTTCTCTCACTAAGTTCCCTAAACCTCTAACTTTCTCTCTCTAGAATTCCACTTTATTCGCCACCTTGTTGTTATGGTTTGATGTGTATGTGAAAACTAATATCTTACAATTGGTATCAAGAGCCATGTTTAGATCATATCTTGCACATCTTTGGATTTCTAGTGGTTTTTAGGTGGTTTTTGAGTTTGAAAAAGTTTAGTGGTTTTTGCATCATTTGGGTGATTTCTAGTGTTAAAGTTTGGATTTTGATAGTACTTTTATGTTTAGAATCATTACAAGTGTTTAGGTTTTCATTTAGTAAGCTTGAATCATCTTGGTTGGGTTGTTTTTGGATTGTAAAGTGATGTTTATGTGGTTTTTTCTTGCTAGCGACTTAACACACGGAATACTTTCATCGTAGCGACTTGCTTTACAAAATTTGTAGCGAGTTACAGTTTTAGACCTAGCGATTTAGAACTAGCGACTTAAAGTACAAGTAGTGGACTTTCCACCACAGGTAGCGACTTAGTGGTAGCGACTTGGTCTGTAGCGAGTTGCTCTTTAGAGACTTGTATCTTTAGCGACTTGAGTAGCGAATTGCTGCCAAAATTTTGCTAGCGACTTGAAGCTTAGCGAGTTACTACTTAGCGACTTGCATTTGTCTAGCGACTTGGGACTCTAGCGAATTAGTGGCGTAACGAATTAGGTGTTAGCGACTTGGTGCATTATCTTCTAGCGACTTGGGTGATTGTTTACGGTTTTCTCTTGATTTAGTAAAATCCCGTGAAAGAATCTATTTCCCGGTTTAATCATAGAGTTATAAAATCCCGTATAATCTGTTAACATGTCTACCAACGTTCCTACTATCATCTCCTCTGTTGCCGAGGATGTTCAAGCTGCTGGCTCAGATACTCGTCCACCCATGCTTGATAGAACTGACTACGACTCTTGGGCTCAACGAATCGGATTGTACTGCCTTGGAAAGGAAAATGGTGTCAACATTCTCAAATCCATTGATGAAGGACCATATCGAGTTGAGACAACTAGAGACATACTTGATACTAATGAAGATGGAACTCCTATTTACGGAATGGACAGACCTAAAATGTATGATGAGCTTGAAGATAAGGAGAAAAAGAGATTCGATGCAGATATCGGGGCTTCAAACATTGTTCTTCAAGGTCTTCCTAAAGACATCTACAAGCAGATCAATCACAACACCGATGCAAAGGCAAGATTTGGGATAATGTTAAGATGCTTCTCTCAGTTTCAGAATTAACTATGGAAGACAGAGAATCCCAACTCTATGACGAATTTGAACACTTCAAGATGAAACCGGATGAGAGTGTCTATGAGTACTATGTGAGATTTCATAAGTTGGTGAATGACATGAGGAACATCGGAATGACTATGCCTAACATTCAGCTGAACTCAAAATTTGTGAACAACATGAATCCCGAATGGCACAAGTTTGTCACCAAGCTCACTAAAGGATTGAAGAATACAAACTATGAGCAACTCTATGCCTTCCTCCTTCGGAATGAGAGACATGCTATGTTTGAAAAATTGATTCTCAATCAGTTCAAAACCAACCAGGGAGAGACAAGCTCGTCTAATGACTCAACCGCCTTCTACTCAAACATCGGAATCACAACCAAAGCATCACAAGTCATACCCTTGGGTAATGGTAATCACAAACTCATTCCCGATCCTATGTTCAAACAAGCCGATGCGATGCACACGCTGGTAACTTCATTAATCAACTAGCTCTTCGATTAGTCAAAACATGAACTCTCCCACAAACCAACAACAACCTCGAACAGATCTAACCCACACAATCAAGCCACAGTTAAAGATGGAAGGATCGTGGTGCAACCAGTTCAGGAAAGACAGTATGATCAGGGAAGAGGTGGAGCCGGTAGAGGTTATGTTGGCAATCGGAATCGAGGAAGGAATGGTAACCAAGGTCAAGCTAAGCCATCAAATGTTATAACTGGTGGTGAGGGACACATTGCAAGGAACCGCACATCTCCAAAGCGCCCACGACGCTGATTACTTGAGAGATAAGATGCCGCTTGTACAAGCTCGGACAATGGTGTCGCTTTGGATGAAGAGGAATTGTTGTTTCTAGCTGAGGGCAATGCCAAGACCTATGATGCGGATGTGGATGAGCAGCCTATTCAGGAGATAGGTCACAATCATCAGAATGCCTTTCAAGTCGTTGATTGTGATGCATACGACTCTGATGTGGATGATGGACCTACGCACACACAATTTTTATGGCTAGCATTTCTCCAATGGTTTCTCCAAAGGTCTCTTCTTCACCACAAGTGGCCCATCCCAAAGACAAACTCATCTCAGAGGTATTAAAACTATACGATGATGCCGATGTGCAAAAGATGCATGACAAAGTACAATCAACTGAAACTATTGAATCAAATATTGAAAATATGGGTAATATCACTATTGTCCCATATGATCAATATGTGAAACAAAGTGAAAGTGAAGTTGTACCAAGTGATGCATCTTCTGCAGTCAACAATGACTATGTTTTTGATGAATACACTGCATGTGCCCCTCGATGATTCCGTAATTTCTGAACTAAATGCCTATAAAGAACGTGTTGCTATTTATGAACAACGTGCAAAATTTGAGTTGACCACTCGTGAGCAGGAAATGGATGACCAAGTGCGTACATTCATTAGAAAAAGTAATTTTAGAGAAGAAGTATTGAAACAAGAATTAAATTCCTTGCAAGAAAAATTTTCTAAAACAGCTAAGCAAAAACAAGAACTTCAAGAAAATGTAAAATGCTTAAGCAAGAATTTAATGCAAAGGAATCAAAACTCTTGAGAGATTTTTCTAATCAGAAAACTTTGAAAAACAAACTTGAAAACAAGTTGTACATACAAGGAAACACCATTCAGACCGCTCACATGGTCACTAAACATAGAGTTCTAAGCTTATAAGCATAGTGTTCCCATTATAGATAAACCCAACCCCGAGTAATGGAAAGATAGCAAAATGCTCAAAATGATCTATGATGGCAATGAGATTCTTAAACCTAGACAAAACCTAGTTGCTTGAGTGCACCGAGGAAGATAAGAAATCAGATGAAGTCACTAGGGAAAGGATGAACAAAAAATTAGATGATCCTAAATGCAAAGAGAAAAAAATAATTATCACTCCCCATGACTACAAGAAGGAAAACTGGATTTCCTTGAACATGTTTAAGCCTCAACATTGTTGACTCCCGAACAAGTTTTCTGAAAAGGATTTAGATAAGCGAAAGTTGAAAATATTGTTGAAACAAACCCTCCCTATGGAAAATGCCTAGAGCGCATGGTATCCTCCTAATACACCTATGCATCTTGTTCCTAGAACAATTGCCACTAAAAGCAAGACCTTAATTAGCCAATATGTTATATTTCAACTATTTGTTGATTTTGAGAAAACTTGCAAGAAAAGGATCACACCCAATGGTATAACGGAAGGAGAAAGGGGTTTTGAGCAAATGAAAGAATGTTATTTAACTGAGGTCATGCCTTTCTTTAAACTTATAAAAGATCACTTTGAGAGTCTTAAAAGGGGATAGAAACTGATATTAAGGGAATGGAAAAGGAATTTGATGCAATGATAGTTGAAGTTAGTGATTATGAGCGTGCACTAAAATATAATGAGATTGAGAGGAAGAACTTGCATACATTAAATGAGACTCTTATTCCTGAATGTGTTGCTCAAGATATTTTTTCATCGCTTCAAATTGCTCTATTAATGCTTCCAAATTTCATGAACTATCTGTGTCCCTGAAAGTCTCCCATGATCGTGTCATTGAGCTTGAAAAACTAATTCTAAACTAAACGAGAAAATTGAACTGGATGATCACGACAATTTGGTTAAACATTTTTCTAAACTAGAAGTTGAGCATTTTAATTTACAACTAAAATATCAACATCTTAAAGAAAATGTCAAAACTTCAAATATCAAGACATCATCAGATGCTCCAGAGTTTGATGCAGTTTTTCAAATTAACAAACGTGATGAACAGATTCAAGCTCGCAACACGATCGAAAAGTTGAAAGCCCAATCTCTCAATTAAAGGGTCAAACGAACAATATGACAGGCTCCCAAATGCCTCCTCCTTTAGATTCTCGAAATTCTCAAACTTTTCATCTTCAAAACTTAGTTGATGCTTTACAAAAGGAAAACGAGAGTTTTCTAGAAGAAAATGAAAAAGTTAAACGACATTTTAAAGAGTTATATGATTCAATAAAAGTCACCCGTAACAAAAACAACGAAAAATAGCTTCTTTACAAAAGGAAATTGAGAATCAAGAGTCGTGGAAAAGGGAAAATGCCACTTGTTTTCAATAAGAATGTTGTCTCAAAGTCACCTTGTAATAAATATGCTTTGTGCTGTTAAATATATTCCTCCTCATCTTAGGAATAATGAACATGCTTTTCAAACATACTTCTCATACCTTAAGGATAGTCTAGAATGTCTCCGTGAGATTGTTGAAGAGGATTTCATTAACAAACCTCTTGATAGTGAAATTAGGTTTGCTTGCCTATATGCCAAACGATCTCAAGAAATCTAGAATGTTGATCAACATGCCCAAAATCCTTAGGTGAAAGCAAATCCTTTGATGCCTTGTTCTATGCCTAGTGCCAAGTATGAAATGCATTCTATTCCCAATGCTTTGAAAGTGAAACACTAATGTGCTTTCAAGTAGTTCAGATTCCAGATATGTTAGTGCTAAGAAAGTGAACTTTAGTGTGCCTTCTAGAATACAAATCTCAAACTCTAGTTTTAAGAAAGAACCTTAGTGCACTTCATGTAGTTCGATCCTTGCACATCAAACGTGTGAATGCAAAAGTTAGAAACCAACTAATGTTCCCATTCCCTCTACAGAGTAATCAGTGACATTAAAGCGGAAGGGTCAAAGTCTCAAGACAATACAAGGAATGATAGGACCTTCAAGCTAAGAATGTGCATTGGAAGAGAGTAGAAGACCAATCTAGGAACTTTAAGCTTGAGTTGAATAAAACGAATCGTGTTGATTCTAGTATTAGCCTTAGGCTCGTAATTAATTCAATTCGATACTATTTGCAAACCTTGTAATGATGTCCGCTTGAATTCTTTCTAATCATGAATGTGGTGTGAATGTTTGTCTAATGATGTCAAATGCCCGTTAAAATTGTTAATGCTAAAATTCGTGCAAAGAAGGCAAAAGGCAAAAAGCGAAAGAAAGTTAGAAAACAAAGTGGAAACCCACAGGAAGAACTTTTATAAAGATAGGTTATTATTGGATACCTTTTGGTCATAAGACTAATCGAGATAATGCCCACTAGAAAATGGATGCCTACCGGTAGAACTATTCCCTTAAGAAGTGAACATACTTTGAATAGGGCAAATACGCACACTAGTATTGCATCTATTCCCAATGATTCCATTGCTTCACTTCTCGATATGGATGTTTCTATTTCTGATGTGGGTGTTCCAATCAATGTTACTAACCAAATGGAACCCATTCTTGCATGGGGATCCCAATTATCCAGCTATCCATTCTTGTCTGTTCAAGCAGATCGTTCAAATCGTTCGTGGTACTGGACTCAGCCGCTCCAAGCATATGATCGAGACCGGTCGCGCTCATGAACTTCGTGAGCAAATTCATCGGGACTGTAGATTCGTAATGATCATTTCGGTGCAATTATGGGTTATGGAGATTATGTTGTTGGTGATAGTGTTATCTCTAGAGTATACTATGTGGAAGGTTTGGGTCATAATCTGCTCTCTGTTGGTCAATTCGTGATTCGATCTAGAAGTAGCCTTCTAAAACATACCTTTTTGTTAGAGATCTTAATGGTAAGGAACTGTTAAAAGGAACTCGTAGTCAAATCTTTACACCATCTCTATCGATGATATGATGAGGTCTTCTCCAATCCGCTTGTTATCAAAGGCTTCAAAACAAAGTCATGGTTATGGCATCGCGTCTCAATCACTTGAACTTCAGCACCATCAATGATCTTTCCAGAAAGGACTTAGTTGTAGGTTTACCTAGACTAAAGTATGAAAAGGATCATCTTTGTTCAAGATGTCAATTGGGAAAAAGCATGAAGTATGCCCATAAACCCAAACCTACTAACTCTGTCACAGAAGTTCTTCATATGATTCATATGGATTTATGTGGACCAATGAGAGTGCATAATATCTTTGGGAAGAAATATGTGTTAGTTGTGGTTGATGATTACTCTAGATTCACTTGGGTCAAGTTCTTAAGGACAAAGGATGAAACTCCTGATATCATCATCAAACTCATCAAACAACCGCAGTTCGACTTAACAAAACCGTAATTATCGAAGCAGACAATGGAACGAGTTTGTTAACAAACAACTTAGTGAATTCTATGAAAGCATTGGAATCACCCATCAAAGAAGTGTTCCACGAACTCCTCAACAGAACGGTGTAGTTGAAAGATCTAAATCGAACTCTTGTTAAAGCCGCTAGAACAATGCTGATTTACTCAAAGGTTCCAATGTTTCTCTGGCTGAAGCAATTGCCACTGCATGCTACACACAAAATCGTTCCTCGATTCACACCGCTCATGGAAAAACTCCATATGAACTTGTCCACAACAGAAAACCTAATCTCTCTTCCCTTCGTGTGTTTGGTGCATTGTGTTATCCAACTAATGAGGGTCAAGACTTAGGGAAACTTAGGGCTAAAGCGGACATTGGAGTATTTGTAGGATATGCACCAAACAAAAGGGATACCGAATCTACAACAAAAGAACCCGAAATATCATGGAAACAATTCACGTTACGTTTGATGAGTCGACCGTCAAATGGCTCTGGACACTCCAACCAGGGACCCGCACTTCAAATCAGTCCCATTGGTTCATCCCTTGTTCCAAACTCTTCTCAAGAAACTCCATATGTACCTCCATCGGAAGATGATTTAAAGAAATTGTTTGATCCTATGTTTGATGAACTGTATGATTCAATTACTAATGAGGTGTTGATCCCTACAACAGAGGATGCTCATATTCCTATGAATGAAGTCAATCCCTCAGTCTCAATATCTTTAAGTCAAGAAGCACCTGCCGCTGATCCTTCAGTCTCATCAACAAATCATCATTCTTCAAATGTACATCATGGAAATGTTTCGGGCATCAATGATGAAGTTAATCCCTTTGCTACTCTTGAAGATGCTCCATTTGAAAACATATTTGCTCCTCGAATCATCATCGAACCATCTTCTTGAGACATCGACTTAGCTACCTCACCCTCAACAACTGCCACATGAACACCGTAGAAAATGGACTCACGATCATCCATTAGACAACATCATTGGAAATCCTCTCGTCCTGTATCAACACGGAAACAACTTGCAACCGATGCCTTATGGTGTTTCTTCAACTCCGTACTATCTAAGATCGAACCAAAGATGTTAAAACCGCCATGAATGAAGATAGCCGGTTCAATGCCATGCAAGATGAAATTCATGAGTTTGATCGACTTGATGTATGGGAGTTAGTACCGCCCAGTTGTGCTATGATTATTTCTCTAAAATGGATCTTCAAAGTGAAACTTGATGAGCATGGTGATGTGTTGAAGAACAAGGCTCGATTAGTTGCTAAAGGATACCGCCAAGAGGAGGGTATAGACTTTGAAGAATCTTTTGCTCCTGTTGCTCGAATCGAGGCAATCGAATCTTTCGGCTAATGCCGCTAGTAAGAACATGGTAGTCTATCGATGGATGTGAAGACGCATTTCGAACGGAGATCTTAAAGAAGTCGTACGTCCCAACCTGAAGGATTTGTGAATCCAGAGCATCCTACTCACGTTTATCGCTTGAAGAAGGCTCTTTACGGTTTAAAGCAAGCTCCAAGGGCATGGTATGATACATTGTCAAAGTTTCTTCTATCTACCGGATTTAGCAAAGGAGCAGTTGATCCTACATTGTTCACCAGGAAGTCAGGCAAACATTTAACTCATGTTCAAATTTATGTTGATGATATTATTTTTGCCTCGACCGACCCAATGGAATGTGATCGTTTTCTAATGAAATGAGTTCAAAATTTCAAATGTCAATGATGGGACAAATGTCATTTTTCTTGGGATTACAAATTTCACAAAGTCCCTGAGGCATTTTCATAAATCAATCTAAATATGCAAATGAGATTTTAAAGAAATTTGGATTTGATTCAAGTGACCTTGTTGACACCCCCATGATTGATCGAACCAAACTAGATGAGGACCACTCGGGGATCATGATTGACCAAACGAAATATCGTAGTATGATTGGATCCTCGATGTACCTCACCGCTAGTAGACCGCACATCTTGTTCGTTTGCATGTGTGCTAGATATCATGCTAAGCCTACTAAAAAGCACCTTGAAGCGGTTAAACGGGTCTTTCGGTATCTCCAAGGAACCATCAATATGGGACTTTGGTACCCGAAGGACACCGGTATGTCACTAACGGCCTATGCAGATGCCGATCATGCAGGTTGTCAAGATACACGTCGAAGTACACGCCTGAGGTGCTCGTTTGGGTGATAAGCTAGTGATATGGTCTTCAAAGAAGCAAATGAGTACTTCTATTTCCTCTACAGAGGCTGAATACATAGCCATGTCATCTTGTTGTGCTCAAATCTTATGGATGAGATCTCAATTATCCGACTATGGCTTTGAATTCAACAAAATCCCTCATCTGTGATAATAAAAGTGACATTGCTCTCTCATGCAACAACGTTCAACACTCAAGAGCAAAGCATATCGACATTCGACATCATTTCATCAGGAACAAGTGGAAAAAGGTGTGGTGGAACTATATTTTGTGAGGTCTCAATATCGCTTAGCGACATCTTCACCAAAGCTCTTCCAAGAGAACGTTTTGAGTTTATTCTTCCACGCCTTGGCTTGAAAAGCCTTCAACCGAAACACTCAAACGCCTTCGTGAGGAAGACGAGGAGTAATGGTCTATCTTCATCTATCTCTTGTAAATATTTATTCGAAAAACAAAATAGAAAATTATAAAACTTTCAAAATCCATAAAAATATGAAAAATTCGAAAAATCTTCAAAAAATATTGTCATTTTTGTCATGCTTTTCTCGGTTCGATACCATCTACGGTCTTGATGTTGTCATTCAAAGAATGACACGGGACTTTAGATGTTGTTCAATTAAATATTAAAAAAAATATATAAAATAATAATATATAAATATATATATATATATGAGAGAAAAGAAATGGTTTATTGTCATTTTCAGGCAATAAACCGGTTTTAAAAGAAAGAACAGAGCCATGTTTTATCATGTTTTCAAATTCCATGCTCTGATTCTATAAACATTTATCTACTGAAAACTAAATGCTTTGAAAAATAACTCGGTCTCTATTTTTGATAATCATCGGGACTTATTTGTCAAAATCTCTATCTCTCAATCAACAACCTATGTCATTGATTGAGGGGAGAATGATTTCAATTAAATTAAAAAGTTATTTGGCATTAAATTGTTTTCAAAAGATATACATGCATGTTTTATCAATGGAGTTTAAAGTCTTAAAATCCGATCCTTATCAGCTAAAACGCTTTCATAATCAAGTCACAATTCTCCTTAAAAGCTTTCAAAATCAATTTAAATCTATAAGAGATCACAAATCTCAAATGATTTGATAATTGTGATCGGGGAGAATGTGTGATTTAAATTGGATTTAAACTGATAATTCGGTAAATGGTTTTATAAGAATGTACATGCAGTCCTTCCCACATGTGACAAACGATTTCAAATTTTCATGCACATGTTGAGGGGGAGCATCTATCTTAAACCTATGATTTGAAACGTGATCATTTATCTCAATGTGCAAGTTCCCTCTAGTATGTGCAAAACTCTTTTCAAACCTCGAGGCACATATTGAGGGGGAGCAAAATCATGAAAACCTCATCCTTCCCAAAATGCTTTATCTACTTGATTCGATTAGGAAGTGATGTTGATATCTTTTAGAAAATGGTAATCAAAGAAGTTAATTCTTTCTCTTGCCTCCGTGTGCAAAACTATTTCAAATATTTGATGCACATGTTGAGGGGGAGTTCTTCTTCTAAAAAATATCAAAAACAATTCAGGTACAAAATGCTTTGATAATATATCATAAGTATCCGGATTGATTTTCAAATGGTTTTCAATTGGTTCCAATGGCGGATGAACAATACCAAATAGACCGACCAACTTTACTTTATGTATGGTGATATAAGGATGATAAGGTTAGGTTTTTGTTCCCATGATCCGCCAGAACCGGAGGGATCTACCCAGGAACAATCCACTAGTTAGTGTAGAGTTCTTAGGTATGATGATAAAAGGAGAAAATGAGATATGGGAAGAGTGCGGACTCGAGACTGAGCTAGTAATCGAATAAACCCAACAAGGTTCTAGCTATGAAGTCTCGGTAAGCAATGAAGGGGTTGAAGAATTAAAAAGAATTGAATGAGAAAAGGGTGAAAACAAATAGCCCTCCATTTATTCAACCTTAGGGCAGAAACCGGGTTCAATTCATATGCTAATGATGGTAACATCGGTATTGAAGACAAGACGTCATGGACCCAGTGACGCACTGCACTTCAACTTTCCAAACCACTCAAGTTCCTCTTAAAAGGACTTGTTTCATTCTCACGGGAACCGACATTATCTATCGACTTTCTCTTAGAGATTGTTGATATTGAAGAAGGAGACCCTCTCCCTAGTCTCCCATATAGGATCCAAATATGCACAAATTGAGTCTAGAGCCACGAGATCATCAATAAATCTCATTAGGACACTTTCAATGAAGACTCTCTGTTTCACACAATGTGGAAAGAGAGATTATATCTTGAGTCCTACGCATTATCCTTGTGGTATTGCCGAACATCTGAAAGTGATGTGTTACATATTCACAATGAAGATGGAAAGCCTTCAGGAGCCAACATCTAACAAGCTCCTGGTAGGTGGCATGTGAGATCTATTATATAGATCAACCATGTGACAACCGAAATAAAACAATGGGGCGATTCAATCTTTTGAATCAATCGGTTCAGTTATGGATTGACGGATACCTTTGAAAACCGGTCTTTGTGCTTTAAAACTCTTTCATTAGCACGTCGACCGTGTACTAATTTTTCAAATCAAAAGGTGTTTTATGATTGATAATTGATTTTCATTAAAACCTTCGTTGTATTGCAAAACAATTTCTATTGAGCAATACACGATTGTTTTTCAAATCTCTTTTCATCAATCGACTTAAATTCGCCGGTTCACTCACTCCGTGTTGTCTTCTTTGAGACGTTCCGGTTTGAGAACGCCTAGAGCAGCTGCGAAACCTCGCAAGGAAATTCTTCGAATTATACCTGATCACTGGAAGTACTTGTACTGATCAACGGGGAACCGTGGGCCGTGTACCTCAATTCAACGAAAGTGATCAAAGACACTTTCGTATGCGATTTATTGCTAACTGCTTGTATGCAGTGTACGCCCGACGCTTGCAAATTGATCGTAATGAAGCGGTCAATTCATAGCCGCATGCTCACTTAACACATTCATCTCAAAAGAAATCATGATTAGTGCATCAATGACTCGGATATTTTCACTCCATGCTTCGCTACGCCGCCAATATCATGAATCAACTAAAGCTTCCGCTACTCTGATGAGAAGATATCATGATCCAGAATGTGAGCATGTCGGTCCCAAAGTCACAACACCACAATGGATGTCTCGAGATTTTGATATCTGATGATCTCAAAAGTGGCTCATAATTATTATCACGTGGATCAGTAAAAGACCTCCACTTGGATTATCCAAACATGCAATGAGAAGAATCAATGACTACGAGCTTCGAGCAAAGGTACTACATCAAGAATGCAAGAACAATTGTTAATGTAATATCTGTTTGTATTCAATGTAATTTTAGTATATGATTGAGGTGACCTCCCTTAGGGGGAGATTGTTAGGAATTAGAAATTCCGGTATTAAAGAGTCGGTCACCTCAAGTATATGTAATCGTTAGAAAGCTCGTAGTCGTAGTCATTTTAAGTTAAGTAGTATTTAGTTAAGTAACACCGTGGAGGACGGACGGTCTTTACCCACCTGTATGCCCCGATCCACGCCCATGTGTGGCGATTTATATAAAGACTATAAATACTCTCTACCTTCCAAGGTAGAGAGTTGGAGCTCATAATAAGAATTTTCTTTCTCTCACTAAGTTCCCTAAACCTCTAACTTTCTCTCTCTAGAATTCCACTTATACTACTTGTTGTTATGGTTTGATGTGTATGTGAAAACTAATATCTTACAAAGTGCCACTGAAAGAGCTAGAACTGGAAAAAACCCAACAAGGTTCTAGTAATGAAGTCTCGGTAAGCACTGAAGGGGTTGAAGAATGAAAAGAAATGAAATGAGAAAAGCAGAAAAGAAATAGCCTCCAATAATCTCAACCTTAGGTGATAATGCAAGTTCAATATACATATGCTATCGGGTGTTTACTAAGGTAACACCGTATTGAAGACAAGACAACATGGACCCGTTGATGCACCAGACTGCACCTCTCCCAAGCTACTTCAAGTTCCTCTTAAAAGGACTTGTTTCTCCTCAATGGAACCGACATAATCTATCGACTTTATCTTAGAGATTGTTGATATTGAAGAAGGAGACTCTCTCCCTAGTCTCCGGCATAGGAACCAAATGTGCACAATTGAGTCTAGAGCCACGAGATCATCAATAAATCTCATTAAGGACACAATCAATGAAGACTCTCTGTTTCACACAATGTGGAAAGAGAGAAAATACTTTTAGAGTCCTACGCATTATCCTTGTGGTATTTCCAGAACATCTGAGTGATATGCAAACATACTCACAATGAAGATGGAAAGCCTTCTAGAGCCATCATCAAACAAGCTCTTGGTAGGTGGCATGCGAGATCTATCCAATAGATCAACCATGTGACAACTGAATGTAAAACAATGGGCGATTCAATTTTTGAATCAATCCCGGTTCGTGTTATGGATTGATCGGATATCTATGAAAACCGTCGTTGTGCTCTAAAAATCTTTTCTCTAGCACATCGACTGTGTATTAATATTTCAAAATTAAAAAGGTATTTATGATTGATAATTGATTTTTCGTTAAAACCTTCGTTGTATTGCAAAAACACTTTATTTTGAGCAAGACACGATTGTTTTCAAATCTCTTTTCATCGGCAGCTGAATTCAAATTCTTCGCTCACTCAATTGTTGTCTTTGAGACGTTCCGTTTGAGAACTAGAACAAATAAAACCTGTCAAGGAGATTCTTGAATTATACCCTGATCACAGTGCGATTTGTAATCGATCAACGGGAACCGTGGGCCGTGGTAATTAATTCAACTAGTGATCAAAGACACTGCGGCGCTTTATTGCTAATGTTGTATGCGTACACCGACGTTTGCAAATGATCGAATGGAGAGGTCAATCCATAGCCGCATGCTCACACAACACATTCATTTCAAAAGATATCATGATTAGTGCTTCAATGACTCTGATATTCTCACTCCATGCTTCCACTACCGGCTGCATATATCGAATCAACTAAAGCTCACTGGATAAAAAGAAATCATGATCCGAATGTGACCATGTCGTCCACTGTCACAACATCACACAAAGTCAACACTAATAATCGAAGAGTCGTAGATTTTACATAAGCTGATGATCTCAAAGCTGGCTCAAAACTCATCATCACGTTTAGAATGCCAAAAACATCATTTTTATACTGTTTAGAATGCCAAAAACATCTGAAAACACTCAGAAATGCTTCAAAATGATAAAAATATCACAAACAAGTGTTTTATATGTTTTAAATGCAAAAACATCAAAATGTGGTGAAAAACGTATCAAGTTTGCATAATTGGCAGTTTTAGTCCCCCAAGTTACAAAAGTTGTCAAAATTAGTCCCTGGTAATTCAAAAACTTGTCAAATGTCATTTAAGGTCCATGAGATTCAAAAGTTGTCAAAATAAACCCTTCAAAGTTTAAAAATCACAAATTGACAACTTTAGTCCCTCTAGTTTGGAAAATGTCAAATATAGTCCTTGGTTAATTTAAAAATGGAAAATTATCAAAAAATAAACCTTGTACTATTCATAAATGACAAGAATGGTCCTTATGATAAAATTTTGGGAAATTACACTTTTAGTCCCTCAAAATCCAAAAATGACAATTAAGGTCCTTTAAGTTTAAAATGAAATAATTATCAACTATGGTCCTTGTGTTTATATTATTGGCAGGCTTGGCCCTTGGAAGGATGTTTGGAAAGGTGGCAAGTTTAACCCTTAACTTTGCTCAAATTACAAAAATGGTCCTTGTGTACTAGCTAAACCAAACGGACCTATTTATTAAACACAATCCAAATCCAACCCAGCTACTGGCCCAACATCACAACCCGGCCCAATTTTTAAAAAAACCAAATACCGCCCTCACTGTGCTCTCTCTTCTCCCACAACTGCAAACCCAAAACCACCTGGTTTTCACCATTTTCCACCTCTCCCAACCTTTCCACCTCACCAAACTTATCACCCCAGCTGTATATCATGTTCCCTCCACTTACACAAACAACCAAAGCTCATTTAATGCTAAAACCTGCCCAAGACTTTTTTGGCGCCAAAAGCAAAATCAAAGGCTAAGATAAGTTTCAGAGATCCAATGGTGGTGGGATTTACTCAGAAGCATGTGGGAAATCTAAAAGTCTATAAAGAGAGAAAAGAAAAGCAGAGAGAAAGACAAGTAGTGTAGTTTTAGTTTAGAAAATGTCGACTTAGTTAATTTTAGTTTTCCAGTGCAAGTTTAAGATTTCAAGCACCTTGTAATCTTATTTTAGTGTAATAAAAGTTTGTTTACAGTTTCAATTTCAAGTTTTATATACAAATTCAGTTTATGCCAAATTTCATATTTATGCAAAATTTCATGATGATTTGAATGATGTTTTTAGTTGTTGTTTAGGACTTATAAGCTCATAATAGCTTCTATTAAAGCTTTTCTAAGCTTTTAGAAACCTTCACACTCAGTTTAGTTTAAAAAAAGAAAAATTCTAATAAATTAGTGAAAAATTCAAAAATCAAGTGAAGATGATGCCAGAGATTGAAGCAGGGTCATGTTTGGATTGCTTTTGGGTGTAGTGCTTATTGGTAAGCTATAGGATCTGTTCTCAGTCCTCAATTCTCAGTTTGTGCTCAAATCCATCTTGTAAGCCATTTTGATCATTTTGGCATTTTACTGTTGTAGTTGTTCATTAGCTTGAATC
This sequence comes from Chrysanthemum makinoi, assembly GCA_910596185.1. Classification (NCBI taxonomy): domain Eukaryota; kingdom Viridiplantae; phylum Streptophyta; class Magnoliopsida; order Asterales; family Asteraceae; genus Chrysanthemum; species Chrysanthemum makinoi. The sequence continues at coordinate 1,801,871 of OU343223.1, read as the reverse complement.
TCTGTTCCTTTATGTTCATGAGTTATAGTTAAGTGTATTTAAACCTTTAAACCAGAAGCTTGTTCTTTTTAGTTGATAGATAATAAAAATCTCATTTTCATAAGTCATATTAGCATAAGTCTCAATCCAAAGTTTTATGTTGCTATAACTTGTATTTTATATTTATTCAGTCCTAATATATGATTATTTAAGGTTTGCAATCTAGTTCATAGTCTAAATCTTTGTTAAGCTTTGAAAAAGATCTAAAACAGTTTCATAAGGTATGTTTGGATTTGTGTAGTTTACTGCATTAAAGGTTGTTGCAGTCTTAGTTCTTGATTGCTATAAGTTATAATAGGTCCTAATATCTCAGTTCAACAAAGTAAAACCAGTACTTATTCAGTAAAAAAGTCAAAATAGCTTGTATACCTCTTAACAGTTCACTGTTGGGAATTTTGAGTTGCAAAATTCATTTTACAAGCTTAAAAGTTGTTGGTTTAGCTTTAGATAATCTTATAATAGCTTAATATAACATATACAGTCATTAAAATCAATCACAAGTTCATAAAAGTCAAAGTGCTAGTGTTATTAAAAAGTCAAAATTTTCATTAACCTGTTTTTGAATAAACTTTAGATTTTCATTGTGTGTTTATTATTAGGATTTAACCATTCAGCTTTTGGGAAATCAATATTTAGTTGCTTAACTAAATTAGAAAAATGATAGTTCATCTTTTATCAGCTTTTTTCAAAAGCTTATTTTCTGGCTTATTTTGACCCCCTTTTCAAAATGCATGCTCTGTACACACTCAGTATTCACTGAGTGTGCACAGGCACAACTTGCAGCTTGATCACAAGCTTCATTCAAGCTTGTGAGAAGCTGGTTTTTGGTCCTTGTGTAGTTAGCCAGGTCTACTTTAAGTCCCTATATCTGTTTTTCCACTTAGCTTATTTGTTTAGCTTATGCAATAGCTTAAAAGTGCCTCTTAATCACACATTTTCATTAATAATCCAATAAGCTCAAAACCAATTTAAGCTTATTTAATGATATAGAGTACTGATAAATGGTTAAGATAGGCTTAATTTAGCATTACCTAGCTTCTGTTTTCATCAGGTACTCTGTGGTAGCTTATAGCTTATTTTGAATTGCTTATTAATAAGCAGTTACACAGCAGTTGCTTTTTCCTCCGCATAAGCATATGTTTTTATATTTTTTATAAGCTTAGAATAATATTTTAGACTTTTCCTGAAATTTTCAGATTTTTCCAAGTTGGTTTGCTATTTTTCTGCATTTAAATTGATTTTTAGGCCTTTTTAATTAGCTTTAAATACAAATAAATTAGAAAAAGCTTAAAAAAATATGTTTTCAATTTTCCTAGATTAAGATAAATATAAAAAGCATAAAAAGTATTTTTCCATAATTTTCTTGGTTTAAATAGTATTTTCTAGCATTTTAATTAGTTTTAAATAGTATTAAATTAATAATAAATACATATAAAGTCTAAAAAATATATTTTCAGTTTTAAAATAAGTTTTATCATATTTTAGATTTTTCTAAGTTATAATTTCATTTTTCTAGGTTAATTTTGTATTTTCTTATATTTTAGTGCATTTTAAATATTTAATAAATAGTTTTTAATTAATAATAAATAAATAAATAGTTATAAAAATAATTTTCTTTTTCTAATAATTTTCTTTTATTATTAGGATTGTAAAAATATCATTTTTATATTTGTAGGCCTTTTATTTCTTAAAACTCACGTTTTATTTTTATGCTACGTTACGTAATTTTATTTAAACGTACGTTTTAGGTTTTAAACGTTCATCATTGTAAAAATAGTGATAGCGTTTATTTAATATATTTTAACTTTTTAATTTTCTTAATTTGCATTTTAGTCGCTGTAATTTGTAGATCTTTTCTTTAGGTAATTATCCATTCAAAACCTTACTGATCACTATCCTTAGTGATCATTCTATCATCCGATCGAGTGTTTATACACCAATTCATCCTCCGTGGGACTTAACGACCCAGGAATTCCCTATATTCCTCTGATCTTAATTGCATTAGTGTTTGAGCTGTTTTGAGTTTGTTACGGTTGACCATTCACAAGTGGTTAGCTTGCGTAAGATAAACTTGACGGTTTAGCACCGATCAAATTTTGGCGCCGCTGCCGGGGAGGCTGTAAGCGTGTTTTAAGCATTTCCAGATCCATTCTTGCACATATACCACCTTTTGTAAAAAGTTTTTTTTTAAAATCAAAAAGTTCATTAACACTTTTTCTAAAGTGTTAACAACATCAAAAATATTTTCATTCTTTGTTTTTACAAAATGTTTATCCAAAAATCCAAAAATATTCATCTTTACCCTCTTACCCTTTTTGATTCTTTATTCCTTTACCCTCTATCCATTTGATTCTAACTTCTTCTATTCTTATGGAATCTCTCGACTACGACATTAATTCGAACGGTTGAAAAAACTTCCTATTTTATCACAAATGTCAAGAATTCGTGTTGTTCGTAATGATCCATTAATTCTGCATTAGGAAATGGAACGAGAAACCAGGGTGACAAAGGACCAGGTACTTTCATCTGATAATGAAGGTGCTAAATACGTCCAACCTACGGTTATCCAAAGATCTAACCCCTCGATTGCTCCTAAGCCGTCTAAAATTGATCCTACACTTTCACGATTTACGGTTAAAAGCAAACACGCAGAATTTAGACCGGTGACTAGCAAGAATGACTTGCCTAATCTTCACGTTTCTCAAGAACCAAAACCGGAGACCATAACGGAAGTAGTGGAAATTGCTAGCTCTCAGAGCACACCACTTGTCCCACCTCCGGATTTTTCAAAATGTTCTTCGAGACTTAATAGTCATTCAGATCACCATGTTGATTTTGTTGATTCTTTGAATGAACTGATTCCTTCTCATAACTCTCAAATAGAATCGTTTATTCCTTGTGTCGGTTGTGGTGAGCCTCTTTTGGTTCACCATGTTTGGTGTATGTGTGTACAGTGTGGTAATGATATTCATAACGGGAGTTGTTTGTTTTGTGGTTCGAGGAATTCGTTTGATTATGATCTTAATACGAACTCATTTAACGACCCCTCAAAATTTTCCAATTAGCCACCACAACTTATCTTCATATAATCAGCAATACTGCTGTGAATTTTGTGGAGGTCCTCACCAAGGATTTGAGTGTCAATCCGAAAACGCGTTTGTCTATGAACAGCTTTTCAAGTGATACTCAAAACTTTGGTTATGACCAATATCCATATGATTCACCAATCCGAAGCTCAACAGTTTTACTATTTTGAGAACTGTGGAGGTCCCCATTTCAGCTCTGATTGTCAAACAGGGAATCCAATTCCTTGTAACAATTACGACTATCCATATCACGACCAACCTCCACAGTGCCAAATAACTCAAACTCCTCAGAAAACCCAACAAGACACTTATCTTGAGCTTCGGAGTCGTGAAAAGAACTGAGGCGTTGAGTAAAACAGCATTTCATAATGTTCCCAGTTTTTCTTGTGTATATTGTGAGGGTCCTCATGATGATTATCAATGTCAACCTTCCGGTTTTGAAAAATCTCCACTCCCACAATGTCCCGTCATTCAAAATTCACATGAGAAATCCATGGAAGAATTGCTAGCTGAAGAGCAGGTTGCTAAAATAAATTCCCAAATTGCTTTTGAAAAATCTATTAGGGAATTAATTACAAAAGAAAAAGAAGCCAGATCTAGCTCTCAATTTCGTTTTATTCCTGATGACAGTGATTATGAGGATGCACTTGGTATCCTACAATTTTATAAAGATTCATCAAGTTCATCAGTGAATATTCCTGCAGTTGAGATTCATTCTCAAGCAACTGCCATCACACCCGAGGTTCACACTCACTCTCTGAACATGGGGGATGAGCTTCTTGACACTGTTCCTGAAAAGGAATCGGACGAATTCATAAAGTCTAGTGTTGAGGACCTTGTTCCAATCCCAAGAGAGTCACAGGGAATTCTCGAGCATTTGTGTGATATCCCTACTCCTCTTGTCTTCCAAAATGATCATATTGAGATGTTCTCTGATTCTGATGAGGACTATTCTTTATCTTGTGGAGACATAAGTTATGTGGGGGAATTACCTTCTGAGCTTGTCAGCTTAGGAGAAGAGAATGATGAAGAAATAATCCAAGACGAAGCTCTTCGTCTTACATTATTGAATGTTAATCTTCTCGTTTCTAGAATCGAGGCTTTTAATGAAAAGCCTACTTCATATTCTATCCCCTTTGAGGATAGTGAACTTTTGTTCAATGATTCTATTCCCGAATTGCAAACGTTCCATTTTGATCATCATAGGGAGAGAAGATTAGTGGCAATACCACTTCTCATTCTCATAATTCTCTCCCCGATTATGAATCATTCACTTTGAGGAGTTCCCCAGTGAACTCACTCAAATCAATCTAATATGAATCATTCTCCTTGAGGAGTTCTCCTCGTGAACTCACTCATATCATATCTCCACCAGAGTATGATAACTTCTACTTTGATCTAGACACACTCGGGATATGTCTAGACCAATTGAGCTTAAAAGATGAAATTCATGCTATCATGAATTCCCCTTCGGATGATGATGAGTTAGTCAAGATTATTATCATGACTTTCTTTCTCTTCTTCACCTATCCCGTGGCTTCTCCTGTTCTTCACTCCTTCGGGAATGAAGACATTATCTTTGACCCCGGCATTTTCATTTATCATTTGTAAGCCGGTTCTATGTATATCTCATCGGTGTGGAACTTTCACGTATTTCAATGTTTATACAAACATCTTTAATGAAAGTCCGATGGAGATTGTCTCTTCCACTTACTTCCCCATGAACAAATTAATTCGGGGTCGAGTCAAGCTAGCGACTCGGTAATCAAAAACAGTAGTTAAACATGGGTTTTCACCCATGTGTACCACCCTAGTGTGGGGGAGATACCCCACATGTTGTATATAGACCTTAAAAATGAATGAAAATTGTAAATATTAAAAAAGAGAATAATTGTTGTGTTTCTACACTTAGGTAGTAATGTTATCTTTTTACGTTCTAAGTTTCGCATAACAGTACTTTGAATATTGAGGACAATATTCATTTCTAAGTGTGGGGGGGAAATTCTTGCGAATTTGATCATAAATGTACCCTTTTAGTCCCTTTTTCCCCAAAATGGCCAAATTTTAAAAATTTTATTTAGTGGAAGTACTATGTACTAAACACAACAAATGGTAATCAGTCCACCATGTCTAACCCACATAAGGATTGGCTAATCCAGAGAGCAAACGGCTCTTGGTAAAGATATCTCAAATCCGCTGACGGCTTGCAATTTGCCCAAAATTGTATGGTATTCAACTCACCATATCTTTAATTAGTGAAGAGTTGGCTAGCCCGCAAGTTTATGGCTTGTGGTAAAGGCAGTCGGAAATCCATAATTGGTAATCGACTCACCAAAGATAATATTGATAATTTATCTAAGAGTTGGCTAGTCCAGTATAAACGGCTTCTGGTAATAACAAATCAAAACCGTTGAAAGCTGGTGATTTGCTCAAAATCATTTGGTTATCATTGTACCAAAGTTCTTACTTGAACTAAAACAATTGGCTACTCCAGAAGTAATGGCTTTTGGTAAAGAGATAAAATCCATTAATTTTTCTTAAAACATTGCTAGGGACTAGCAATATCTTAGTGTGGGGGATTGATGAGTGTCTAAATACTCATCATTTTTATACTGTTTAGAATGCCAAAAATATCTGAAAACACTCAGAAATGCTTCAAAATGATAAAAATATCACAAACAAGTGTTTTATATGTTTTAAATGCAAAAACATCAAAATGTGGTGAAAAACGTATCAAGTTTGCATAATTGGCAGTTTTAGTCCCCCAAGTTACAAAAGTTGTCAAAATTAGTCCCTGGTAATTCAAAAACTTGTCAAATGTCATTTAAGGTCCATGAGATTCAAAAGTTGTCAAAATAAACCCTTCAAAGTTTAAAAATCACAAATTGACAACTTTAGTCCCTCAAGTTTGGAAAATGTCAAATATAGTCCTTGGTTAATTTAAAAATGGAAAATTATCAAAAAATAAACCTTGTACTATTCATAAATGACAAGAATGGTCCTTATGATAAACTTTTGGGAAATTACACTTTTAGTCCCTCAAAATCCAAAAATGACAATTAAGGTCCTTTTAAGTTTAAAAATGAAATAATTATCAACTATGGTCCTTGTGTTTATATTATTGGCAGGCTTGGCCCTTGGAAGGATGTTTGGAAAGGTGGCAAGTTTAACCCTTAACTTTGCTCAAATTACAAAAATGGTCCTTGTGTACTAGCTAAACCAAACGGACCTATTTATTAAACACAATCCAAATCCAACCCAGCTACTGGCCCAACATCACAACCCGGCCCAATTTTTAAAAAAACCAAATACCGCCCTCACTGTGCTCTCTCTTCTCCCACAACTGCAAACCCAAAACCACCTGGTTTTCACCATTTTCCACCTCTCCCAACCTTTCCACCTCACCAAACTTATCACCCTAGCTGTATATCATGTTCCCTCCACCTACACAAACAACCAAAGCTCATTTAATGCTAAAACCTGCCCAAGACTTTTTTGGCGCCAAAAGCAAAATCAAAGGCTAAGATAAGTTTCAGAGATCCAATGGTGGTGGGATTTACTCAGAAGCATGTGGGAAATCTAAAAAGTCTATAAAGAGAAAAGGAAAAGCAGAGGAGAAAGACAAGTAGTGTAGTTTTAGTTTAGAAAATGTCGACTTAGTTAATTTTAGTTTTCTAGTGCAAGTTTAAGATTTCAAGCACCTTGTAATCTTATTTTAGTGTAATAAAAGTTTGTTTACAGTTTCAATTTCAAGTTTTATATACAAATTCAGTTTATGCCAAATTTCATATTTATGCAAAATTTCATGATGATTTGAATGATGTTTTTAGTTGTTGTTTAGGACTTATAAGCTCATAATAGCTTCTATTAAAGCTTTTCTAAGCTTTTAGAAACCTTCACACTCAGTTTAGTTTAAAAAAAGAAAAATTCTAATAAATTAGTGAAAAATTCAAAAATCAAGTGAAGATGATGCCAGAGATTGAAGCAGGGTCATGTTTGGATTGCTTTTGGGTGTAGTGCTTATTGGTAAGCTATAGGATCTGTTCTCAGTCCTCAATTCTCAGTTTGTGCTCAAATCCATCTTGTAAGCCATTTTGATCATTTTGGCATTTTACTGTTGTAGTTGTTCATTAGCTTGAATCTCTGTTCCTTTATGTTCATGAGTTATAGTTAAGTGTATTTAAACCTTTAAACCGAAGCTTGTTCTTTTTAATTGATAGATAATAAAAATCTCATTTTCATAAGTCATATTAGCATAAGTCTCAATCCAAAGTTTTATGTTGCTATAACTGTTATTTTATATTTATTCAGTCCTAATATATGATTATTTAAGGTTTGCAATCTAGTTCATAGTCTAAATCTTTGTTAAGCTTTGAAAAAGATCTAAAACAGTTTCATAAGGTATGTTTGGATTTGTGTAGTTTACTGCATTAAAGGTTGTTGCAGTCTTAGTTCTTGATTGCTATAAGTTATAATAGGTCCTAATATCTCAGTTCAACAAAGTAAAACCAGTACTTATTCAAGAAAAAGTCAAAATAGCTTGTATACCTCTTAACAGTTCATTCTGTTTGGGAATTTTGAGTTGCAAAATTCATTTTACAAGCTTAAAAGTTGTTGGTTTAGCTTTAGATAATCTTATAATAGCTTAATATAACATATACAGTCATTAAAATCAATCACAAGTTCATAAAAGTCAAAGTGCTAGTGTTATTAAAAAGTCAAAATTTTCATTAACCTGTTTTTGAATAAACTTTAGATTTTCATTGTGTGTTTATTATTAGGATTTAACCATTCAGCTTTTGGGAAATCAATATTTAGTTGCTTAACTAAATTAGAAAAATGATAGTTCATCTTTTATCAGCTTTTTCAGTGCTTATTTTCTGGCTTATTTTGACCCCCTTGTCAAAATGCATGCTCTGTACACACTCAGTATTCACTGAGTGTGCACAGGCACAACTTGCAGCTTGATCACAAGCTTCATTCAAGCTTGTGAGAAGCTGGTTTTTGGTCCTTGTGTAGTTAGCCAGGTCTACTTTAAGTCCCTATATCTGTTTTTCCACTTAGCTTATTTGTTTAGCTTATGCAATAGCTTAAAAGTGCCTCTTAATCACTGTTTTTCATTAATAATCCAATAAGCTCAAAACCAATTTAAGCTTATTTAATGATATAGAGTACTGATAAATGGTTAAGATAGGCTTAATTTAGCATTACCTAGCTTCTGTTTTCATCAGGTACTCTGTGGTAGCTTATAGCTTATTTTGAATTGCTTATTAATAAGCAGTTACACAGCAGTTGCTTTTTCCTCCACATAAGCATATGTTTTTATATTTTTTATAAGCTTAGAATAATATTTTAGACTTTTCCTGAAATTTTCAGATTTTTCCAAGTTGGTTTGCTATTTTTCTCTGCATTTAAATTGATTTTTAGCCTTTTAATTAGCTTTTAATACAAATAAATTAGAAAAAGCTTAAAAAAATATGTTTTCAATTTTCCTAGATTAAGATAAATATAAAAAGCATAAAAAGTATTTTTCCATAATTTTCTTGGTTTAAATAGTATTTTCTAGCATTTTAATTAGTTTTAAATAGTATTAAATTAATAATAAATACATATAAAGTCTAAAAAATATATTTTCAGTTTTAAAATAAGTTTTATCATATTTTAGATTTTTCTAAGTTATAATTTCATTTTTCTAGGTTAATTTTGTATTTTCTTATATTTTAGTGCATTTTAAATATTTAATAAATAGTTTTTAATTAATAATAAATAAATAAATAGTTATAAAAATAATTTTCTTTTTCTAATAATTTTCTTTTATTATTAGGATTGTAAAAATATCATTTTTATATTTGTAGGCCTTTTATTTCTTAAAACTCACGTTTTATTTTGTACGTTTACGTAATTTTATTTAAACGTACGTTTTAGGTTTTAAACGTTCATCATTGTAAAAATAGTGATAGCGTTTATTTAATATATTTTAACTTTTTAATTTTCTTAATTTGCATTTTAGTCGCTGTAATTTGTAGATCTTTTCTTTAGGTAATTATCCATTCAAAACCTTACTGATCACTATCCTTAGTGATCATTCTATCATCTGATCGAGTGTTTATACACCAATTCATCCTCCGTGGGACTTAACGACCCAGGAATTCCCTATATTCCTCTGATCTTAATTGCATTAGTGTTTGAGCTGTTTTGAGTTTGTTACGGTTGACCATTCACAAGTGGTTAGCTTGCGTAAGATAAACTTGACGGTTTAGCACCGATCACACCTCAAGTATATGTAATCATTAGAAAGCTCGTATTCGTAGTTATTTAATGTTTGTAAGAAGTTAGTTAAGTAAAACCGTGGAGGACAGACGGGTCTTTACCAACTGTATGCCTGATCAACAGCCCGTAGGAGGCTTTTATTGTAAAACACTATAAATACCCTCTACCTCCCAAGGTAGAGGGTTGGAGCTTCAATACCATTTTTCTTTTGTTTCACATAGTTCCCAACTCTCTTCCCTTTCTCTCTCTAGAACTTTCTCTCTCTAGAATCTTGTTAACGCCTCATATGATATTAGTATGATGTGTTTGTGAAATCCTATATCTTACAGAAACAAAGGGTTTTATTGGATAGGCGATTTAGTGGTGGCAAGTCAAAAATCTTATGTTACAAGCATGAAAAGCATGGCGTTGCTAAGCCAAGACTCGACTCACTAAACTCTAGATAACTTGAAACAAAACAAACATAAATTTAAAAATATAAACATAAAGATAGGATGGTAGCCTGTATGTTTTTTTGTTTTTTCATTTTTTAACACTCTTTTTTTTTTCCTTTTTTCAATTTTTTTTTCATACACTTTTACTCTACCATCCTCTACGATAACATCAATATATAAGGGATTTAAAGGAGCATCCCTACACTTGAGTTTTTTGTATTTATCTAACACTAATTGACCCGATTTGAAAAGATAAAAAACACTTAGAGTATAATTACGTAGATAAAGAGAATTTGAATTTAACGTTCTTTCCCGTTACTCCATAAAATATTACTTTTACCCATGAGTCCCAATCATCCCAAAACTGTGTACAAAAGATATGACTCGACTTAGCAACCATGCAAGTAACTAGATAATTGAACTAAGGGTTTAGTAATGATAACAATAATGCACTAAAGATGAGTGCATACAAGGTAGGCTAAGGCGATTTGGGTGTACATTTGGGGGTGGATTGTAAACAATGCTCTTCATTGATATTCCGGAAAACCAAAACATCACGAGAACCGTGAAAAGGATAGGCTCTGAGGGGTTAACTAGGGGTATCGTGTACTAAAGATGAGTACATCGCAAGGGTGTGGGGTAATTACTCAACCGATGTGGAAGAAGTAATTATAATACAGGTTTCAAACAAGGGTTATCCTAATGCCTCTTATCATTTAGTTATTCCTAACTACACAAGTGTAGTCTCACTAGCGATCTTGGAATGCATCACAAAACAAGTTCTAGAACTTATAATACTACTGATATACTCTCTAAGCATTAAAGATGAATGCTTTAATTTCTAAAGATCTAGGGGCAAACCTCACATTTTTGGGGTGGAATTTGAGTGGTAAATGGTTTTTGTGCTAGTCATATAACTCCTATCCATGAGATGCTTTATTAAGACTAAAGTTTTAGCTCGTACATGTCATAAAAAAATTTAAATTTAGTGCTAAAATTGCCCTAACAAATATTTCTCATAGTTTATTACACAATTTACTAAGAACAAGACAAATGATCAAGGATAAGAATAGTTTCTAATTTCCCGTTTTATTCTCCCTCCCTACACTTAAACTGAACATTGTCCCCAATGTTCCCCGAAAGTATCAAAGTTATGATAAAGGAGAGTAAGTAAAAGAGAAATAAACTAGTACTCCCCTGATTAGCTCGGTAGGATCCGTGTGAAGTTGCAATTAAATTCTTTTCCAAGAAAAATGTATACGTGATAAGCTCCATCTAATGTTGTGTTTCTTCTTCTTGCCAAATATAACCTGCACACTTAAGAAAACAAACGAAACCTTCGCGTAAAATCGGCGATAAAACTCCATATGACACAACTACACTAAGATATAATGCTTGTAGAATGGATATTTGCAGTTTTTCTGGAAAATTAAGACCTGTGAATTTCCAAAAAAATTATGAGTGGCACAGAAAACGAAAAAATTAGATAAGCTGTTTCTGCTTGACCTGATGTCGTCAGGCTTTCATCCTGACGCCGTCAGGTTGTCATGATAGAAACTGGTCAGCTGCGTTTTGCTGGAAAAATTCTGGAAAAATTACATCTTTAGAATCTGGAAAAACTTCTGCAAAACATCCATTATGACTCGATACAAGCATTTGACTCGAACAAATACACATATATATCAATTTCACTAATTTTAATTATCATGTTCGTGCTCTTCAAAAACGTATGTGATTAAGACGAGGTTAAAGACAAAATAAAGTATTTTCACAAAGTCTAACATGAGAATAAAAAATAATGAAAAATATATATAAACACACAGATAAAATTAAAAACAAACATTTAAACAAATAAACATGGGTTGCCTCCTAAGAAGCGCTTGTTTTTGTTCGAGTCACGAGCTTGACTCTACCCTTATTTAACTGATAAAGGGGAAGTTTTCCCTACACTTAAGCTTAAATGCGGGTGATATTAGCGATACACACCCTTAGGGTGGATATTTGCTACGTGAGAAGAGGGTGATGGGTGATTTATATGCTCAAAGGGGTGTGCTCCATTTATTATAACATTACGTAATTCTATTGGTGTAGCGGGTGAATCAAGTCATCTACTAGAAAGGGATCATCTTCTATCAACTTTAAGAGATTCTTAGTTAAGGATCCATCTTGACCTAATAAACCCGGTTTAAACCCATAATGTTTCTTGTTATCAACCATGAATGGGTGATGTAAGGTCATGGGTTACTCCTATATTAGCTTCCACTCTACATGGCTTTGAGTCTACTACCTTTATCAAGCAACTACCCAGACTATTTATTTTAATGGGTGGATTGGGGCCTAATTCAATTCCTAGATTCACATCTAAAGACGGAAAATTGGGTAAGGTTTTTGGTTGAGGCCCCGGCTCATCAAAATTAGGAACATCCCTAGGACTAAGAGAGAGGTCATGACAACAAGCATCTAAACCTACATTCTCTAGTGGTGTTTGATCCGATGGTTCAATATCAATCGGGGTTCCTATAGTCTCTTATACTTCTTCCGGGTAAGTTATAGGCGATGTGTTTTCCTCAAGTGATGGTAGGGCTTGTAGGCTTGGAGTTTTCACCTCATTCTCCATTATATCTAGATCTCCTATATGTTCATCATGTGTTTTAGTATAATCTAACCCAAGTACACTCCTAAGCATCTCAAATCCTTCTTTGGCCATTTCAAATTCTTGGTCCGATTCATAAGAACTGTTGATAAGGTTTTAAAATGTACCTTTTTGAGGGGTCGTTTAAACCCTTTTTTGATCACTTTTGTATCCGTTATTACTTAATATCGCTCCTTTTCACTTTTTAGGTCTCTTGAAGGCAAATTGCTGTAATGGCACTTATTTGGACAAAAAGGCGCGGATATACGAATAAAATGGCCAAAGTCAAGAATCGAGACACACAAGCCGCCGAATACAAGGTGACGGCGCCATCGCTTAACCGCGACGCCGTCGGAGCATTTTGTGACGCACGTAGCCAAATTTCTTATTTTCGCGACGGTGTCGCTTTAAAAGAGTAGGTCGCCGCAACTCGACGCCTAGATTTGATCCGCATCCGCCGAAATGAAGAGGACGGCCACAAGCAAGCGTGACGCCGCCACAAGACTAACGTACAAGATCTAAACCCCACGATCGACCACCGGCCACAAATCATAAGGCGACGCCACGCATATGTAATCTTATATATATAATCCAATTTTTCAAGATTTATGTGTAGTCTTTGGAGTAAAACCTAAACCGAACCAAGGCTGCCTTGTACAAGATTTTAGGGTTCCAAAACCAATCTTACACCAAGATAAGTGTTTTACTTCATTAATTCAATTATGTCTTCAATTATTTGTGTGTATGCTTGCATGTTCTCCATGTCCGCCTAATTTACTTGTGTGTTTGCTTAGGAATATGAAACTTAATTATTGAATATTGATTGGTTGTCTCTTATCTTAATTGTTAATGATCTAGTAATGCGATAGGTCATTCGTTGTGTAATTAATTCTTGATTAATCTTTGTGAACCTTAGACTATAGCACTTAGAGCGGTTGTAGGCTAAACCATCCAAAGAGGGCCTTAGAGTTAGAGTTTATAATCCCTAGAGGGTTTTGTAGACGAGACCCTTTGGTAAGTTCAAAGAGTTAGGGATAAACACATACCCTACGACTTTAGACACACAACGCGATTAAGAATAAGGACGTGACAATTCAACCATCAATAGGAGATAATTAAGGAGTAATAAAACCTAAGTGAACACATCTTTAAACTATCATACGAGCACACAATAATTAGACATAGACTACATACACCTTAGATTAGATAATTAGACAAGTAGAGTAATCGATAGAAATACCAACCCCCAAATCCAAACCCCGAGATTCGTACCTTTCCACTTCCTAAAAAACATAAAAAAGATAAAAAATAATCTTCCTCAACCCCAACCTTAGCGTAGTAACTTCTCACTAGCATTCCTATTCCCCTAGAGAACGATATCAATACCCGTGGCTTACCCTAATACTACACTACAACGATTAGGTTCACTGCCTAGGGTGATATAAAACTTGCTCGAAGAAAAGGAAGTTTCTTTGACCCCGAAGGACGCGTGTGGTGTTATCAACTGTTCTTAAAAATTTGATCATTGTGTTCTATTTGCCTAAAGGATTCCTCACGCATGTCATATATTTTGGTGAAATCTATCACACGCATGCAACTAGGTAGTTCAACTCTAACCATCTCACAATCTTGTTTGGGTTTAGGTTCCATGTTCTTGAAAACTATGTCTTTTTGTTCATGGTGCCTAAGATCGGATAAATCCTCCTTATCTGTTTCCTCAAATTGTGAATTAGACAAGCCTATGACTTCATTCAAACTATGGGTTATGCTTAGGAAGCTTTTCTCAAAAATTTTCCAAATCGTCGCACTAAAAGGAGTTGATCCTAACAATGATTTTTGAATAGAAGCCACACATGCACAAAATTCATCAAAGCCCTCTAACTCTACACCTACCTCCTCTTGGATATCTCTAAGATCACTCACAAATTCATTAGAACAATAAAAAGCAATCATATCTGTGAAATTCAATTTTTCCTCACTTGTTAATGATTCAAATGCAACTTCACTTGCCATAGCGACAAATGAAAAGGGTTTTACGAACACAAACACAAAGAAGGGGGATAGACTACAAGGAAGATAATGAAAAGAGAAAAAATCTCACTTGATAGGAATCAAGCGAGTGGACCTAAATGAGATAGAAATCTAACTAGCTATTCTATTCCCCGGCAGTGGTGCCAAAAACTTGATGCGTGTACGAAGCGCGTTCGGGGTCAAAGGAACTTCCTTTTCGTCGAGCAAGTTTTACGACACCCTAGGCGGTGAACCTAATCGTTGTAGTGTAGTATTGGGTAAGCCTCAGGTATTGATATCGTTCTCTAGGGGAATAGGAATGGTAGCAAGAAATGTATTACGCTAAGGTGGGGGTTGAGGATGATTCTTTTCTATCTTTTTTAGTTTTTTAGAAAGCTAAGGGTAAAATCTCAGGGCAATTGGTTTGGGGGGGTGGTACTTCTACCAATTACTTCTACTATTCTAATTATCTAATACTACAGGTAGCTATGTCTATTTGATGTGTGCTCGTATGATAATTAAAATGTGTTTACCTAGATACTATTTGTCACAATTCTCAATTTCAGGTCATTTCTCAAAACCATTCATGCCTCACAATTTCATCATTTATCGTAAACTTGGTTTACTTGTTTCAAATTCGCGTAACCTTTATGGTTTAGCGGCGAATTCATGATCATATCATCACGAACATTTCATATGGACTAAGATTAGTCTACATTTCATTGAAATCATTTGCATCATGATAGTTCATTCATGACATCGCATTTCACTTGAACCGCGTAAATTTTATATATTAAATAAACGCTATCGCGTAAGTTATTAATTTGAACATTTAATCCGTTACTTTCAAAAATGATCCCGATATACTTTTATACTTATATTAAGTTTATAAAAATGATATTTTGAGTTTACCCAATGTTTTAAACTTATTTTGTATATAAATCGTTAAATTTATATTATTACGACGTTTTCTTAAAAACTACACTATAATTATTTTATCACTCAAAATTTACAAAGAATGTATTTTTACAATTTTTATGATCTCATTATATTTTATTTTGATCCATTAAAACTTATTTTTAATCCATACTACTTTAACTTCACAACTATATACAAGTTACAATATATCTTACTTAAATACATTCTCTTCTTACAAACACTACACACATTTTTATACAAGGTATAAAAGAAAAAAAAAATATATATTGAGGAAACAAAAGTCCTTAAAAACCGGCCCTATGGGTGATTGCATTTATTGATGGGTAAAATTTTTCTACATATTTAGTTCTACACTTCACCTCAAAATTCATACTACACATTTATCATTCACAATCATTCAACAAGTCAAGCAAAGTCTCTCTTGGTTTTCTTCCCTCTAGAACCGGCCTCCATAGATGTTTAGAAGGGATCATCATTTTTTTTCAAGTTCAAGCATAAACACAATCTAGTATACACTCTTGTTTAGGTTTTGAAATAAAAACCTAGGGTGTTTAGGTTTAATCCTTGGTTCTAATCACCTCATCATATCACTTGTAAGCATCTCATGTTTATTTTTCATCTTACATATTCATTTCATACTCATCTCATCATTTTTGAGCAAAACATGCAAGACTTGTGTAGTTTATACCATTTTTACATGATTTTTAGAGATTATTATATATAAGGTCATCCTATAATTATCCCCTTGTTACATATTGGTCTTGATGGTGATTAGGAACCCATGACACCCTAAGAAGGTGTATGGTAGGATTAGATTAGTTTTGGAGTTGATTTGAAGGGATTGGAATATGTTTAGTACGAGAAAAACTATTTTCGACAAGTATATAATAGTGTTCTGTCCTTATTTTATTTTTCTGGAAAATCCGACAGTAGGCACGACATTTTGGCCTTGATTTTTAGAAAATATACTTTAAAACGAATCCGTGGCCGCTTGAACGGAATAAAACGGAGTTATAACGAAGAAGTTATGGATTTTACAAGTTTGACGACGAAAAATATAATTTTCAGAAATTTCAGCATACTATATTTTTCTTGTACGAGTCAAAAACGAGCCTTAAGCTTTACAAATTATTTCGACTTATCAAAAATCTATTAGTATACTTTGATACGAAGCTAAGGACGTATTATACGTAGAAAACGGATTTGAAACGACAAAGATATGCAAGTTTTCATAAAATTGCCGTAACTATTATTTTCTGAAAAACTATATTATTTTTACGATTCAAGTGTTACGGTAGCTGAAACGTCCATGTTGAGGGCTGTTTTTCACCATGATGTGGAACTTTTTGGAACGAATTGTCTTCTAATAAAATCAAGTTCACCGAGCATATTTTTTAAAACGACAAGCCGTTTGTATAGCGGAGTTGTAATAAATTAATTATGGATGTCTAAACTTGGCTGAAACTCACTTTTTGAACAACAATTAGCCAAAACCACTATCTTTAACCCTTATTATCTTTATGTTCGAGACCTTTTGGACGAAAACTCCGGAACTGAAACTTCTAGATTTCGATGCAAACTTTCCAAAACCGCCGAAGTTCGTTCTCTAACGCTCGACGCACACCATTTTACGACTAGTTTTTCAAAGCCATTTTTGTCACTTTCAAGAAATTTCCGACGACATTGTTTTGCGACGAAAAGTGATAATTTCACCAAAAATCATTATAAAACCATTGTAGGATGACATTTTGACGTAAAAACTTGTAAAGTCATTTTTGAATGGTCAAGACTTCAAAAGAGTATTTTTCGACGATAAGTATTATTTTCAAAACTCATAAATGGTATAAATAACATACGAAATGCATGCATAACGTAAAATCATAACTCATAACATATCATAACATTCATTTTAGGTCGCGGATGGTTTCCGAGCCTCATTTTCTTGCACTTCATTTTGTTAGTATAGCAATCACACCAGGTGAGTTCGTAGCCCCACTTTCTATTTACTTATTTGTCTTACAAACTCTTTGGGGGAGATACATGCTCAAACTATTTTCATTTACTTTCACAAGTACTCTAAACTTTTACATACTCTGTGAGTTTCATAACCCCATTTTCAATTGTTTTTATACTATTTTTGGGGGAGATACATGCTCAAACTATTTTCATTTACTTTCACAAGTACTCTAAACTTTTACATACTATTGTGAGTTTCATAACCCCATTTTCAATTGTTTTTATACTATTTTTGGGGGAGATACATGCTCAAACTATTTTCCTTTACTTTCACAAGTACTCTAAACTTTTACATACTACTGTGAGTTCATACCCCACTTTTATTCGCTAAATTCTTACAAACTATTTGGGGCGAGATATATGCTTATTTATCCAAACGTTTAAACTCTTTTGCCAAACAACATAACCTATACCTTAGACTTGATCGCTTTTATACTTGATTGGGTAATACTTATTTCACTCTTGCGAATACTCAAACCATTTATACAATTGTGTTACAATATACTTCTTATACACTTTGGACATTATGTGTGGTTTATTACGATATGTGCCTTAATGTGCTAAACTAGTTTTCAATTATGCATCAACATACAAACTTTAGCAATCGGTTAACTCGCGGGAGCCGGCAGAGAAGTATTGATAGTACTATCGGGCTGACGCCCCCACCCTTGTGTCCTTGATGACGCGACCTGGGGTGAATATAATCTGTTATTCAAGTTATTCAATGCAACACCACAAACAAGTTAGACTCGTCGTGAGGTTCAGTTGGCTACATACAACAATTAGTGGCTCCAAATTAAGTTGTTGGAAGGCTATTAATTTACAAACATCCCAACATGAGTGTTGGAAGACCCTTGTGGTGACATTTATATTTTTAACTACTATGGCACATACATACAAGATTGACAATTCTATTTTTAGCAGTGGGTTGTAAACACACAGGTTGCAAGTTTTGTATGGGCGGGACTTGGAACTGAGTGGATTTACGATGCCTTTGCTTTGCAAACTATTCTATATGACCAAAACTTTCCTTTGTTACATAAACACTCTTTTAAGACTTTACTTGTTAACCAAACTCTATGAACTCACCAACCTTTGTGTTGACACTTTTTAGCATGTTTTATCTCAGGTATCCAAGGCATTCACTTCATGGCATGCATATGAACACATCATAGAGTCGTGGTGACGACGCGTCTCACATGGGATTTGTACACTTTAAAAACATCGTTTGGCTTGTATCAAACCTATTTCCGCATACATTGATTTTCATTTGGGACCTACTTTTTGTAAACTCCGATTATTTTACTTAATCAAACGATGTATTTTCCAAACGACACTTTAGGTCGTTCGATATAACAGTAACTTTGATGCTATGACAGTCCTCCCCAAGGTATTCCATTCCGCTGCAAAAACATGTAATTTGGGGGTGTGACAGATTGGTATCAGAGCATCGGTTATAGAGAACTAGGTTGCATCATTGACCCTAGACTATAACCACATCATCATAGCATCTCATCATATCATTATAGGTGCACATTCTTTATACATGCGGACTTATGACTCAACACCAAACACCATATGAGTCGATTAGTCCAAGCATTGCATAGTTACTCCTAAATTATACATAGCCTGATCACCTATGTCTAATTCAGGAAGAATCATGCAATGAAGGGAGTGGTAGTCTCATATGTGTAAGCAATTCCGTAATCAAGCCAAATTTTCAAAAGATTTTCTTCAAACCACTTGTTTCCGGTTTGATCCGAGTGACAGTTCTTGTTTGATGAGTTGCAAAGATCGAGCTAGAAACAAGTCGTTACTAGACCGATTTAGCCTAATATTATGACAGTTCTTGTTTGATGAGTTGTGGGATTAAGTAAAAATCGGTTACCAAAAAGTCTTTTAAAATTTTGCTTGAGAATGGGAAAGCTTGTCTCATCTAGCCTAATCATAAGAAAGCATGTGTTTAGGATGGGAATTGCTCACGATAGCACAGGAACGTATCTTGTGGGACGAGTAACTCATATGCATGAGCATTGACATAATCATTTAGACCATACACGAGCATAAACTTTTAAAACCCTTGTCGAGGTTCGAACCATAGTATCATCGATTGAATCACGAGGACGTGATTCCTCTGACATGGGAAGAATGTCACAATTCTCAATTTCAGGTCATTTCTCAAAACCATTCATGCCTCACAATTTCATCATTTATCGTAAACTTGGTTTACTTGTTTCAAATTCGCGTAACCTTTATGGTTTAGCGGCGAATTCATGATCATATCATCACGAACATTTCATATGGACTAAGATTAGTCTACATTTCATTGACATCATTTGCATCATGATAGTTCATTCATGACATCGCATTTCACTTGAACCACGTAAATTTTATATATTAAATAAACGCTATCGCGTAAGTTATTAATTTGAACATTTAATCCGTTACTTTCAAAAATGATCCCGATATACTTTTATACTTATATTAAGTTTATAAAAATGATATTTTGAGTTTACCCAATGTTTTAAACTTATTTTGTATATAAATCGTTAAATTTATATTATTACGACGTTTTTCTTAAAAACTACACTATAATTATTTTATCACTCAAAATTTACAAAGAATGTATTTTTACAATTTTTATGATCTCATTATATTTTATTTTGATCCATTAAAACTTATTTTTAATCCATACTACTTTAACTTCACAACTATATACAAGTTACAATATATCTTACTTAAATACATTCTCTTCTTACAAACAATTACACACATTTTTATACAAGGTATAAAAGAGAAAAAAAAAAAATATATTGAGGAAACAAAAGTCCTTAAAAACCGGCCCTATGGGTGATTGCATTTATTGATGGGTAAAATTTTTCTACATATTTAGTTCTACACTTCACCTCAAAATTCATACTACACATTTATCATTCACAATCATTCAACAAGTCAAGCAAAGTCTCTCTTGGTTTTCTTCCCTCTAGAACCGGCCTCCATAGATGTTTAGAAGGGATCATCATTTTTTTCAAGTTCAAGCATAAACACAATCTAGTATACACTCTTGTTTAGGTTTTGAAATAAAAACCTAGGGTGTTTAGGTTTAATCCTTGGTTCTAATCACCTCATCATATCACTTGTAAGCATCTCATGTTTATTTTTCATCTTACATATTCATTTCATACTCATCTCATCATTTTTGAGCAAAACATGCAAGACTTGTGTAGTTTATACCATTTTTACATGATTTTTAGAGATTATTATATATAAGGTCATCCTATAATTATCCCCTTGTTACATATTGGTCTTGATGGTGATTAGGAACCCATGACACCCTAAGAAGGTGTATGGTAGGATTAGATTAGCTTTGGAGTTGATTTGAAGGGATTGGAATATGTTTAGTACGAGAAAAACTATTTTCGACAAGTATATAATAGTGTTCTGTCCTTATTTTATTTTTCTGGAAAATCCGACAGTAGGCACGACTTTTTGGCCTTGATATTTAGAAAATATACTTTAAAACGATTCCGTGGCCGCTTGAACGGAATAAAACGGAGTTATAACGAAGAAGTTATGGATTTTACAAGTTTGACGACGAAAAATATAATTTTCAGAAATTTCAGCATACTATATTTTTCTTGTACGAGTAAAAAACGAGCCTTAAGCTTTACAAATTATTTCGACTTATCAAAAATCTATTAGTATACTTTGATACGAAGCTAAGGACGTATTATACGTAGAAAACGGATTTGAAACGACAAAGATATGCAAGTTTTCATAAAATTGCCGTAACTATTATTTTCTGAAAAACTATATTATTTTTACGATTCAAGTGTTACGGTAGCTGAAACGTCCATGTTGAGGGCTGTTTTTCACCATGATGTGGAACTTTTTGGAACGAATTGTCTTCTAATAAAATCAAGTTCACCGAGCATATTATTTAAAACGACAAGCCGTTTGTATAGCGGAGTTGTAATAAATTAATTATGGATGTCTAAACTTGGCCGAAACTCACTTTTTGAACAACAATTAGCCAAAACCACTATCTTTAACCCTTATTATCTTTATGTTCGAGACCTTTTGGACGAAAACTCCGGAACTGAAACTTCTAGATTTCGATGCAAACTTTCCAAAACCGTCGAGTTCGTTCTCTAACGTTCGACGTACACCATTTTACGACTAGTTTTTCAAAGCCATTTTTGTCACTTTCAAGAAATTTCCGACGACATTGTTTTGCGACGAAAAGTGATAATTTCACCAAAAATCATTATAAAACCATTGTAGGATGACATTTTGACGTAAAAACTTGTAAAGTCATTTTTGAATGGTCAAGACTTCAAAAGAGTATTTTTCGACGATAAGTATTATTTTCAAAACTCATAAATGGTATAAATAACATACGAAATGCATGCATAACGTAACATCATAACTCATAACATATCATAACATTCATTTTAGGTCGCGGATGGTTTCCGAGCCTCATTTTCTTGCACTTCATTTTGTTAGTATAGCAATCACACCAGGTGAGTTCGTAGCCCCACTTTCTATTTACTTATTTGTCTTACAAACTCTTTGGGGGAGATACATGCTCAAACTATTTTCATTTACTTTCACAAGTACTCTAAACTTTTACATACTACTGTGAGTTTCATAACCCCATTTTCAATTGTTTTTATACTATTTTTGGGGGAGATACATGCTCAAACTATTTTCATTTACTTTCACAAGTACTCTAAACTTTTACATACTACTGTGAGTTTCATAACCCCATTTTCAATTGTTTTTATACTATTTTTGGGGGAGATACATGCTCAAACTATTTTCCTTTACTTTCACAAGTACTCTAAACTTTTACATACTACTGTGAGTTCATACCCCACTTTTATTCGCTAAATTCTTACAAACTATTTGGGGCGAGATATATGCTTATTTATCCAAACGTTTAAACTCTTTTGCCAAACAACATAACCTATACCTTAGACTTGATTGCGTTTTATACTTGATTGGGTAATACTTATTTCACTCTTGCGAATACTCAAACCATTTATACAATTGTGTTACAATATACTTCTTATACACTTTGGACATTATGTGTGGTTTATTGCGATATGTGCCTTAATGTGCTAACTAGTTTTCAATTGTGCATCAACATACAAACTTTAGCAACTGGTTAACTCCGGGAGCCGCAGAGAGGTATTGATAATACTATCGGGCTGACGCCCCCACCCTTGTGTCCTTGATGACGCGACCTGGGGTGAATATAATCTGTTATTCAAGTTATTCAATGCAACACCACAAACAAGTTAGACTCGTCGTGAGGTTCAGTTGGCTACATACAACAATTAGTGGCTCCAAATTAAGTTGTTGGAAGGCTATTAATTTACAAACATCCCAACATGAGTGTTGGAAGACCCTTGTGGTGACATTTATATTTTTAACTACTATGGCACATACATACAAGATTGACAATTCTATTTTTAGCAGTGGGTTGTAAACACACAGGTTGCAAGTTTTGTATGGGCGGGACTTGGAACTGAGTGGATTTACGATGCCTTTGCTTTGCAAACTATTCTATATGACCAAAAACTTTGCCTTTGTTACATAAACACTCTTTTAAGACTTTACTTGTTAACCAAACTCTATGAACTCACCAACCTTTGTGTTGACACTTTTTAGCATGTTTTATCTCAGGTATCCAAGGCATTCACTTCATGGCATGCATATGAACACATCATAGAGTCGTGGTGACGACGCGTCTCACATGGGATTTGTACACTTTAAAAACATCGTTTGGCTTGTATCAAACCTATTTCCGCATACATTGATTTTCATTTGGGACCTACTTTTTGTAAACTCCGATTATTTTACTTAATCAAATGATGTATTTTCCAAACGACACTTTAGGTCGTTCGATATAACTGTAACTTTGATGCTATGACAGTCCTCCCCCAAGGTATTCAATTCCGCTGCAAAACAGGTAATTTGGGGGTGTGACACTATTACTCCCTAGTTATCTTTTATTGATGGTTGAATTGTCACACCTTATTTTTAACGTGTTGTGCTTCCTAAGGTCGTAGGGTGTGCCTTTGCCCTAACTCTTTGAGGTCACCTTTGGGTTTAGGCTACGAAATTCACTAATTCATTCGCAAACTAACTTTCACGAAGATTATTCAAGCATTAAATACAACGAAAGCCTAGTTGCACTCTTAAGCCAATTACACTTAAGATAAAAGACAACCTAACAATAATTAATAACTAGGTTTCATAGATCTAAGCAAACACACAAGAAATTTAGCTAGACATGTTAAACAAGCAAGCATACACACAATCAATGGAAGACATAATGATACTTTGGATTAAAACACTTATCTTGATGTATAAAATAGGGTTTGGGACCCTAAGATACTGTCCAAGTCGGACTACAAACGTTTAGGGTTTTTACTCCAAAAGTCTTCCTCCTTAAATGCAGAAAAATCGAATTCTATATATAGATTTACATTTGCGACGACGTCGCCTTATAGGTGGGACGCCGTCAGATCGCCGTCATTAGGGTTTTCGTCTTGGCCAAGTCATCGATGGGACGATGTCACCTTAGAGTTGTGACGCCATCAGTCTTCAAGTGGGACGTCGTCATGATTCTGGATCTGGGCCGTCTGAGATAAAAAGTCTGAGTGACGCCCTTCTTCTTCAAAGCCGACGCCGGCCAGTTGTATGAGCAAAATTCCACCGAGCCGCCTGGTGCATGTTTTATCAAGTCTGATAAAGGGACGGCATCGCTTTTGATTGGGACGGCCAGTTCAGTTTGAGCACTTTGAGTGGCTTCATCTGACTTTGCCATTTTCTTCATGTATTCACTCATTTTCGTCCAAATATGCATCATTCCAGCATTTTGCTTCCAAGAAACCTAAAAAGTGAAAAGGAACGAAATTAAGCAATAACGGATATAAAAGTGGTTGATTAAGGGCTTAAATGACCCCTTAAAAGTGTACGTTTTAAATCCTTATCAACTTGTTTTGTTATAATCAAGCAGCTTTATACGTTGCAGCCAATCCTGTTTTTTCATGCTAGAACCAATCATATTGAAGTGGGTTGTCATTATGTAAGAGATCAGTTGAAAGAAGGGAAGATTAAGCCTACATATGTCAACACCAAATCTCAATTAGCAGATGTCTTTACTAAAAATGTTACAGTAGATCAGCAGAATAGTTTGTTGTCGAAGTTGGGAGTTTGTGTTCCACCCCACTCTCAACTTGAGGGGGAGTGTCAAAGTATAAGGACTAATTTGTAAATGTTAGAAAAGAGGGGTTACTATTGTAAACTTATAAGTCTATATAGTCTTTTCGGGTATTTGTTTGGAAGTCAGTTAATGAGAATAACAGAATTTCCCTGCATTCTCTTGTCTTCTTCATTTCTTGTGTTCTGTTAAGATTTATTGATCTCCATTGTTGACATATGATATATTTGAGTGGTTATGTTGGTTTTCTTATTACACATTGTTGATGACAAATAAAGAGCATGAAAGAAAGTTGATGGGAGGCAAATATGTAAATAAGAAAGAACAAATGTACTTTAGATTCATGTTTAGTTATGAGTATATTTTTTAGACTATCTGTATCAGGGATACAACCGACACGTCATACCTCTCCACTCGCGCGTCGTTGTAAGAAAACCAATTCTCAACCCAAACGTCTTCCATGGCCAAAAGGGAGAAGTCGGTATGTGAAATGACCAACTTGTGAACCTGGTTGTGGTGTGTATGTGAGTTGTGATGTTGCTTTTTGTCAGATATATGTGGGAAACTGTGTACACTTTTATTAAAAATAAATCGGATTACAATAAATAAATAATTAACAGAAAGTAAGTAATAACAGAAAATTAAATAAGAGACAGAACGGGGAAGAAGCAGAAGACAAACACTATTCAACGATAATTAAATAAAAGCAGTAATGGTCGTGGCACGTTTTAGCTCGTTGCGAAGCTTTCGTCAAGGAGAACGCGAAGCTACCAAGAAATATAAATATATATAACATATACATATATTAAATAGTGTAAAAATTTTGCAAAAATCATTTTGCAAAGACCATTTTCCAACAATATATTTGTGTATAAATATGATATATTTGAGTGAATGAGTGATAAATAGTATGACAGAAAGTTGATGGGGGGCAAATATGTAAATAAGAAAGAACAAATGTACATTGGATTCATGTTTAGTTAAACTAACTAAAGCCCATGTAGGTTTGTCGATAAATTCATTCATTAATCATCTCCTAAATCGATACAAACTTTACTTTTTCTGTTTGTCCTATAAATTATCCCATCACACATATTCAACTAATTGAAGTTTAGAATCGACTTTGGCCATTAATTAAGCTTTTTGAGGTATGATTTACTAAGTTTTCGATTATGATGCTTTACGGTTAATTGTTTTCTTAGTTTATTACCTGTTTTGAGTTTTTGGATTATTCAATTGGCTTATTAGCTTTTTTTAGTGTTTGGATTGCTCAATTGGCTTATTTACTTTTTTGAGTTTTTGGATTGTTCAATTGGCTTATTAGATTTTTTGTGTTTATAAATTAACCTCAATATATTGTTGTTTAGATGGAGCAAATTTCCAGTGATCGATTCCCTCCCTTATCTTCCAAATATCCGTGGTTGATTGCCCAGAACATACAAGACGACGAAAAACAAGACCAGTTCTTCTTCTTCACTATAGACAACGAGTTGCCACATTATCGATGTCGAATCCCTGAGTTGCTTGGGAAACGCATCCGGGGATTTTTTCATGACTGGGTATTTCTTTCCAACCATCCATACAACAATATATGGTCTCTTTGGAACCATGTGACTTCTAAGATCATAAGTCTCCCCACCTTGGTTTTGGAAGATGGCGAGTCGTATGAGTCTATCCACCAGTGTTGTTTGTCAGCCCCTCCTGATGATCCAAGCTCAATTCTTTTGTTAACAAGAACCAATAAGTCTGCCTTCTTATTTTGTCCGGTAGATAGTAAACGGGAGGATTTTAGATGGACCGAAATGTTGTATGCCCAGCAGCTGAAGAGACTAACTTCAAATGGTAAATTACTAGATAGTCTAACTTGTTGCAATGGTAAAGTATATGCCCTAAGTACCGATGGTACTTTTGCGAATTTTGTCATATATCTTGACATTGTTGCTAAGTACAATGAAGTTGTGATAAATCTAAAGGCATTCAGCGCTTGTCCTTCTGACCCCTATTGTTGTGGAGGAGACATTCAGTTTTTGAAAGGATCTTCTACCGAACTGTTCTACGTTGAAATAGGTTTTGATGAAGAATCTGAGAATACAGAGAAAAAACCTGCCGATGTGTATTTGTATAAAGCAGACATGACTTGTATAAATTGGGAAGAAAGGGAATGCTTCAAAGATTGGGACATAACTGATATTAATATTAGGTTTCCAGGATGCGATGATCTCGAAGACTCGGGTAATGAACGCTCGAACACGGGGAGTGACGATTTGGACACGAGTAGTGAAATTTGGAAAAACTATTATAGAAAAAACTTGGACATGAGTCGTGAAGTATGGAATGTAAATGATGACCTCAAAGACGCTATTTTTTATATGGATGTTGCCCGTGATTACTCGGTTTCTTATAGCCCTGTAGTTGCCTCAGAGTTAGGAGGTTTTATACACATTCGTGGTGAAATGGGCAAAACAATATACTCATACAATGTCAAAGATAATACAATCTCCATATCTTCTATTCCCTCTCCTATGCTGCCGACAAGCCATGTGTGGATGTGGGAATGCAGGTATTGCCTTTCAATTAATTTGTGTTTGTTTATCATATGTGTTTTATTATGGTTCTCTTTTATGCATAATATACCATATTATACGTTCTCATTGTCCCATTTGTGTCGGTTTATTTTCATTTTGGGTACATTTGAGTGATCTATTAAAAGATGTTGTCGGTCTTGTAAGAGGTATCACAGTATTTTCATATATATTTTCAAAAAAAATTTAAAACGGATTTATGAAACGGCATGTTGGTATTATATGCGGAAAAAATAGATTATATTGTAGGGAAGTTGTTTCTTAATATCCTATTTTATGTAGGTTAGAATTAGAAGATGATCATGGAGAAGCCAAATGCGCTCTTGATTATAAAGAAGAGATAGGAAACAACAATCAGATATTCTTAAGATCAGGAACAAATAATGGGGTTGAATTTAAAATGTCACACCTCCTCGGTATTCCGTTTGATCTTTTGGAGATGATTATTGAGCAAAGCGTTGGCATGGTATACATGAACTTTCGTGCTACATGCAAACAATGTCTTTTAGCAGCACCTTTGATCAAATGGAGCAACGAAACATCGTTAAGGAGATTACGAACACATTCAGCTGTTTCACCTTGGCTAATGGTGGTAGACAGAAAAAGAGGTATTATCACTTTCACAGATCCTATGTTGGGTGACAACTATTTTCTGAAAAACTCCCGAGTATTAATTGACGAGAATGAGAGAATATGCTATTCAAGGTTTGGTTGGTTATTGTTTAAGAAAATAAAATGGAGTTGCTTAGTTTTCTTTAACCCTTTCACAAATGACCTCCGGGAGCTTCCAGAAACGAAACACAATCTAGAAAGTTTATGTTTTTCGGCACCACCAACTTCCCTTGATTGTATTGTTGCTGGATTTACAACAGAGTGTGTTTACTTCCTCTTTCTGAATAAGAAACGGACGTGGCATGCACTTCGTCTTGACACTGATCCACATACCGTTTGTTTTTCAGCTTTTTATGGTCGAGATCTTTATGCCTTTTGTGAAGGAGAAGTTATTGTTATAAATAATTTAGGAAAAAAAGACTGGTTCGTGGAACTTGTTGAAACCGAAGCTCCTGAAGGTTGTTGTAGATCTGCGACACAATATTTCATAACAAATTGTGATCAACATACTTTACTAGTAATTGTTGGCAAGTATGGGGAAGCTGTTGAGGTATTCAAGCGCAATGAGTCTGACGAAAAATGGGAAAAAATAGATAGTGTAGGTAAGCACATGATCTATATTTGTGGCGCAACAGGTTTCTGTATTGAAGCCAAAGAACCAAAAATGGAGAATAAGATTTTCTTTCCGCGACTACATACCAAGAATAAGAGGGTTGTGTTTTATTCACTTGACACTTGCAGGTACCGCACATTTGATGCCCAAAACTTTCAAGAAGAACATCTAACGGATTTCTTTGGAACCACGCATCATCTCTCCCTTAACGTTTGGATTGAACCAAGTTGGTCCTAGTTGACACAATAATCATGTTTGTAACAGATTAAAAATGTTAGTTGCGTCTTTTTATTTACTCATGGGATAATATATGTAGAGGCCACCCGCATTTGAAACTTTTTTCATTAAGGCCGTTCAAATATCGAAATATCTTTATAGGCCGCTCAAGTATTATTTTGTTCACGTATATCCCAAATCCAGCCAAATAGATATTAAATGTCAAAAATACCCTTACAAGTTTCTAAAGGACAAAATTACCCTTAACACAAAAATTGAAAAATTTAAAAACTACCATACAACAAAGACGGTGAAGACCCTAGGGTTTTTATTATCTCGTCGTCTTTTTCATTTGGTGGTAACTAGTCAAGGCCACAAGTGTAACAATGGAGAGGTATGCATATTTATTACTTGTACATGAAAAGTTATCTACATCATTTCGGTTGTATATGATTTTGAAAATTGTGTTTGATTTTGTATGAGTTTACATTTTTTCTTCAACTCTCTACGCTTTCTTTATTTGTTATACCTTGTACATGTTTCATAATATTTAATGATGGTTACAATTTTTAAATGGATTGGGGCTTTACAGTTGTGCTACATGGTTTTAAAAAACCAAATGGAGACCATTTGTTACGCACAAGATTGGCATTTGAAACATATAAACAAAAATCAATTACGTGCAACTATTAAAATTATGAAACTGCATGGTTAGACTTGATAAAATTGAAATATTGGTGCGTATTTATGATATTATATTATGTAAATTTACCTTAAACAGTGTGCCATTTTACAGTGACAATGAAGCTTCTAATGGGGCTATATGTGGCTATCACTATCATCGTGAGGTTGATGATATTGAAGACGGAAACTCGACCGAGTCTACTGAGTGATGACGGATCCATACCTTATTTCATAGATGAAGATGACGACAGTGATCAATGCTATGAATCGGGTTATTCAACAGAAAGTGAAGGATCGGTTTTTGAAGGAGAGAACTTTCAACCTATCAAAAATACGCGAAAGTATTACTTTAAAGAGCCAAATGATCCGAGGGATATTTACTTTGAAGTTGGTCAAATATTTATGTCCAGAGAACAATTCAAAAATGCTGTTAATGAGAATTCTTTAGCAATCAAGAAAGATATCAGATACATAAGAAATGAAAGTAAAGCGGTATCTGTTGTGTGTGCTTCAGCCAAAGGATGTAAGTGGAGGATTTGGCTTGGTTATTCTAAGAAAGATAAGTTATACCACATTTCTTCTATGTACCCAAAGCATAATTGTGGAAAAAACTTTAAAAGCAAAAGAATTAACTCTAAGTGGATAGCCAAAAAATATTTTAGTAGATTCAGGACACAACCAAATTGGAAACTTGAAGATATCAAGCAGGAAATATTTTCTACTTATGAAGTATATGTTTCTTCAACACTATGTATGAGAGCAAGAAGAATAGCTTTGAATGATCTAGTTGGGGATATGGTGATGCACTATGTGCTAAATTGTGGGACTACAAGGAGGAACTAGAAATAACGAATCCAGGTTCAACAATTGAAATTGATTATGTGGATTCACAACAAGGTGGACCTGAGGTACTTCTTTAAAGGGATGTACATATGTTTTGACGCACTGAAAAGGGGTTTTTTAGGTGGATGCATGTTGGAATTTTATACTCATAACAATTATATATAAAACAAATAACATCATCAAAGCATGCAGCGGAAGACAATAGGAATAATATATGTAAATAATTAACCAAACAAAAAAGTGCGTACCTTTTAGCAATTCAAGAATCAAACGTTGATTTATCAAGAACCAAAACCCAAAACCCTAAATTAGGGTTTATATAAATCGACTCAACCAATAAATCGACCACCAAGATTCACAAGCTCAAGCGTGCTTGTCCTTCGTTCTTGTACACACGTACTAATAGCGATTTGATGTGGAAAAGCTAGTTCCTTGAATCACAAATAAAACCAACACTTGTATCTTTGAGTTAAGCAAAAATCGAAAACCCTTGGGGTGAGGGTGTTTCGACCGGCCACACAAAGAGGGAGAGAGGAGAGGAGAAATTAGGTTATTGGTGATCCAAGATTAGGAGAATAATGAATACAAGGGTTTGTATATATACATTCTCAAAACTTGGTGACCAAGAAAAGCCTCCCTTGGGCTTTTGAGAAGCCACGACCGGCCACCCAACCCAAGAGGGGTTCTAGACTTTTCTTGCCCACTAATTTCATCTCTAGTCCTCATAGTTTACATTTAACGACCGTTAGTCAAAACCCCGTTAAATATTAACTATCGTTATGTTTTATTTCGTGACTAATAATTAATAATAACATTTTATATATTAATTATTAACATCAACTCTCATACGTAATGTGTGCAATCCCGAAGTCTCGAGTTCGAATCCGGTCATACTAATATTAATAATTATCCATAAACCTTTCAATGCGGACCTTGTATAGGTTTAGATGGTTGTTTCTTAAAGGGTATACAAAGAGGCATATTACTAACATGTGTCAGAAGAGATGCAAATGACCAGATGTACCCGGTTGCATAGGCTGTGGTGCAGGTCGAAAACAATGACACATGGTCCTGGTTGTTAAGTTTGTTAATGGGAGATCTCAAGATGATTGATGGAGGTAAGGGTTGGACACTTATCACTGATCAACAAAAGGTAAAAGCACAAGTTTACGTTACGACATTTTCATATTATTAGTATATCACTTGCTAAATCTTATTTTGTTTTCTTTTTCAAAAGGGATTAGTCGCTGCAATTGCAGAGTTGTTGCCAAATGTTGAACATAGGATGTGTGCTCGCCATATCTTCTCAAATTGGCACAAAGGGTGTGTTTGGTAGCGAGCATAAATGGAGCAATTAGCATTTAGCATTTAGCGTTTTTGAAAAAAACTTGTTTTGAATGATTAGCATTTAGCATTTATAAGCAAAAAAAGGCTAAACGCTAAATGCTCTTTGAATAAGCATTTAGCATTTAGCATTTAGCTTTATGCTATTTTACACAATAAAATTATGGCTACAGCTATTCTACCAAACACTTTTATAAATTAAACTGCTACTGCTAACTGCTTACTGCTAACTGCTACTACTAGTTTCACCAAACACACCCAAAGTATTCAAAGGGGGCAACTTGAAGTTGTTATTTTGGAAGATTTCAAAGAGTTCAACCATGGAACAAATGGAGAAGAACTTTGAGAGGCTGAAGGAAATTGATAAAATAGCTTACGAAGATTTGAGAGAAAGGGGAGTTCAACATTGGTGCATGGCGTATTTTAACACATTCTGCAAAGTAAGCTATAATATTTTGTATAACTTTTGCTTAATTTATCTTGTATCTAATACTAAAATGGTTTAGTAGTATGTTTATGTTGGTGAAGGTCTAAAATGTTGACAACAACTTAGTAGAGGCTTGGAACTGAAGTCTTGTAGAGTTGATGGGAAAACCCATTATCTACATGCTCGAGGATATTCGGAGGTCATTAATGGAGAGGATCCACAAACGACGGGACTGGATGTCTAAAAAGGAGATCAATATTTTCCCTAGGATTGTTAAAAAAATAAGAAAGACAGCTGATGAAATAAATTTGGAGTGTACATCAAAATGGGGCATGCTTGTTTGAGGTAATAAAAGGAAATGATGGTTTTGTTGTTAACCTCTCGGATGGTACCTGCACGTGCAGAATGTTTCAGTTGGAAGGGTTGCCATGTTCACATTCAATGGCTGCTATTCAGCATGTTGGTGAGAATCCTGAAAATTATGTTAGCTCTTTTTTAAAAAAAGAATGTTTTGTGAAAACATATAGCCAACTAATAAATCCGTTGAGTGGAGAAGAACAATGGTCTATTGTTGATAAAGAGCCACTGCTACCACCCCCAACTAGAAGGATGCCAGGAAGGCCTAGGAAGAAGAGGGTTAGAGACTCAACTGAGACGCGGGTTGTTCAAGGTATTCATAAGTTAGTTAAAAGCGGAACTTCATCTACGTGCGGTATATGTAAGTCAAAAGGTCATAATAGGAGGAGATGCCCCGATCGAAAGGTGATTCTCACTGTTTACTTATTTTATTTTGTTCACAAATGCATTCTATTGATATGCTGGCTATTCTTTTGTAGGATGATGATGTTGTTTTGCCTAAAAGAAGTGTTAGGCGTGCAGATAAAGACCAATCAAAACTTGTGTATGCAAAACAAAGAAATAAGAAGAGAATCCACCCCAAGGTTGTACCGACTACATCTGCAACACCAAGTGTAGGGATTAAAGTGAATACACAAAGAAATCAAGTTGGTCACGCTTTTATGTGACAGGTTACATAGAGCATGTTTAGGTTATCTTTTTGTTGAAGCTGGCCTCTATTTTTATTTAACAAGTTATTAATAAGTTCATCTCGTAAACATTGATCTCCAATTCCGAGAAAACATTAAAAGAGTGCATGTCTTGTATGTAAACAATGATCTCTGAGATGGTTTTGGTTGATACGGTACTTAGCGATTATGCAAAGTTGAAGCCTTTATGCGAAATGTTCTTATGTACTACCTAAAAGAAAGCTTTTGTGTAGTTGTTATCGCTCCTTGAATCGGCTACTAAGCACTGCCAGTAGAAACTTGCCTACAAGTACTAACTTAGCACTACCAGTAGAAACTTGCCTACCAGTACTAACTTAGTACTAACTTAGCACTACTAGTAGAAACTTGCCTACCAGTACTGACTTAGCACTACCAGTACTAACACTGAATCTCACCACTATAGAGTCAGGGTGTTCAGGGACCTTATGGGTGTACACTCCGTACCTCTTGACCCATTACCAGGCGTGAACTAATCCCACTAGTGCACTAAATTTTCCAACATTACCATGTAACCAAATCATCATAGCAAAGCAAGTAGTATCCATAACAGTCATAAATTCTGAACATACAATAGAAAAAACAATTACACATGTTAGCCAAGAGTGATCCATTAGACTAGAAGTAAGGTCACCGAACTCACCACCTCCACGTCGGTGCCATATCGTCATTCATCATATCATCAAACCCATCACAAAACATGTATAATGATCACCACCAAACCTATTTTTTAACAAATTTAAATACAAACTAAAATAAACTTACATTAACAATTAAAAATATTACATTAAAAGTTAAAAACATCACGCATAAAAGAAATGAAAAAGAATGTTGGATTAAATTTTAGGTGAAAGGTGTTCGACTAAATCGGCACGAAGGCTTTGATATATTTACGCCGATTTGATTTATCTTATAACTAGCGTTTATTTGAATTGCGGCTCCTTCTTGGAGGTCCCATGGTGGTTCGTTTGGTTCGTCCTTCTTCATGTTCAAGTTCTTTTTCTTCAATAGAATTTTTGTTGTTCTAAAAAAAGTATAAATAATTTTCACTATTTCTTTTCATTTTGCAAGCATTAGATGAGTAATATTAAATCAGAACAGACAACAAATTTGTGTACGTGCTTAACAAATGAAATGTCTATATCTTGGAGCAACCCATAACCCTTGTGGAGGCTGAAGTCACTTGTGCTATTGGCAAGAGACGAACTTGGTTCAATCCAAACATGAATAAATAAATAAAATGCAACATTTTTACGTGTCCCATAATGTTAATAACATGATGATTGTGTCGATTAGGACCAACTAGGTTCAATCCAAACGTTATGGGAGAGATGATGTGTGGTTCCAAAGAAATCCTCTAGATGTTCTTCTTGAGAGTTTTGGGCATCAAACGTGTGGTACCTGCATGTGTCAAGTGAATAAAACACGACCCTCCTGTTCTTGGTATGTAGTCGCAGAAAGAAAATCTTATTCTCCATTTTCGGTGCTTTTGCTTCAACACAGAAACATGTTGTGCCACAAATATAGATCGTGTGCTTACCTACACTATCTATTTTTTCCCAAATTTGTTTAGACTCATTGCGGTCGAATACCTCAACAGCTTCTCCATACTCGCCAACACTAACTAGTAAATGATGTCGATCACAATTCGTTATGAAATGTTTTGTCGGGGATTTACAATAACCTTTATGAGCTTCGGCTTCAACAACTTCTCCAGAGCAATCTTTTTGGCCTAAATTATTTATAACAATAACTTCTTGTTCACAAAAGACAAAAAGATCTCGACCATAAAAAGCAGAATAACAAACCACATGTGGATCAGTGTCAAGACGAAGTGCACGCCACGTCCGTTTCTGATTCACAAAGTGGAAGTAAACGCGCGTTTTTGTAAATTCAACAACCATACAATCAAGGGAAGTTGGTGGTGCCGAAAAGCATAAGCTTTCTAAATCATGTTCCGTTTCTGGAAGCTTCCGGCGGTCATCTGTGAAAGGGTTAAAGAAAACTAAGCAATTGAAATCTCTCTTCCAAAACAATACCCAACCAAACCTTGAATAACATATTCTGTCATTCTCACTAAGTAATACTTTGGAGTTTTTCAGAAAATAGTTGTCACCCGACATAGGATCTGTGAAAGTGGTAATGCCTCTTTTTCTGTCTACCACCATTAGCCAAGGTGAAACAGGTGAATGCGTTTGTAATCTCCTTAATGATGTTTTGTTACTCCATTTGATCAAAGGTGCTGCTAAAAGACATTGTTTGCATGTAGCACGAAAGTTCATGTATTCCACACCAACGCAAAGCTCCATAATCATCTCCAAAAGATCAAACGGAATATTGAGGAGGTGGGAATTTTTAAATTCAACCCCATTATCTGTACCTGATCTTAAGAATATCTGATTGTTGTTTCCCATCTCTTCTTTATAATCAACAATGCATTTGGCTTCTCCGTGATCATCTTTTAACCTACATATATAGGATTTTTAGAAACAACTTGCCTATAATATAATATATATTTTTTCTGCAGTATTACCATCATGCCGTTTCATAAATCCGTTGTAGTCATCGCACCTTTTTTATGTACATACAGTCATTTGTGTCCCATTTGGGTCATTTTGTAAACAAAACCCCCCAATAACTGAATGGAGTTTCAAAATACTATGATACCGCTTACAAGACTGACAACATCTTTTAATCACTCAAATGTACCCAAAATGAAATAAACTGACAAAAATGGGACATTGAAAAAGTATAATTATGCATAAAAGAGAACCATAATAAAACACATGATTAAACAAACAGAAATTAATTGAAAGGTGATACCTGCATTCCCACATTGACACATGGCTTATCGGCAGCATAGGAGAGGGTATAGAAGATAGGGAGATTTTATTATCTTTGACATTGTATGAGTATATTGTTTTGCCCATTTCACCACGAATGTGTATATAACCTCCTAACTCTGAGGCAACTACAGGGCTATAAGAAACCGAGTCACGCGCAACATCCATAAAAAAAATAGCGTCTTTGAGATCATCCATTACTTTCCATACTTCACAACTCATGTCCAACTTTTTGGAATCATATTTTTGCTCAATTTCACTAATCATGTCCTGGTGAACACTTGAGTAGTGAAGACTACTCTCCGTGTTCGAGTCTTCACTACTCGAGTCTTCGGGATCATCGCATACTGGAATCCTAATATCAATATGAGATACGTCCCAGTCTTTGAGGCATTCCCTTTCTTCCCAATTTATACAAGTCATGTCTGATTTATAAAGATACACATTAATAGGTTTTTTCTCTATATTTTTAGTTTCCTCATCAAAACCTATTTCAATGTAGAACAGTTCGGTAGAAGATCCTTTCAAATACTGAATGTCTCCTCCACAACAATCAAGGTCAGAAGGGCAAGTGCTGAATAGCATAAGATTTATCACAACTTCATTGTACTTAACAACAATGTCAAGATATATTACCAAATGAGCAAAAGTACCATCGGTACTTAGGGCATATACTTTGCCATTGCAACAAGTTAGACTATGCAGTAATTTACCATTTGAAGTTAGTCTCTTCAGCTGCTGGGCATACGACATTTCTGTCCATCTAAAGTCCTCCCGTTGACTATCTACTGGACAAAATAAGAATGTAGATTTATTGGTCGTTGTTAACAAAAGAATTGAGCTCGGATCATCAGGAGGGGCTGACAAACAACACTTGCGGATAGACTCATACGTCTCGCCATCTTCCAAAACCAAGGTGGGGAGACTTATGATCTTAGTAGTCACATGGTTCCAAAAAGACCATATGTTGTTGTATGGATGGTTTGAAAGAATCACCCAGCCATGAAAAAATCCTCGGATACGTTTCCCAAGCAACTCAGGGATTCGACATCGATAATGTGGCAGCTCGTTGTGTATGGTGCAAAAGAAGAACTGGTCTTGGT
The DNA here is from genome assembly GCA_910596185.1 of Chrysanthemum makinoi. Taxonomy (NCBI): domain Eukaryota; kingdom Viridiplantae; phylum Streptophyta; class Magnoliopsida; order Asterales; family Asteraceae; genus Chrysanthemum; species Chrysanthemum makinoi. The sequence goes on along the minus strand of OU343223.1, from coordinate 1,764,880 downwards.
CTTGGTCTTGAGTGTTCTGCTTTTCGTCGTCTTGTATGCTCTGGGCAATCAACCACGGATATTTGGAAGACAATGGGGGGGAATCGATCACTGGAAATTTGCTCCATCTAAACAACAATATGTAGAGGTTTATTTATAAATGCAAAACCATATGTAATTACATGATCCCATCACTCAAAAAATTTAAAACTAATACACAATAAAGTGCTTACAAAGCATTGAAATAAGCCAACCGAACAATCCAAACACTCAAATAGCTTATTGCTTTTATAGAAGAACCAGGAAAAAAAAGTCTATTTTTAGCATTTAATAAGCCAATAGAACATCCCAAGCCGTCTAAAAGCTGATTGCTTCTAAGAAAAAAAAAGCACTAATCTTAATGATTTGATTTGAACCAAAAAGCATCTCAAAAGGGTTCTAATAAACAATTAACCTTAAAGCATAATCGAAAACCATGGGTACGTACCCAAGTAAATCATACCTCAAAAAGCTTAATGGCAAGTCGATATTTAACTTCAATTATTTGAATCTGTATGATGGGATAATTTATAGAACAGAAAAAGTAAAGTTATCGATGATTAATGAATGTGTCGAAAAACATGCATGGGCTTTAGTTTAACTAAACATGAATCTAAAGTACATTTGTTCTTTCTTATTTACATATTTGCCCCCCATGAACTTTCTTTGATACTCTTTATTTTCCTCACTATTTGGATTTTCTTGTTAAGTATGTTTGACAAAAGTAATTGTTAATCAAGCATAAAATTATAAAGAGAGATTATTTTTATAGAATACATGAGACTGTCGACATCACCACCGTCAACTTAGAGTATTTTCACTACATTATGATCAATGTCTAATAAGACAACCAACATCATGACTCAAACATATCATACTTATACACAAATATATTCTACATAAACCAACATCATAACTCGCATACACACAATAACCAAGTTCACAAGTTAGTCATTCCAGAGACCGATTTCTCCCTTTTGGCCATGAAAGACGTCTAACGACGACGAGTGAGTGGACATGTACGACACGTCGGTTGTATCCCTGATACACATAGTCTAACAAATATATTCATAACTAGGATGTTTGTTAAGTTTACAAACCAGGGTTGTGGAAAAACTGAAAAATCGAACTTAACTTTCTTTTCTTTAAAAAAACAATGGAAATAATGGTTTGATTTTCTCTTTTGAGATACCGAAGTTTATGTTTCAGTTAGATTTTAATTACAAATTCAGTTTTGTGTATTAGTCTTTCGACCGAACATTAGTTTTGGTGGTTCCATATGAACCACTTAGCTAGTTTCTTAAATGGGATGACAAAACTTTAGTGGGTCTGTCGCCAAAACATGCATGGGCTTTAGTTTAACTAACATGAATCTAAAGTACATTTGTTCTTTGTTATTTACATATTTGCCCCCGTGAACTTTCTTTGATACTCCTTATTTTCCTCACTATTTGAATTTTCTTTCATATATTTGACAAAAGTAATTGTTGTTGGAATTGAAGATGGTGGTGTCGATGAAGATCGAGCAGAAGATTATAAAAAGAGATATTTTTATAAGATACATTAGACTGTCGACATCACCACCGCCAACTTAGAGTATTTTCACTACACTCATCAATGTCTAATAAGACAACCAACATCACCACTCAAACATACCATACTTGTACACAAATATATTCCACATAAACCAGCATCACAACTCACATACATACAACAACCAAGTTCACAGGTTGGTCATTCCATAGACCAACTTCTCCCTTTTGGCCATGGAAGACACATGCATTGAGGGTTGGTTTTCTAACGAGGACGTGTGAGTGGACATGTATAACATGTCGGTTGTATCCCTAATACACATAGTCTAACAAATATATTCATAACTAGGATGTTATAAGTTTACAAACCAAGGCTGTGGAAAAACTGAAAAATCGAACTTAATATATATATACACACACACACACACATATACTACTTAACCCATGAGTCCCAATCGTCTCAAAATTGTGTACAAAGGATATGACTCGACTTAGGAACCATGCATATAAGGGTTTAACATAAGTTACAATAATTCACTAAATGTAAGTGCATACAAGAAGGGCTAAGGCGATTTGGGTGTAATATTTGGGGGTGGATCGTAAAGAATGCTCTTTATAAGAAACCGAAACATCACGAGAACCGCAGAAAGATATGATCTGAGGGGTTAACTAGGGGTATCATGTACTAAAGATGAGTACATCGCAGAGGTGTGGGGGAATTACTAAACCGATGGGGCCGATGTAATTATATTTACAGGTTTCAAACAAGGGTTATCCTAATACCTTTTATCATTTAGTTAATCCTAACTACATGAATGTTGTCTCACTAGCGATCTCAGAATGCATCACAAAAACTAGTTCTAAAATCTATATACTACTGGTACATTCATAAGCATTAAATGTGAATGCTTTATTTCAAAAGATATCTATGGGCGAACCTCATATTTTTTGGGTGAAATTTGAATGGTAAAGGGTTTTGTGCTAGTCATATAATTCATATCCATGAGACGCTTTATTAAGACTAAAGTTTTACTCATAAGTGCTATAAAAAATTTAAAAATTTGGTGCTAAAATTACCATTAAAAGTATTTCTCTTAGTTTATTACATTATTACTAAGGACAAGGCAAATATCAAGCGAGCAAATAGTTTCAAAGGTTTCCCATTTGTTTATCCTCCCTACACTTAAACTGAACATTGGCCCCAATATTCCCTGAAAGTATCAAAGTGATGATAACGGAAGGTAAAATAAAAGAGAAAGAAACTAATAATCCACTGATTAGCTCGGTATGACAGGTGTAGAATGTCGGTTAAATCCTCCTCCAAAAAGAATAAGTCATCATAGATGTTGCTTAACGTGCACTTCCATCTTCTTGTCCAACATAACCTATAAATTCCAAGAAAATGAAAGCAAGACATCATATAAATCGGCGGTAATAACTATATATAACACAACTAAACTATGAAAGGATAAGATATAATGCTTGCAAAAAAAATTGCAAGTTTCTGTAAATTTAAGAATTCTGAAAAATTCCAAAAAATTACAGATTCGACAGAAAAACGAAAATCTAGAAAATTGTTGCTACATTTCCTGATGCTGCTAGGTAGAGATTCTGACGCCGTCAGATTGTCCTGACAGAATGGTTAAATTTTGTTTTCCGTAAAATTTCTGGAAATTAGTGCAAAACACTCATTGTGACTCGATACAAGCATTTGACTCTAACAATCATACAAATATATGCAATTACATTTATTGTTAATTTCATGTTCATTCTCGTTCTAAAAACACATGTGATCTTTCCTACACTTATCTTTTTGTAAAATAACTTTATATGTGATTAAAACGAGGTTAAAGACAAAATAAAGCATTTTCACAAATTATTTAAAAGTATGAGAAGTAAACAATAATGAAAAATACATATATAACACACAAGTAATCAAAAACAAAACAAGTAAACAATTAAACATGGGTTGCCTCCCGAGAAGCGCTTGTTTTGATTCGAGTCACGAGCCTGACTCTACCCTTATTTAACTGATAAAGGGGAGGATTTCCCTATACTTAAGTTTAAGTGTGGGTGATAGTAGCGATACACACCCTTAGGGTGGAAATATGGCACGTGAGGAAAGGGTGTTGGATGATTTATAAGCTTAAAAGAGTGCGCTTCTTTCATCTTAACCTTACATAATTCTATTGGTCCAATGGGTAAATCAAAGTTTTCTCCTAAAAGGGATCATCTTCTATCAACTTCGAGAAACTCTTAGTTAGGGATTCATCTTGACCTAATAAACCCGGTTTAAACCCAAGATATTCCTAGTGGTCATTTATAAATGGGTGATGTAAGTGTGTAAGGTTATGTCTCACTCCTATATCAGCTTCCACTCTACATGGTTTAGAGTCTACTACCTTTACCTTAACATTACTCGGACTATATGGTTTGATGGGTGGTGCGGGGCCAATTTTAATTCCTAAATTCACTTCTACAGACGGAAAATTGAGTAAGGGTTTTGGTTGAGGCTCTGGTTCATCAAAACTAGGAAACTCCCTAGAACTAAGAGAAAGTTATGACTACAAGTATTCAACCATATTTCCTCTAGTTGTGTTTGGTCCAAAAGTTCTACCTCCATCGGGATTTCTATGGTCTCTTCTAATTCTTCCGGGTAAGTCATAGGCGGTGTGTATTACTCACATGATGGTAGGGATCGTGGGCTTCGAGTTTTCACCTCATTTTCCATTATATCTAGATTACCTATATGTTCATCATGTGTTTTAGTATGATCTAACCCAAATACACTCCTAAGTATCTCAAATCCTTCTTTAGCCATTTCAAATTTTCTGTCCGATTCATAATAATCGTTCTCAAAAACCTGATCACTATATTCTATTTTCCCAAAGGATTCCGCATGCGTGTCATATATTTTGGTGAAATATATCCCACACATGCAACTAGGTAACTCAACCTTAACCATCTCACAGTCTTATTCGGATTTAAGTTTCATATTCTTAAAAACTATGTCTTTTTGTTCATCGTTCCTAAGGTCGGATAAATCCGTTTCCTCAAGTTGTGATGTATACAAGCATATAATTTCATTCAACTTATTGATTATGGTTAGGAAGCTATTCTCAAAAAAATTCCAAAAGGTCTCACTAAAAGGAGTTTATCCTATCAATGATAGTTTAATAAAAGCCACACATACACCAAATTCATCAAAACCATCTAAGGTGTCGTTTGTTTTTCAGAGCTTTTACCTCTTCATCTGCAAACCATGTCTGCAAAAGAAGAGGTACATTTAAGCTCTTCATCTGCAAGAAGAAGGCCGTTTGTTTTTTGTGATATTGAAGTACTTCTTTCCTTTTTCTTCTTTTTTCTTTTTCACTAGTATTTTTTGTGCTATTGAAGTAACTTTTTTTTTCCTTTTTCTTTTTCACTAGTTTTTTTACCTTTTCGTTTGTTTTTTACGTTTTCCTTCATTTTCTATGTTTTCGTCTGTTTTTTAACGTTTTGTCCGTTTTCTTTACATTTTAGTCCATTTTCTTACGTTTTCGTTCGGTTTTTTACGTTTTCGTCTGTTTTTTTACGTTTACATATTTTTTTACGTTTTCGTTTGTTTTTTACGTTTTCGTTTGTTTTTTACGTTTTCGTATGTTTTTACATTTTCGTCCGGTTTTTTACGTTTTCGTCTGTTTTTTTACGTTTCCATCCTTTTTCTTATGTTTTCTTCCTTTTTTTTACGTTTTCGTCTGTTTTAATCTTCTTTTTACGTTTTTGTCTGTTTTTTAAGTTTTCGACCGTTTTTTACGCTTTCGTCTTTTTTTACGTTTTCGCCTTTTTTACATTTTCGACCGTTTTTTACGTTTTCATATGTTTTTTTTACATTTTCGTCTGTTTTCTTTCGTTTTCATCCGTTTTCTTACATTATCTTACGTTTTGTTAGGTAAGATAAAATAACATACAAAAAACTTTTAAAATCATATGAAAATGGAGGAAAAAGTAAAATAAACACATGAAAATATAAAAAACGGACTAAAACGTAAAAAACGGATGAAAACGTAAAAACGTACGAAAACGTAAAAAAGCGGTAGAAAATGGACGAAAACGTAAAAAGGGACGAAAAGTAAAAAAATTTGGCGAAAACTTAAAGAAATGGACGAAAACGTAAGAAAACTGACGAAAACGTAAAGAAATGACCGAAAACGTAATGGGACGAAAATGGACGAAAAAAACCGACGAAAACATAAAAAACGGACGAAAACGTAAAAAAGCAGGCGTAAACGTAAGAAAACGGACGAAAAAGTAAAAAAAAAAACAGACGAAAACGTAAAAATATGATCGAAAACGTAAAAAAGTAGATGAAAACGTAAAAAAGGATGAATACGTGAAAACAGACGAAAACATAAAAAAAAACAGACGAAAACATTATAAAACGGACGAAAACATAAAAAACGAACATAAACGTAATAAAGCGGACTAAAACTTAAGAAAACAGGCGAAATTGTAAGAAAACGGACAAAAACGTAAAAAAAACGGACGAAAACGTAAAAAATACGGCCAAAACGTAAAAAAAGATGCGGAAACGTAAAAAATGAGTGAAAACCAAAAAAACGGACGAAAACGTAAAAAAACGGACGAAAGCATAAGAAAACGGACGAAAACGTAAAAAATGGACGAAAACGTAAAAAACGGACGAAAACGTAAAAAATGGCGAAAACGTAAAAAAAGAGGCGAAAACGTAAAAAAATGGACGAAAACGTAAAAAAATGGACGAAAACGTAAAAAGACGGACGAAACGTAAAAGAGATGTAAGATATTGAGAAAGATGTGTGAAAGAAGAGGTAAGAAGTGAAAGATAATGTCTGAAATTTAGAAGAGGAAAGAAGTGAAAAGAAGCACTTATGTCTGCAAAAAAACAAACAGAAACCTCTGCCCTCCTGCAGACAAAAGAAGTGAAAAGAGGAAAAAAGTGCTTATTGGAAAAAAACAAACGACACCTAACTTTACACCTATCTCCTCTTAAATATCTCTAAGATCATACAAAAATTCATTAGAGCAATAAGAAGAAAATTTATCAGTGAAATACAAATGTTCCTCTATTGTTAATGTTCAAATGCAACTTCATCCGCTATGGTGTCGAATAAAAAGAGTTTTACGAATAAAAGCACGAAGAAGGGGGATAGACTAACAGAAACCTACAAAAGTAAAACAAAAATGTCACTTGATAGGAGTCAAGTGAGCAGACCCTAAAGAGATAGAAAATGAGCCTAACTATTCTATTCCCCGACAACGGCACCAAAAACTTGATGTGCAAGGAGCATAGACTTACGACAAAGAAAGTTTTACAATCCTCCTAGGCAGTGTACATAATCGTTGTAATGTAGTATAGGTAAGACACGTGGGATTGATCGTTCTCTAGGGAATAGAGATGCTAAGTCGAGATGTATGATGAGAAGCTCTAAGATGAGGGATGATTACTTTTGTCTTTTTTAATTTATTTGAAAGCTAGTAACATCTCGGGGTTTGAAGAGTGCAGGTTTGTTTTATTACTGATTGAACTAATAATTAAACTTAAGACTAAATTAAACTAATTACTCAAGTAATTTAAAAGCTAAGTCTTATGATAGGTTAAGAGTGTTTTCTTAGATTTCTTTACTCCCTAGTTATCTCTTATTGACTAGTTGAATTGTCACATCCTCATTTAATTGGTGTGTTGTATTCCATGTCTTAGTCGTAAGGTGGTGCCTCGTTCCCTAACTATATGAAGGTTAATACACAAAAAAGTTACTAAAGTTTCCTAAAAGTTTGTCCTAAGTTACTATATTTTTTTTTGTTCAACCAGGTTACTCGTGTTTACGGGTTCATTAGTTAGATTACTCAAAGTTCACATAAGTTACAATAAGGTTACACCCAGGTTGGGATACCGGGTGTAACGGTTTTCCACTAACTTTAATTTATTATTTTGGTCCCTGTGGTTTACCGAGTATAACGAATTTAGTCCTTAGATTTTTTTTCTCGGATCCTCTCCTGTGGGCTACCCGTAATGGGTTTTTCTTATGTTTTCGTCTTTTTTATCCGTTTTTATACGTTTTTGTCCGTTTTTATACATTTACGCCCGTTTTTCTTACGTTTTCATCTGTCTTTATATGTTTTCATCCGTTTTTATACGTTTTCATCTATTTTTATCCGTTTTTATGCGTTGTTGTCCGTTTTATTCGTATTTTTCTGTTTTTATCCTTTTCTATAAGTTTTTGTCTGTTTTTTTACATTTCCGTCCTATTTCTTACGTTTTTGTCCGTCTTTATACGTTTCATCCGTTCTTATACGTTTTCATCTAATTTAATCCGTTCTTATATGTTTTTATCCATTTCTATACATTTTTGTCCGTTTTTATTTCTTTTTCTAAGTGTTTATACGTTTTCGTCCATATTTATTATGTTTTTGTCCGTCTTTATTATGTTTTAGTCTTGTCTTATACGTTTTCATCCATTTTTCTTACGTATTTATCCGTTCTATATGTTTTCATCCTTTTTTATTCGTTTTTATATGGACAAAACGTAAAAAAGGACAAAAAATGGACAAAAACGTTTAAAATCGATAAAAATGTATAAATACAGACAGAAATGGATAAAAATGCATAAAAACCGATAAAAATGTAAGAAATACGAGCAAAAATGTAAGAAATACGAGCAAAAATGTATAAAAATGAATGAAAACGTATAAAAACGAAAAAAATCATATAAAAAAGGACGAAAACGTATAACAACATATAAAAACGGATGAGAACGTAAGAAAATTGGACAAAAACGTATAAAAACGGACAAAAACATATAAAACAGACAAAAACGGATGAAAACGGACAAAAACGTATAAAAACGGACAAAATTGTATAAAAACAGACAAAATCGTATAAAAACGTAAAAAAAACATATAAAACAGAGGAAAACATATAGAACGGACAAAATCGGGCGAAAACATAATAAAGACGGACGAAAAAGGACAAAAACGTATAAAACGGATGAAAACAGACAAAAATGAATTAAAATGAATAAAACGTATTAAAACCTAAGAAAAACCCATTACGGGTCTGCCACAGGAGAGGATCCAGGAAAAACAAGATCGAAGGACTAAATATGTTAAACGTGACAACCCACAAGGAACATTTAGTAACTTTTTACATGAAATCATAAGTTGTAATATATGGAGTAACGTAAACAATCGGTCACGCAAACATGAGTAACCTGGTTGAACAAAAACAAACTATAGTAACTTAGGACAAATTTGTGGGTAACTTTAGTAACTTATTTTTGAATTAACCTCTCTTTGAATGTATTGGTCTCCTCTAAAACACCTGGGATCGCCAAGTAACCATAGTTATCTCCCCCGAATATCCTAGTATCAACAGCCGCAATTCACGCAATAAATACAACGAAAAGCCTACTAGTGCACTCTAGGGCATAACAATCGTTGTTTAGGACGTTCAAGCTCGTAACAATGAAAGAATAAGCTAGATTTACTTAATATAATGTGAGAAACAATTAAGAAACAGACAACTTATCAATAATTAATAACTAGGTTTCATTATGTCTAAGCAAACACTATGTTAATCTAGCTAGACATGATAGAAAACAAAGAACACAAGCAAATAACAAAGCATTGATTAAACATAATGATAGAAGAAATAAACAAACTTATCTTTTATTAAAAAAGAGGATTTGGAACCCTAAAATACTGTAAAAGTCGGACCAAAACCGAACCCTAAAAGTTTCTCCAAGTTAGCGCACACAATACAGAATTTTCGATGAGTATATATAGATATTACAACTGTGATGGCGTCATTTTATATGTGTGACGCCATCAGATCTCCGGCCATTAGGGTTTTGTCTTGCCCAAGTCGGTCTTATAACGGTGTCCCAAAGGAACTAGAACGCCGTCTAGCTTCAATGTGACGTCATCCCGAGTTGGAACTCTAGGGCGTCTCGTGTTACAAGTAAGCCCGATGGGTATTATTCTTAAAAAGTGACGCCATCACTTGTTATATCTTCCAAAGTACCTAAAAAGTGAAAAAGGAACAATTTTAGGCAGTATTTCATAATAAATACACCAATTTAGGGCTTAAATGACCTCTTAAAAGGTACATTTTAAATCCTTATCATACCCAAATAGTGCATAATTGGCACTAATGATTATCCGAGTATACACGCTTAATGAATATGATGGTTATGTGTAAGTGTATGGAGTAAAAGTGCTTAACTAGCACTTCCCGCCCAATTTATGGTTTTAGTATACGAAGCAACTATTATGCATGTTTTTATATCATGATTTCAGTGTATATTACGTTATCACTAAGCTTTATGCTTACGTTGCTTCGTTTCATGTTTTAATGTAGGTGAGTAAATCATGGACTTAGCTGGTTAGCCATCGGTGGTGCTCGAATGGTAGAGCAACTCTCAAACCCTTTCTCTTGATACAACTTAATGCCCTAAGCAATTCAAATGTCATTTTATGAAAAATGCAGAATTGGATGCGTTAAAATAAAGTCTTTGTGTGTGTATGATTTCATAAAACGGGTGTTTGGCATTATGCTAATTTATACCCATTCTGACCCGTTTGACTTTATTTTGGGTTAGTTTGGTATGAACAAGTCTTATTTCAGTATTAAATAGTTTGATATTTTTAGGAATACCGTGTATTACACTTAGTAGTCCATACATCGTATTCCAGTCAAGAAATACGGCGTACCACTCTATCAATTAAAAAAAATCAAGTGGGGCATTTCATAAAATTATCAATAAGTTGGTTTCTTTGTTTCTGGTAGCTAAGTTTAAGTTTTGCTGAGGAGTTGCTGATTAAATACATCATCAAGAAAGCAGCATAAATTCAAAAATTCAATATGTTTAAGTGTTTAACCATCTCTTAATCATTTTCTGATAAACGATTGGTTTCTGATTTAAAACCATAACTGATTCTGATGAGCAATGAGTTGTTCATATATTATATTTCTTACGGGTTCAAGATGATACATTTCATGATGACGTTTGTTTAGAAAGTAGCTACAAAGTCGATTTTGTAGGTTTTACTTTTAATTTATGTTCGTATACCAAAGTTTTTATAATGCTACGTAATTATAGATATTATTATCCACAATGGGTTAGATTTAATTTTTTTTTAAATCACCGAAGTTTCTAGATGCAAAAGTGTCACATTTAAATTTTGAAAAGATATATACCATGAAAATTTATAACTTATCACATATCATAACTTAAATATAGAAAAGATATCGACGAAGATAAATATGGTTTTTAAAACATTCTTGAACATGCGGCTTATATTTGGAAACGATTATTTGTAACACCCCAACCCGACAAGGGGCAAGTGTCACATTATGGTGTCAATCAGAACATATATAAAGGCAATCGGAAGACTTAAATAAAGGAAGGAAAGTCATGTAAACCAAATGACTTACAAAGTACAAATCCAACATAGTCTAAAGGTAAAAGAAATAATATCCAAATGATAACCAAATGACAAAAGTCTGAGAAAACATAAGTCAAACATAATGGGGAAACTATCAAGGTAGGTCTTCTAAGAGCTTCTACGCACTCATCACTCATGCCCAGCTTCCCGCTTATAGCCTGCCGCAGAGAAAAGAATATGCGGCTGAGCTTAAAAAGCCCAGTTAACATATATAAACAAATGACATGTAATAAATAAAACAAAAATCAAAAGGACTTGTTGAATAAGATGTCATAAGAGATATAAAAAGCAAAAGAAATAAGGAATATGAGAATAACAAAGGAAATTCCCACAAGTCCAAATATGTCTAAACATGATACACGAATAGACCCAAAACAAAAGAAACATATGCAATATACTAAAATATCAGTGTACATAAGACTCGTCGCTCCTAACGTACCAAATGTGATATGATGTGTATGGCCCACACTCAACGATTCACTGAATATACCAAACACAACTAAGTACCTAGGATGCATCCATACGCTCCCTGCAAAACAAATATGCATATACAAGTACGGGATTGTGCATATGTATGTTAATATAAATAATAAATTAGATGGCGGCCATATTGCTATATAGCATACAAAGTGAGAATGTTGTGGATCTATCACACCTCCACAGAAAGTGTCATGCCACTGGTGCCTCAGTGACATGGTCATAGTACCTCTATAACTAGTTACAAATAGCTCGGGCAAGAATAATAAAGCAAATGACAATAATACGCATGAGGGATAATTAACAATTATCCAACCAAAGTATTTCCAAGAGAAATGAAACTGATATCAAACGGAATAGTAAATGAATCACAAGTCAAATACGAATTATGAATCAAATAACAAAATCAAAGTTCAATATCAAAAGACGGGGATTAAGAATCATGAGAGAAATATCCTTACTGAAAGGACGGAATATATGTGCCTTAACAGAAGAGAAATGGAGGAAGTAACACAATGGACAAGGAATATTCATTCTTTACCAAATCTACATGAATTAGGGATTATATATCATTTAAAAGCTTATTTTACAAGTCTTATTTGATTTCTAATTATTTATACTTATAGTTATACTCATATTACATTTTAGGGTTTATATTGCAATTCTGGTCTAGTTTCTCATGAATTTTTAGACCTATCAAATGAGTTCCAGAAGCTCTCCTCAATTTTTATCTGAGATTCACACATATGTTCAACACATACCCTAATTTTTGCAGATTTTATTTCAAAGTGCAAATACCCTTTCAAATATTATTTTCCAAACCTGCTCAGAAAGTGTACTGCAGGTATACCCCGAAAGTTTGTATTTATTTAGCCTATTTAGACCCTTCAGAAAAATCTACAAAAATCCCAGGAAGTCTCACATAATTTATATATCACCCATGAAAAATTAAAGGTCTTAAATCCTTATGGTTTGAATATTAAAAATCAAAAACATCAACTGAATTTCAGACTCAGATTCACATTTTTTACAACTAATCTTCTAAAAATCAAAAAGCTATCTTCCCGACCACCAATGACCATGTAACTTACATATTCAAAAAGTAGACATAAGGTACTCATATTTAGACTCAAGAATCACATAAAAACTTTTGGAAAATTAAGTGCACTTGTGGGATTTGTTCACACCTGGTAATGGGTTAGGAGGTACGGAGTGTACACCCATAAGGTCCATGAACACCCTGAATCTAATAGTGGTTTGTATTGGTAGTGTTAAGATAGTACTGATAGGTAGTGTTTCCACTGCTAGTGCTAAGTTAGCACGGATAGGCATGGTTTCCACTGTTAGTGCTATGTTTCCACAGCTAGTGGTATAAAGTACTGCTAGTGGTATGAAAGTACTGCTAGTGTTAAAGTACTGCTTAATGGCAGTTTCAAACTGTTTAATGACCACGTTTAATTGGTCATGTAACCACTAACGGCTATAATGGGGATAATTATGAGGCGATTAATGGGCCGATTAATTCTCATAATTCCATTTAACTAGCTAAGAGTATACTCCTATAAATAGGATATCTGATTATGCATGAAAAATATACAGAAAATAATTAACACTTCTAAGCAAAAGGGTTATTGAATTGTGCCTAATTTTATAACTACATTTGGTCTTATCCCGAGTAGATATTCGTGTAACCCAGGCATTAGGGTCGAATAGTTTACTTTGGAAAGTGATCACACGATTCCAAGTGATATCCGGTAACCACCTAGTGGTATTGCTACTGACATTGATTATCTAACCCTGTTTTGGGAGTTACACACCAACAATCAAAGTAAACTATTTGTGATAATCAATGGCAACCGCTGCAATGAAACACATGGCTTCAAACTTTACCAAGCTTGATAAGTTTGAAGGGGTGGACTTTAGGAGATGGCAGAAGAAGATGCACTTCTTGCTATCAAGCATGAGTGTGGTCTATGTTCTTACCACACCTATTCCTGATGATGGGGATGATGCCACTGTGGAGCAGATTAGGAGGAGGAGCAAATGGGAGAATGATGACTACATATGTAGAGGCTTAATTCTCAATGGTATGTCTGATTCTCTGTTTGATATTTATCAGAACTTTGAATCTTCCAAAGAACTGTGGGATTCCTTGGATGCCAAATATATGGCTGAGGATGCATCAAGTAAGAAGTTTCTTGTAAGTAATTTCACAAATTACAAAATGACTGATTCAAGACCAGTCATGGAACAATACAATGAACTTCTTGGAATACTTGGAAGGTTTACACAACACAATATGCACATGGATGAGGCTATTTCAGTCTCTTGTGTCATTGACAAACTCCCTCCTTCTTGGAAAGATTTCAAGCATACCTTGAAACATAAAAAGGAGGAATTAACTCTGGTTGAGTTGGGCAGTCATCTGCGCATTGAGGAATCTCTCAAAGTGCAGGATAATGACAAGCCAAGGAGCAGCAATGCTGCTGGTGCATCTGTTGTCAATATGGTGGAGCATAACAACTCCACCAGGTACAATGACAACAAAGGCAAACGCAAATATCATGATAACACAAGGGAAGATCTTAACAAGAAGGCAACACCTACTTGTTGGAAATGTGGCAAAACTGGTCATATTAAAAGGGACTGCAAAGGTGTTAAAATTGGTGGTAAAGCCAATGGATTAGGCACTAATGGTTCAGGGAGTGGTGGTTCAGCCAACTCACTGAAAGGTCAGAATATGTTTAATAAGTCTTTTCAGATTTATTATGTTACATATGTATCTGAGTCATATTATGTGCAGGATGATGATGTTGCATGGTGGGTTGATTCTGGTGCAACAGTTCATGTGTGTAAAGATAGAAGCTGGTTCAAGACTTATGAGTCACTGAATGATGGTTTTATTCTTCACATGGGAAATGAGTCAACAACCTTGGTGCATGGTCGTAGTTGTATAGATCTTAGATTTAGTTCTTGAAAGATTGTAACTTTGTTTGATGTTATTCATGTTCCTGATATCAGGACGAACTTGGTTTCAAGTAGTATTTTGAATAATCATGGTTATAAACAAGTTATTGTGTCTGATAAATTTGTGCTTTCTAAGCATGGTGTTTTTATTGGTTTTGGTTATTTATGTAATCTAATGTTCAGGCTTAATATTGCCACTGATACTAAGGATGAAGCATTAGATAAATTCAAAGTGTTTAAAACTGAAGTTGAATTACAACTTGGGTCTTTGATCAAAAGATTAACGAATGATAGGGGAGGTGAGTACATGGATACTCTGTATTTTCAGTCTGTTGGTATAATCCATGAAACGACTGCTCCCAATACTCATCAGCAAAATGGTATTTCTGAAAGGAAAAATAGGGTGCTAAAGGAGATGGTTAATTCCATGTTGTCCTATTCAGGACTGAGTTAAGGGTTCTGGGGTGAAGCTATGTTAACAGTTTGCTATTTATTAAATAGGGTTCCCAACAAAAGGAACAAGGTTACCCTTATGAACTCTGGACTAAAAGGAAACCCAACCTGAACTATCTCATGGTTTGGGGTTGTAGGGCTGTTGTAAGACTCCCTGATCCAAAGCTGAAAACTTTGGGTGAAAGAGGCATTGACTGCATCTTTGTTGGATATGCTGAGCATTCCAAGGCTTTTAGGTTCTATGTTATTGAACCTAATGAATATGTTTCAATTAAATCTATAATTGAATCAAGGGATGCAAATTTTGATGAGAATAGATTTTCATCAGTCCCTAGACCAAGTCAGAGGATTCCTAATGGAACTCATAACACTGGTGTATCAGAGGTCCCTGATGAAGTGCCATCAGAGGTCCCTAATGAGGTTGTAGTTCAACAACCTGAACCTATGCTTAGAAAGAGCAAAAGGGTCAGGACTCCAAAGTCATTTGGACCTGAGTTTCAACTATACTTAGTTGAAGAAACAAGGGATGAGGTCTCAGACCAATACTCCTATTGCTTCATTATTGAGGATGATCCCAAAACATTTGAAGAAGCAATGAAGTCCCAGGATATTGCTTTCTGGAAAGAAGCAATCAATGATGAGATGGATTCCATCATGGGCAACAACACTTGGGTATTGGTTGATCTACCACCTGGTTGCAAACCTTTGGGTTGCAAATGGATTTTCAAAAAGAAAATAAAGGTAGATGGAACTATTGAAAAGTTCAAGGCTAGACTAGTCATTCAGAGCTTTAAACAAAAGTCAGGAATTGACTATTTTGATACTTATGCCCCTGTGGCTCGTATCAGTACCATAAGACTGATGATTGCTTTGGCATCTATTCACAATCTGATTATTCATCAGATGGATGTGAAAACAGCTTTCTTGAATGGTGAATTGGATGAGGAGGTTTATAAGAACCAACCTTAGGGCTTCATCATGCCTGGCAATGAAAACAAGGTATGTAAACTGATTAAGTCCCTTTATGGACTAAAGCAGGCACCTAAGCAATGACATCAAAAATTTGATGAAGTGGTTTTGTCTAGTGGTTATGTTCTTAACCAGTCTGACAAATGTGTATATAGCAAATTTGATGAATCTGGTAAAGGAGTCATCATTTGTCTATATGTTGATGACATGTTGATCTTTGGCACTGACCAAAATCAAGTTGACCTGACAAATGAATTTTCGTCATCAAGGTTCTCTATGAAGGACATGGGGGAGACTGATGTTATCCTTGGTATAAGGATTAAACATGAAAGTAAAAGAATTTCTATCTCTCGTCTCATTATATAGAGAAGGTGTTGAGGAAATTCAATTACTTTGATTGTACTCCAGTGAGTACACCTATGGATACTTGTGAGAGGCTGATGCCTAATAATGGCAAGGTTGTATCTCAACTTGAGTATTCTAGGGTAATTGGTGCTGATGTATGCCATGACTTGTACAAGACCTGATATTGGTTTTGTAGTGGGTAAATTGAGCAGGTATACTAGTAATCCTAGTGCTCATCATTGGCAAGCAGTTCAAAGGGTACTGAAGTATTTGAAGAGAACTATGGATTATAGTCTCTCATATACTGGTTATCCATCAATGTTAGAAGGTTACACTGATTCAAATTGGATCAGTAACACTGAAGACAATTCGTCTACCAGTGGCTGGGTATTCCTACTTGGTAGAGGTGCAATTTATTGGGCATCCAAGAAGCAAACTTGCATCACCAGTTCAACAATGGAATCTGAATTTGTGGCTTTAGCAGCTGCTGGTAAAGAAGCTGAATGGTTGAAAAACTTGCTTCTTGAGATTCCATTGTGGCCTAAACCTATAGCACCTATTTCTATCCGTTGTGATAGTGGAGCTACATTGGCAAAGGCTTATAGCCAGATGTACAATGGGAAGTCTAGACACTTAGGTGTCAGACATAGCATGATTCGTGAGCTTATCATGAATGGGGTGGTATCTATAGGGTTTGTTAGATCTCAACAAAATTTAGCTGATCACTTGACGAAGGGTTTGGCTAGATACTTGGTTATAAAGTCTGCTAAAGGGATGGGTTTAAGTCCAATTTAGTCACTGAATGCTAGGACACCCAACTCCCTCCTAAGGAAACTTGGGAGCTGAGTTCAATGTGGAAAGCTTAACATTCAGTGGACTGGAGCACATGTTTATCTACATCCCAAGATTGTGCTCAGAACCTGCTGAAAGGAGGATGAAGTCTTTACTTCTTAATGGTTACTTTTCTTTGAAAAAGTGCTTGGCAGGAGCATGAATAAAGAGGAACCACCTATGTAAATGTTGAAGTTTTGCCACTTCAGGAAGCTTTTGGACTTTTAGCTTTTACAACATTTATGAATTTGGATATGGACACATGGTTTGTATAGTGTCAGGAGCTTGTAAGTGTTTGAAAAATTGTGTGTATTTTATCTTCACGTATTCAAATGGGTTGAAGGGTTCAATTCTTAGAACACCCTGATTCTCGAATATTTGAACGTGTAATTTACTAAGATGAAAATTCAATCCTCTGGGACATTTTCGTTTATGCACATGTTTTGTTTAATGTTGTTTTTCATGCAAAGGAAGTGAACTAAATTTGGGGAGGATTGTTAGAAAATTTAGTGCACTTGTGGGATTTGTTCACACATGGTAATGGGTTAGGAGGTACGGAGTGTACACCCATAAGGTCTATGAACACCCTGACTCTAATAGTGGTTTGTATTGGTAGTGTTAAGATAGTACTGATAGGTAGTGTTTCCACTGATAGTGCTAAGTTAGCGCGGATAGGCATGGTTTCCACTGCTGGTGCTATGTTTCCACTGCTAGTGTTATGAAAGTACTGCTAGTGGTATGAAAGTACTGCTAGTGTTAAAGTACTGCTAAATGGCAGTTTCAAACTATTTAATGACCACGTTTAATTGGTCATGTAACCATTAACGGCTATAATGGGGATAATTATGAGGCGATTAATGGGCCGATTAATTCTCATAATTCCATTTGACTAGCTAAGAGTAATCTCCTATAAATAGGATATTTGATTATGCATGAAAAATATCTGAGAAAACAATTAACACTTTTAAGCAAAAGGGTTATTGAATTGTGCCTAATTCTATAACTACATTTGGTCTTATCCCAAATTCGTGTAACCCAGGCATTAGGGTCGAATAGTTTACTTTGGAAAGTGATCACACGATTCCAAGTGTTATCCGGTAACCACCTAGTGGTATTGCTACTGACATTGATTATCTTACCCTGTTCTGGGAGTTACACACCAACAAAAACACATTGGTATCATTAATTTAGACTCCTTACAAGATGACCCAAAATCTGGACAAAACTACACATAAAATCACAACACCCTTACACCCCTTTTAACCCATAATCTTCATTAAACCAATAAGCATGCATGTTCTAAACTTAGATCATACTTGCTTTAATCCCTTCTTTACAACACACATTACACACATCAAAATAAACGAGACAACATGAAAACTACTCACGTAAAATCATAGATTCCACAACCCTAAACCATCTCAATTTATTCATACACCTCATAATTAGTTAGTTTAGGGTTTCTAGGTTTTTTAGCCACATTAAACACATATTAGTGGTCATGTTTAGGTTTCATTTATCATATTATTAGGGTTGCTTAGGGCTGATTATTCAATACACATGTAAGCAAGTTTTCAAGATTTTATGTAACATGTACTCAACCATTTGAACAAGCCAATTATAACAAGCATGTTTATAAGATTAAAAATAAGATTTTATATGCATTAGTCGAATACAACAAAGAAACAAAAGGGATCATAGATACCAAAAGCCGAATGAAAGAAATATCAAAAGGGTCACGAATACACCGGTCTTCAATCTCCTTCTTCCTCCTTTTGAACTTGAGGCGATAGAATGGTTTAGGGTTTTTGATTTTTGGTAATGGTGAGGGGGAGCGGTGGAAATTTCGGATTAGGGGAGGGAGTAATATAAATGCCGAATATATGGAATAAATGGGGGCGTAATAACCGGTTTTTAATTAGGAAAAATGGGGAACAAAATCGGTCTTTAACATTTAAGTTGGTTCTAATTCTCTACTCAAACAAAACGTGTGGGAGGGCAAGTCAATGGGATTTTGGTTTAAAAGTTTAAAGGCAAAACTTGTAGGTCATAATAAGTACTTTTTTTTAAGTAGTTATGTTTAGGAAAGTTTAATTTATGTAATTAAATTACTTAGGATATTATACATTTACTTATATAACATATAGTTTTAATCACTACTAAATTATTCAATTTAACTTAGGGTAAAATTCAAATAACTATGAAAAATACAAATTCAGGTTTTAGGGTTTTACAATTCTGATGGGCAGAATTTCTTTTTATATTTATGACGGGTTAATGTTATCAATAAGTTGGTTTCTTTGTTTCTAATAGATGAGTTTAAGTTTCTGATGAGGGGTTGCTGATGACGGGTTTCTGATGAGTTGTGTTGATAAGTGTTTCTTACCAGGAGTTTTTTATGACGGGTTTCTGATGAGTTGTTGTTGACTAAGGCGTGGCTAACTAAGGGTTTTTAATGATGAGTTTCTATTGAAGAGTTCTACATGACGGGTTTCTGATGAAGGGTGTCTTATGAAATGTCTTCGGCTGTTGCATGCTGAAAAAAGGTATTTTGGTTGCTGATGGTTTTTGCATATGGGTAGAATGGTAAAAGTAACAAAATCAAATGAAATGATATGTAACATGTTTATAAAAAGTATTTGGTTGTTGACAATTTTTATATATTGGTATAATAGTAAAAGTAACATAATCAAATGAAATATATGTATTTATCAAAAAAATCAAGTTAAAATATACAATTTATAAGCAATGTATAGATCACCCAACAATATTTTAAACCAAAAACTCCGTGCTTAGTTCGGATGAAGCGTTCGTTCTACATGATGGGTTTGTGATGAAGGGTGTTTTACGAAATGTCTTTTGTTGCATGTTGAGAAAACGTATTTGGTTGCTGACTGTTTTTGCATATTGATAGAATGATAAAAGTAATAAAATCAAATGAAAATATAATATATTTAAAAAAAGTCAAATTAAAATATATACAATTTATAAACAACGTTTAGATCACCCAAAACTATTCTAGCAAAAATTAAACCCAAAACCCGGTTCGTGCACGGGATCTAAAACTAGTAGCATATGTTAACGCATTTCTTTTTGACAGCCAATTACAATATACAAAAGTCATTATTTATGTTTTGGCTTCTCTTTAAAATACATGTGAATTTCACGAGTCTTTTAGCTACTTAATAAGTAGGTGGTTTTATTTTTCCGAAATGAAAAAATCCTCATTTAGGGTGCTGTTTTATTGTATAAAAGATGAGCGGCTTCACGACTTAATGTCAACTGTCACCTTTTCAGTTTCAGTTTGAGCAATTGGCAATACGATCGCTAGGTTCTTTTCCCAATATATGGTTCTACAATTAGTTCTAAAACACTCCGAGGGAATGTTTTGTTTATGCAACTCAAAGCATTTCGGATGAAGCAAGTGTGCTCTTTTGGAAAGCAGCTAGAGTGCCATCCGATCGAGGTTGACTCCCCCACAAAAGGGACAACGACATCAACCAAGTCACCTTCATTCATCAGAAAATAAGGACATGAATTTACATAGATCAGAATGTAGTTTCATGAGGGTATAGCAATAAAGATTAAGTTCATACCACTATCAGAAAAAACGATAACCCAAAAAGAAAATTCCTATCATAATTAGTCGATAACAAACATTTATGACGCAAACAATAATAACCATCACAGGGTATTGTTAACATCAACGTGTCTCAAACAGTTTATAGATGAATAAATAAAAAGACGCAACTAACATTTTTAACCTGTTACAAACATGATTATTGTGTCAACTAGGACCAACTTGGTTCAATCCAAACGTTAAGGGAGAGATGATGCGTGGTTCCAAAGAAATCCTCTAGATGCTCTTCTTGAAAGTTTTCGGCATCAAATGTGTGGTACCTGCACGTGTCAAGTGAATAAAACACAACCCTCCTGTTCTTGGTATGTAGTAGTGGAAAGAAAATCTTATTCTCCATCTTTGGTTCTTTGGCTTCAATACAGAACCATGTTGTGTCACAGATATAGATCGTGTGCTTGCCTAAACTATCTATTTTTTCCCATTTTTCTTCGGAATCGTTGAGCTTGAATACCTCAACAGCTTCTCCATACTCGCCAACACTAACCAGTAAAATATGTTTCTTACAGTTCGTTATGAAATATTGTGATCTACAAGAACCTTTAGGAGCTTCGGCTTCAACAAATCCCCAAGAGTGACCTTCTTTCCCAATATTATTTATAACAAGAAGTTCTCCTCGTTCACAAGAGCCATAAACAAGGGGACCATAAATATCTGAAAAACAAACAGGTGGTGGTGGATCAGTGCCAAAATGAATTTCACGCCACGTCCGTTCCTGATTTACATGGTGGATGTAAATACACTCTGTTGTAAACCCAACAACCATACAATCAAGGGAAGTTGGTGGTGCCGAAAAGCATAAGCTTTCTAAATCATGTTCCGTTTCCGGAAGCTCCCGGAGGTCATTTGTGAAAGGGTTAAAGAAAACTAAGCAATTCAAGTCTCTCTTCCAAAACAATAACCAACCAAACCTTGAATAACATATATAGTCATGGTCATCAGTTAATACTTTGGAGTTTTTCAAAAAATAGTTGTCACCCAACAATGGATCTGTGAAAGTGATAATGCCTCTTCTTGTGTCTACATCCATTAACCAAGGTGAAACAGATGAATGTGTTTGTAATCTCCTTAATGATGTTTCGTTGCTCCATTTGATCAAAGGTGCTGCTAAAAGACATTGTTTGCATGTAGCACGGAAGTTCATGTATTCCACACCAACGCAAAGCTCCATAATCATCTCCAAAAGATCAAACGGAATATTGAGGAGGTGTGAATTTTTATATTCAACTCCACTATTTGAACCCGATCTTAAGAATATGTGATTGTTGTTTTCCATCTCTTCTTTATATTCAACAATGCATTTGGCTTCTTCACGATCATCTTCTAACCTGCATCAAACAACTTCCCTATAATATAATCCTTTATTTAACGAATGGACTTTTGAAAATGATCATTTGTATAGAATTAAGGTTGAATACATGTAAAGAAATGTTATCTTCATAAATATTTTGAAAACATATAGGATACCGCTTACTAGACAGATCGACAACATCTTTTAATCACTCAGAGGTACCGAAAATGAAAATAAACTGACAAAAATGGGACAATGAAAATGTACAATACGGTATTATTATGCATAAAAGAGAACCATAATAAAACACATATGAGAAACAAACACAAATTAATTGAAAGGCGATACCTGCATTCCCACATTGACACATGGCTTGTCGGCAGCATAGGAGAGGGTATAGAAGATAGCGAGATTGTATTATCTTTGACATTGTATGAGTATATTGTTTTGCCCATTTCACCACGAATGTGTATATAACCTCCTAACTCTGAGGCAACTACTCGGCTATAAAAAACAGAGTAATCACGGGCAAGATCCATATAAAAAATACCATCTTTGAGGTCATCAATTACTTTCCATACTTCAAGACTCATGTCGAATTTTTTTTTATAATATGTTTTCCAAATTTCACTACTCATGTCCACGTCATCACTCCCGGTGTTCGAGTCTTCACTACTCGGGTCTTCACTGCTCGAGTCGAAAAGATGCTTATCAGTTATATCCCAGTCTTTGAAGCATAATTCCCTTTCTTCCCAATTTATACAAGTCATGTCTGATTTATACAAATACACATCAGAAGGTTTATTCTCTGTATGCTCAGTTTCCTTCGAAAGAGTCATTTCAATGTAGAACAGTTCGGTAGAAGATCCTTTCAAATACTGAATGTCTCTCTCAGTACGAAAGGAGTCAACAGGGCCAAAAGGGCAAATGCTGAATATCATAAGATTTATCACAACTTCATTGCTCTTAACAACAATGTCAAGATGTATGACAAAATCAGAAAAAGCACCATCGGTACTTAGGGCATATACTTTACCATTGCAACAAGTTAGACTATCTAGTAATTTACCCTTTGAAGCTAGTCTCTTCAGCTGCTCGGCATACGACATTTCGGTCCATCTAAAATCCTCCCGTTTACTATCTACCGGACAAAATAAGAAGGTAGACTTATTGGTTCTTGTTAACAAAAGAATTGAGCTTGGATCATCAGGAGGGGCTGATAAACAACACTGGCGGATAGACTCATACGACTCGCCATCTTCTAAAACCAAGGTGGGGAGACTTATGATCTTAGAAGTCACATGGTTCCAAAGAGACCATGTATTGTTGTATGGATGGTTGGAAAGAATCACATAGCCATGAAAAAATCCCTGGATGCGTTTCCCAAGCAACTCAGGGATTCGACATCGATAATGTGGCAACTCGTTGTCTATGGTGCAGAAGAAGAACTGGTCTTGGTCTTGAGTGTTGTGCTTTCCGTCGTCTTGTATGCTCTCGGCAATCAACCATGGATATTTGGAAGACAAGGGAGGGAATCGATCACTGGAAATTTGCTCCATCTAAACAACAATATTTAGAGGTTAATTTATTTATGCAAAACTATATGTCTAATTGAATTACATAATCCCAACACTCAAAAAGCTTATTGCTTTTAAAACTAATACACAAAAAAGTGCTTACAAAGCATTGAAACTGGAAAAAGGTCTCTTTTTAGCATTTAATAAGCCAATAGAACATATCCAGAAGCTTATTGCTTCTAAACTAAAGCAGACAAACAGAGCTCAATTAAGCTAAACAACACTAACACAAAACAACTGAACAATCCAAAAACTCAGAAAAAGTAATAAGCTAAACACTCGAATTGAAGGCTACTGCTTTTTTACAAAAAACTGATTATGTAGCACTAATAAAACAATTCAAACACTCAGAAATCTTAATGATTTGATTCGAACCAAAAAGCATAATCTTAAAAGGGTTCTAATAAACAATTGACCTTAAAGCAGCATAATCGAGAACCAAGTAAATCATACCTCAAAAAGCTTAAATTAATAGCCGAAGTCGATTCTAAACTTCAATTATTTGAATATGTGTGATGCGATTATTTATAGGACAAACAGAAAAAGTAAAGTTTTTTTTATCGATTTAGGAGATGATTAATGAATGAATCTGTCGACAAACTTAGATGGGCTTTAGTTTGTTTACATGAATCTAAAGTACGTATATTAGTTCTTTCTTATTTACATATTTGCCCCCCATCAACTTTCTTTCATACTCTTTATTTTCCGAGCAAATATCACCACCGTCAACTTAGAGTATTTTCACTCCATCATCAACAATGTGCAATAAGACAACCAACATCATCACTTAAACATAAACACAACAACCAAGTTCACAAGTTGGTCATTCCACATACCTGACTTTTCCTTTTTGGCCATGGAAGACGCATGCGTTGAGTGTTGGTTTTCTAACGAGAATGCGTGAGTGGATAGGTAGGGGCGGAGCCAAAAAGTTATGGCCGAAAGGACAAACTTTGATAATTTTTAGAAACTAATCTATAAATTGATTCGTTAGGGGGGCAAATTAAAAAATTAGCCGGATATTTTAAAAAATTGAAATTTCAGTTTTTTTTGCTAGGAGACACGTGCTCTGTTGCCCAGAGGGGTTTAAACACTCGAACAAATAAGTAAAACAAAACAATGATTCAAACGACTTGTATTAAGAATCAAACGTATTTGGTTTTTCAATGTATTTGTACAATTCTGATTACAATAACCGAAACTATCTAATGCCTATTTATACTAGATGAAGCGACACTTTGAAACATCATGACCCTTCCCTTTT
Organism: Chrysanthemum makinoi; assembly: GCA_910596185.1. NCBI lineage: Eukaryota > Viridiplantae > Streptophyta > Magnoliopsida > Asterales > Asteraceae > Chrysanthemum > Chrysanthemum makinoi. The sequence continues at coordinate 1,740,054 of OU343223.1, read as the reverse complement.
GTCTGCAGCTTTCTTCGAACCGGTGTGTTGATTGGGTTTGTGTCGTTTCACCTAAAAGAACCGTTTTACAGTTTTTAGGTTTGTGATAAACCTATTTGGTCCTTGTATCTTCTAAAGTATAATGTAGCCCCTTGTACTTTGGTTTGGGATGAGATTAGTCTAACATTCACCCCTATGGCTGAGGGGATAATTTTTAGAAACTAAGCTACAAATTGGTTCGTTAGAGGAGCAAATTAAAAAATTAACCAGATATTTTAAAAAATTTAAATTACAGTTTTTTTTCTAGGAGGCACGTGCTCAACCTGCACCTTCTTGTCTTCGCCTCGATGGACAAGTATGACATGTCGGTTGTATCCCTGATCCACATAGTCTAAAAAACATATTCATAACTAGCATGTTAGCTAAGTTTACAAACTAGGGTTGTGGAAAATCTGAAGAACTTGAATAAAAAAACCGTCAACCCAAAATCTAATGAAAAATCAATGGTTTAATGTTTTCTCTTTTGAGATACTCAAGTTTATGGTTCAATTAGATTTTAATTAAAAATTCAGTATTTGTGTAATAGTAACGGTTTGTTTGTCATCGTGAAGTCTCCACATATGAGAGTTTTTTTCAATTCACACATAATCATCTTCGACCTCTTATTTAGTCATTTACAATTAAACAATCATATACTTTCAATACGGAATATGAAATTGTGTATAAATTTAAGGGACAAAACAGGTAATTAACTCTTGTTTTATTTATAGTGCTTTTACCATGTTTTGTGTTTAAAGATTTTTCCTTATTTTCCGGATAAACTTTTTGCATGTATGTATTACTAATATTTAACTTTTTCTTATGCTTTTGTGTGATGTTGAGTAAACAAAGAGTATTGAAATCGAACTATTTAATTACTTGTATATATTTTTCTTGTTCACATAATATGTGACTAGATTTACAAAAGAGTGATTGACATGTCTAATAAATAAATCATAAACATGAAATAATCAAAGGCGAGAGAGAAAATATATGCTCCACTTATCACAGAATCTCAAATTTAGGCACATCAACTAGTCATTTATATACTATAGTTATGTAAAACTCTTTACGTAATGAGTATGACTAGTATATATACAAGTGCTTGCAATATCTTTTGCATAAAACAATTTACACAATTGATTCTTAACCTAATATAGTTATGAACCAGCCATAAACTTTACAAAAGCACAACATGCAATAGCAAACACAATTATACACATTAGCCATAAGCTTATCAAAATGACAACACACTAAATACATTTTAAACAACAATCAACAAAATCAAACTTAATTAGGCTACAAAACTCAATCGCATTACATGCCACCAAATTTGCTAGCAGACCAAAATTATGACTTACCATGTAACCAAATCATCATAGCAAAGCAAGTAGTATCCATAACAGTCATAAATTCTGCAAAATCAGCACATACAATAGAAAAAACATTTACACATATTAGCCAAGAGCGATCCATTAGACTAGAAGTAAGGTCACCAAACTCGCCACCTCCACGTCAGCGCCACATCGTCATTCAGCATATCATCAAACCCATCACAAAACAGATAAATGATCACCACCAAACCTATTTTTTAACTAATTTAAATACAAACTAAATTAAACTTACATTAACAATTAAAAATATTACATTAAAAGTTAAAAACATCACGCATAAAAAAAATGAAAAAGAATGTTGGATTAAATTTTAGGTGAAAGGTGTTCGACTAAATCGGCACGAAGGCTTTGATATATTTACGCCGATTTATTTCATCTTATAACTAGCGTTTATTTGAATTGCGGCTCCTTCTTGGAGGTCCCATGGTGGTTCGTTTAATTCATCCTTCTTCAAGTTTTTTTTCTTCAATAGAATTTTTTTTGTTCTAAAAAAAGTATAAATAATCTTCACTATTTCTTTTCATTTTGCAAGCATTAGATGAGTAATATTAAATCAGAACAGACAAACAAATTTTTGTACGTGCTTAACAAATGCAATGTCTATATGGAAATTACTTGGAGCAACCCATAACCCTTGTGAAGGCTGAAGTCAGTTGTGCTATTGGCAAGAGACGAACTTGGTTCAATCCAAACACGAATAAATAAATAAAATGCAGCATTTTTAACGTGTCCTATAATGTTAATAACATGATGATTGTGTCGATTAGGACCAACTTGGTTCAATCCAAACGTTATGGGAGAGATGATGTGTGGTTCCAAAGAAATCCTCTAGATGTTCTTCTTGAGAGTTTTGGGCATCAAACGTGTGGTAAAGAAAATCTTAATTATTCTCCATTTTCGGTGCTTTTGCTTCAACACAGAAACATGTTGTTCCACAAATATAGATCGTGTGCTTACCTACACTATCTATTTTTTCCCAAATTTGTTTAGACTCATTGCGGTCGAATACCTCAACAGCTTCTCCATACTCGCCAACACTAACTAGTAAATGATGTTGATCACAATTCGTTATGAAATATTGTGTCGGGGATTTACAATAACCTTTAGGAGCTTCGGCTTCAACAACTTCTCCAAAGCAATCTTTTTTGCCTAAATTATTTATAACAATAACTTCTTGTTCACAAAAGACAAAAAGATCTCGACCATAAAAAGCTGAATAACAAACCGCATGTGGTTCAGTGTCAAGACGAAGTGCATGCGACGTCCGTTTCTGATTCACAAAGTGGAGGTAAACGTGCGTAGTTGTAAATCCAACAACCATACAATCAAGGGAAGTTGGTGGTGCCAAAAAGCATAAGCTTTCTAAATCATGTTCCGTTTCTGGAAGCTTCCGGCGGTCATCTGTGAAAGGGTTAAAGAAAACTAAGCAATTGAAATCTCTCTTCCAAAACAATACCCAACCAAACCTTGAATAACATATTCTGTCATTCTCACTAAGTAATACTTTGGAGTTTTTCAGAAAATAGTTGTCACCCGACATAGGATCTGTGAAAGTGGTAACGCCTCTTTTTCTGTCTACCACCATTAGCCAAGGTGAAACAGGTGAATTCGTTTGTAATATCCTTAATGATGTTTTGTTACTCCATTTGATCAAAGGTGCTGCTAAAAGACATTGTTTGCATGTAGCACGAAAGTTCATGTATTCCACACCAACGCAAAGCTCCATAATCATCTCCAAAAGATCAAACGGAATATTGAGGAGGTGTGAATTTTTAAATTCAACCCCATTATCTATACCTGATCTTAAGAATATCTGATTGTTGTTCCCAATCTCTTCTTTATAATCAACAATGCATTTGGCTTCTCCGTGATCATCTTTTAACCTACATATATAGGATTTTAAGAAATAACTTCCCTATAATATAATATATATATATATATATATATATATATATTTTTTCCACAGTAATACCATCATGCCGTTTCATAAATCCGTTGTAGTCATCGCACCTTTTTTATGTACATACGAGTCATTTAAAGATAGCTTGTGTCCCATTTGGGTCATTTTGTAAACAAAACCCCCCAATAACTGAATGGAGTTTCAAAAATGATCATTTGTATACAATTAATGTTGAATATATGTAAACAAGATGTTATCTTTATAACTTTTTTGAAAACATATATGAAAATACTATGATACCGCTTACAAGGCCGACAACATCTTTTAATCACTCAAATGTACCCAAAATGAAAATAAACTGACAAAAATGGGACATTGAAAAGGTATAATTATGCATAAAAGAGAGCCATAAACAAACACATATGATTAAACAAACACAAATTAATTGAAAGGCGATACCTGCATTCCCACATTGACACATAACTTGTCGGCAGCATAGGAGAGGGTATAGAAGATAGGGAGATTGTGTTATCTTTGACATTGTATGAGTATATTGTTTTGCCCATTTCACCGCGAATGTGTATATAACCTCCTAACTCTGAGGCAACTACAGGGCTATAAGAAACCAGGTCACGCGCAACATCCATAAAAAAAATAGCGTCTTTGAGGTCATCCATTACTTTCCATACTTCACAACTCATGTCCAACTTTTTGGAATCATATTTTTGCTCAATTTCACTAATCATGTCCTGGTGAGCAGTCGAGTAGTAAAGACAACTCTCCGTGTTCGAGTCTTCACTACTCGAGTCTTCGGGATCATCGCATACTGGAATACTAATATCAATATGAGATACGTCCCAGTCTTTGAGGCATTCCCTTTCTTCCCAATTTATACAAGTCATGTCTGATTTATAAAGATACACATTAACAGGTTTTTTCTCGATATTATTAGTTTCCTCATCAAAACCTATTTCAATGTAGAACAGTTCGGTAGAAGACCCTTTCAAATACTGAATGTCTCCTCCACAACAATCAAGGTCAGAAAGGCAAGTGCTGAATAGCATAAGATTTATCACAACTTCATTGTACTTAACAACAATGTCAAGATATATGACCAAATGAGCAAAAGTACCATCGGTACTTAGGGCATATACTTTGCCATTGCAACAAGTTAGACTATGTACTAATTTACCGTTTGAAGTTAGTCTCTTCAGCTGCTGGGTATACGACATTTCGGTCCATCTAAAATCCTCCCGTTTACTATCTACCGGACAAAATAAGAAGGTAGACTTATTGGTTCTTGTTAACAAAAGAATTGAGCTTGGATCATCAGGAGGGGCTGACAAACAACACTGGCGGATAGACTCATACGACTCGCCATCTTCCAAAACCAAGGTGGGGAGACTTATGATCTTAGAAGTCACATGGTTCCAAAGAGACCATATATTGTTGTATGGATGGTTGGAAAGAATCACCCAGTCATTGTTGGATATTTTAGTGTAATTGGATTAACTTGTTTTGACCAATTTTCATCATAATAATACATCATTTAGGTTTGGAGGTGCGGAGTACACACCTACTTGAATTTTTTATGATCTTAGGGGCGAAGCCCCTAAGGGACGGGGGTCCGGGGGCAGCGCCCCTGGCTGGGATCGAGTTGCCAGGTCAGCTGGAAAATTTTTTATTTCCACTATGTTGCTATGTAAAAAATTGCTGCTGAAGTTGTGTTTCTGCCGAAATACAATGGATTCTGCTGAAGTTGTATTTCTTTGAAATGCAATGGATTCTGCTGAAGTCATTGATTCTGCTGAAGTGTTGTTCCTCAAAAATTAAGTTTCGGAAATTGAGGGACACAATTTGACAACTTGAAAACCCTAAAACTGCTTTGGCAGTTATCCCGTATTATAGTTATATATACAGTTTATTTGGTCAGATTAATATACTGGTTCATTATATCTCAGACACACACATACAGAAAATTCTCATTCTCTGAATTGTATCCGATTGAATAATTTGGTAGAACCGCCAAATTGATTCGATCTGAAAGTGTTCACACGCCTTTCAGAGATTAAGCATATCCGTTGGTGTTCGTTATTACTACATATCCCCTACAAAGATCGAATCAATTAAGATGACGAACCCTGATTCTGTGAAAGATCTGAACAAGACGTTTGCAAAGTTGGAGAAGTTTTCTGGGCAGGATTTTCGTAGATGGCAAAAGAAGATGCATTTTTATCTCACGAATTTGAAAGTGGTGTATGTTCTGAGTACCCCATGCCCTGAGACCGTTGAGAATGAAACGCTGGAACAGACTCGTAATCGTTCAAAGTGGGAAAACGCAGACTACATATGTCGTGGTCAAATTCTTAACGGTATGTCTGATTCCTTATTTGATATTTATCAAAACGTAGAGTCTGCAAAAGAATTATGGGATACCCTAGAAGCCAAATATATGGCAGAAGATGCGTCTAGTAAGAAATTTCTTGTTGGTAATTTCAATAACTATAAAATGGTAGACACTAGGCCTGTCATGGAACAGTACCACGAATTGCAAAGGATATTAGGACAGTTTGCGCAATATGATATGAAAATGGATGAATCAATTTCTGTCTCTAGTATCATAGATAAACTGCCCCCCTCTTGGAAGGATTTTAAAAACAATCTGAAACATAAGAAAGAGGAATTGAATCTGGTTGAACTTGGAAGTCATTTCCAAATTGAACAATCCATACGTGATATGGAAAAGGGTTCTGTTGGTGGTACTAAAACCATGGCTGGTTCTTCTGTGAACATGGTGGAGGAGGGTGAATCCTCTAAGGCTGGTAAAGGGAAACGAAAGTGGCAAAGCAATAACAACAAAGGTTCTGATAAGAAACCAAAAGTGACCTGTTGGAAGTGTGGGAAACCCGGACACTTTAAGAAAGATTGCAGGTCTAAGGGTGGAGGTAAAGGTAAAAACGAGGCTGGTGCTAGTGGATCCAAGGATCCTGGAAAGCAATCAGGTTTGTTTTTGGTACCTACTGATCATTCTGTTGAAAATTATTATGTATCAATAATTTCTGAAACATTCTATGTACAGGATGATGATTTATCATGGTGGGTGGATTCAGGAGCAACATGTCATGTATGCAAAAATCTTCAATGGTTCAAGGACTTTAAGCCAATTGAAGATGGATCTTTATTAAAAATGGGCAATGTTGCAACTGAACAAATTAAAGGACTAGGATCTGTTAATCTAGTCTTTACTTCTGGAAACTCTTTACTTTTAAACAATGTTGTGTATGTACCTGGTATTCGTAAGAACTTAGTATCTGGTATTGTATTAAATAATTGTGGCTACAAGCAAGTCTTGGAAAGCGACAAGTACATATTGTCAAGACATGGAACCTTTATTGGCTTTGGATATTTGAATGGCATGTTTAAATTAAATTTGGATGTTTCGTTTATTAATAATTCTGTTTGCATGGCTTCTACTAGTTCTAGCAATAATTGTGGTAAATCTGAATTATGGCATGCTAGACTAGGACACGTACATTACAAGAGAATGATAGACATGTCAAAAATGAGTCTAATACCTACTTTTGAATTGAATGGTGAAAAGTGTAAAACTTGTATGTTGACTAAGATTACTAGACAACCTTTCACCAAAAATATCATTAGAGATACTAAGGTATTAGAACTTGTACACAGTGACTTGTGTGATTTTCATTCAACACCTTCACTTGCTAATAAAAAGTATGTAGTTACTTTTATTGATGATGCTACTAGATACTGCTATGTTTACTTGTGTCATACAAAAGATGAAGCTCTTGATAAGTTTAAAATTTATAAAGAGGAAGTAGAGCTTTATCATGGTGTGAAGATTAAAACACTTCGCACTGATAGGGAAGGTGAGTATTATGATCCAGTATATTTTCAATCTACTGGTATAATACATCAGAGCACTGCTCCATATACACCTCAACAAAATGGTATATCCAAAAGAAAGAATATGACATTAAAAGAAATGGTTAATTCCATGATATGCTATTCTGGCCTAAGTGATGGATTTTGGGGTAAGGCTATGTTGACAGCCTGTTATTTATTAAATAGAGTTCCTAATAAAAGGAACAAGATAACCCCTTATGAACTTTGGTATAAAAAGGCACCAAAACTGAGTTATCTCAGAGTTTGGGGGTGTAGAGCTGTGGTAAGATTGACTGATCCTAAAATAAATAATATAGGTCAAAGGGGTATAGATTGTGTATTCATTGGCTATCCTGAGAATTCTAAGTGCTATAGGTTCTATGTCATAGAACCTAATGATTATGTATCTGTGCACTCTGTTATTGAGTCACGAGATGCTGATTTTGGCAATGAGGATAGGTTTACATCTTTACCTAAACCTGCAGACATGATTGCAAGTTCTAGTAACTTTGATGCATCTAACCAAGTGACTGTTTCTCCTCCTGAGCCTTCTGAGCCTAGAAGGAGTGTAAGAGCAAGAAAAACCAAATCTTTTGGTGGCGATTTCCAACTATATTTGGTCGAAGGATCAAGTAATGAAATTCAATTTCAATATCAATATTGTTTCAATGTTGATGAAGATCCTAGGACCTACAGTGAAGCTATGGCTTCAAGGGATGCTGCATTTTGGAAATAGGCAATCCAAGATGAGATTAACTCTATTATGCACAATAATACTTGGAAACCATCTGATTTACCACCTGGTTTTAAACCATTGAATAGTAAATGGATCTTCAAAAGGAAGATGAAGGTGGATGGAAGCATAGACAAGTATAAAGCCAGATTGGTCATCCAAGGCTTTAGACAAAAGGAAGGTATTGATTTCTTTGATACTTATGCTCCTGTTGCTAGGATTACCACCATTAGATTATTGTTAGCACTTGCGGCTATACATAATCTTGTAATTCACCAAAAGGATGTTAAAACAGCCTTTCTGAATGGTGAATTGGATGAAGAGATTTACATAAGACAACCTGAAGGTTTTTTCATGCCTGGTAATGAAAACAAGGTTTATAAATTGGTTAAGTCTCTTTATGGCTTGAAGCAAGCTCCCAAGCAGTGGCATCATAAATTTGATGATGTTATCTTGTCTAATGGTTTTGCATTAAACCAAGCAGACAAGTATGTATACAGCAAGTTTGATGCTTCTGGTAAAGGAGTAATCATTTGCTTATATGTTGATGACATGTTGATCTTTGGTACTGACCAAGATCAAGTTGATACAACTAAGGAGTTCTTGTCCTCTAAATTTGAGATGAAGGACATGGGGGAGGCTGATGTGATTCTTGGCATTAAGATCATACATGGAGAACATGGCATTACTATCTCTCAATCACATTATATTGAGAAGATGTTGGATAAATTTAATCTGAAAGATTTTTCTCCTATAGGTACTCCTATGGATCCCACAACAAAACTTGTCCCTAATAAAGGTGTTGCTGTGAATCAACTTGAATATTCAAGGGCTATTGGATCTTTAATGTATGCCATGATTAGTACTAGACCTGATATAGCCTTTGCTGTTGGAAAGTTGAGTAGATATACTCACAATCCAGGTTTAATCCATTGGCGAGCAATTAATCGAGTATTTATGTACTTGAAAGGAACAATGGATTATGGTTTGACTTATACTGGATTCCCTTCTGTTCTTGAAGGTTATTCAGATGCAAGTTGGATTTCCAATCAGGAAGATCATTCTTCCACAACTGGTTGGGTATACCTACTTGGAGGTGGTGCCATTTGCTGGGCATCTAAGAAGCAAACTTGCATAACTGATTCAACAATGGAATCTGAGTTTGTGGCATTAGCAGCAGCTGGTAAAGAAGCTGAATGGCTAAGGAACTTAATTTATGAAATTCCATTGTGGCCTAAACCGATATCATCCATTTCTATCAGATGTGATAGTCAAGCTACTTTGGCTAAGGCATACAGTCAAGTATATAATGGGAAGTCTAGACACATAGGTGTTAGACATAGCATATTACGTGATCTTATCACGAATGGTGTGATATCTGTGGTGTTTGTGAAAACACAACACAATTTAGCCGATCATTTAACCAAAGGGTTGAATAGAGATCTCGTGAAAAATTCGGCTATAGGGATGGGATTAAAGTCCATCAGAAATCTCTGATATCAAGATACCCAATTCCCATCTAGTATGACGCTAGGTGCTGAATTCAATGTGGAAGGCTTAATATTTAGAGATTGGAACACATTTGAAGAATCATCCCAAGGTATGTGTTCAGACCTACAAGTTAGGGAGGTTGAATGAATATATTCTTAATAGCTCTTTTGACAAATTGTGTTGTAGGTGCAAGACTAAAAGAGCTACCTATATGAGCATGAAGTTTAGCCGCTTCAAGAAGCTGGGACTTGGCTTTGACATGCTTATGAAGGATAAGGACATAGGCTAGTAAAACATGTGTCAAGATAGAACTACTATGTATGTAAACTTTTGTGTACATTATCTTCGTGTATTCATATTGAATTCCCAGGGTTCAATCCTAAGCGACACCCTGGTATTCGAATATTTGGAATGTGTAATGTACTAATGTGAAATTCAATCGTCACGACATTTCATTTATGCAAAAGTTTGATTGTTTGAGATTACTTGTTTTAGTTAATCAAGGATTGCACTAAAATAGGGGAGGAATGTTGGATATTTTAGTGTAATTGGATTAACTTGTTTTGACCAATTTCATCATAATAATATATCATTTAGGTTTGGAGGTGCGGAGTGCACACCTACTTGAATTTGTTATGATGTTAGGGGCGAAGCCCCTAAGGGACGGGGGTCCGGGGGCAGCGCCCCTGGCTGGGATCGAGTTGCCAGGTCAGCTGGAAAATTTTTTATTTCCACTATGTTGCTATGTAAAAAATTGCTGCTGAACCGAAACACAATGGATTCTGCTGAAGTTGTATTTCTGCTGAAATGCAATGGATTCTGCTGAAGTCATTGATTCTGCTGAAGTGTTGTTCCTCAGAAATTAAGTTTCGGAAATTGAGGGACACAATTTGACAACTTGGAAACCCTAAAACTGCTTTGGCAGTTATCCCGTATTATAGTTATATATACGGTTTATTTGGTCAGATTAATAAACTGGTTCATTATATCTCAGACACACACATACAGAAAATTCTCATTTTCTCTGAATTGTATCCGATTGAATAATTTGGTAGAACCGCCAAATTGATTCGATCTGAAAGTGTTCACACGCCTTTCAGAGATTAAGCATATCCGTTGGTGTTCGTTATTACTACATATCCCCTACAGTCATGAAAAAATCCCCGGATGCGTTTCCCAAGCAACTCAGGGATTCGACATCAATAATGTGGCAACTCGTTTTGTATGGTGCAAAAGAAGAACTCGTCTTGCTTTTCGTCGTCTTGTATGTTCTGGGCAACCAACCACGGATATTTGGAAGATAAGCGAGGGAATCGATCACATGAAATTTGCTCCATCTAAACAACAATATGTAGAGACTAATTTATAAATGCAAAACCATATGTAATTACATGATCCCATCACTCAAAAAATTTAAAACTAATACACAATACAGTGCTTACAAAGCATTGAAATAAGCCAACCGAACAATCCAAACACTCAAATAGCTTATTGCTTTTATAGAAGAACCAGGAAAAAAAAAGTCTCTTTTTAGCATTTAATAAGCCAATAGAACATCCCAAGCCGTCTAAAAGCTGATTGCTTCTAAAAAGCGACTAATCTTAATGATTTGATTTGAACCAAAAAGCATCTCAAAAGGGTTCTAATAAAACAATTAACCTTAAAACATAATCGAAAATCATGGGTACGTATCCAAGTAAATCATACCTCAAAAAGCTTAATGGCAAGTGATATTAAACTTCAATTATTTGAATCTGTATGATGGGATAATTTATAGAACAGAAAAAGTAAAGTTTGTATCATGATTAATGAATCTGTCGCCAAACATGCATGGGCTTTAGTTTAACTAACATGAATCTAAAGTACATTTGTTCTTTGTTATTTACATATTTGCCCCCGTGAACTTTCTTTGATACTCTTTATTTTCCTCACTATTTGAATTTTTTTTCATTGGGTATATTTGACAAAAGTAATTGTTGTTGGAATTGAAGATGGAGGTGTCGATGAAGATCGAGCAGAAGATTATAAAAAGAGATATTTTTATAAGATACATGAGACTGTTGACATCACAACCGCCAACTTAGAATATTTTCACTACACTCATCAATGTCTAATAAGACAACCAACATCACCACTCAAACATACCATACTTGTACACAAATATATTCCACATAAACCAGCATCACAACTCACATACACACAACAACCAAGTTCACAAGTTGGTCATTCCACAGACCGACTTCTCCCTTTTGGCCATGGAAGACACATGCATTGAGGGTTGGTTTTCTAACGAGGACGCGTGAGTGGACATGTATAACACGTCCTGATACACAGTCTAACAAATATATTCATAACTAGGATGTTATAAGTTTACAAACCATGGCTGTGGAAAAACTGAAAAATAGAACTTATTATATATATACACACACACACACACATATACTACTTAACCCATGAGTCTCAATCGTCTCAAAAGCTGTACAAAGGATATGACTCGACTTAGCAACCATGCAAATAAGGGTTTAACATAAGTTACAATAATGCACTAAAGGTGAGTGCATACAAGAAGGGCTAAGGCGATTTGGGTGTAATATTTAGGGAGGATCATAAAGAATGCTCTTTATAAGAAACCGAAACATCACGAGAACCGCAGAAAGATATGATCTGAGGGGTTAACTAGGGGTATCATGTACTAAAGATGAGTACATCGCAGGGGTGTGGGGGAATTACTAAACCGATGTGGCCGATGTAATTATATTTACAGGTTTCAAACAAGGCTTATCCTAATGCCTTTTATCATTTAGTTAATCTTAACTACATGAATGTTGTCTCACTAGCGATCTCAGAATGCATCACAAAAACAAGTTCTAAAATCTATATACTACTGGTACATTTATAAGCATTAAATGTGAATGCTTTATTTTAGAAGATATCTATGGGCGAACCTCATATTTTTTGGGTGGAATTTGAATGGTAAAGGGTTTTTGTGCTAGTCATATAATTCATATCCATGAGACGCTTTATTAAGACTAAAGTTTTACTCATAAGGGCTATAAAAAATTTAAAAATTTGGTGCTAAAATTACCATTACAAGTATTTCTCTTAGTTTATTATATTATTACTAAGGACAAGGCAAATATCAAGCGAGCAAATAGTTTCAAAGGTTTCCCATCTGTTTATCCTCCCTACACTTAAACTGAACATTGGCCCCAATATTCACTGAAAGTATCAAAGTTATGATAACGGAAGGTAAAATAAAATAGAAAGAAACTAATAATCCACTGATTAGCTCGGTATGACAGGTGTAGAATGTCGGTTAAATCCTCCTCCAAAAAGAATAAGTCATCATTTAAAAGTATGAGAAGTAAACAATAATGCAAAAGACATATAAAACACACAAGTAATCAAAAACAAAACAAGCAAACAATTAAACATGGGTTGCCTCCCAAGAAGCGCTTGTTTTGATTCGAGTCACGAGCCTGAGTCTACCCTTATTTAACTGATAAAGGGGAGGATTTCCCTACACTTAAGTTTAAGTGTGGGTGATAGTAGCGATACACACCCTTAGGGTGGAAATATGGCACGTGAGGAAAGGGTGTTGGATGATTTATATGCTTAAAAGAGTGTGCTTCTTTCATCTTAACCTTACCTAATTCTATTGGTCCAATGGGTAAATCAAAGTTTTCTCCTAAAAGGGATCATCTTCCATCAACTTCGAGAGACTCTTAGTTAGGGATTCATCTTGACCTAATAAACCCGGTTTAAACCCAAAATATTCCTTGTGGTCATTTATAAATGGGTGTTGTAAGTGTGTAAGGTTATGTCTCACTCCTATATCAGCTTCTACTCTACATGGTTTAGAGTCTACTACCTTTACCTTAACATTACTCGGACTATATGGTTTGATGGGTGGTGCGGGGCCAATTTCAATTCCTAAATTCACATCTAAAGACGGAAAATTGAGTAAGGGTTTTGGTTGAGGCTCTGGTTCATCAAAACTAGGAAACTTCCTAGAACTAAGAGAAAGTTATGACCACAAGTATTCAACCATATTTCCTCTAGTTGTGTTTGGTCCAAAGGTTCTACCTCCATCGGGATTTCTATGGTCTCTTCTACTTCTTCCGGGTAAGTCATAGGCGGTGTGTATTCCTCACATGATGGTAGGGCTCGTGGGCTTGGAGTTTTCACCTCATTTTCCATTATATCTAGATTACCTATATGTTCATCATGTGTTTTAGTATGATCTAACCCAAATACACTCCTAAGTATCTCAAATCCTTCTTTAGCCATTTCAAATTTTTGGTCTGATTCATAAGAATCGTTCTCAAAAACCTGATCACTATGTTCTATTTGCCTAAAAGATTCCTCATGCGTGTCATATATTTTGGTGAAATCTATCCCACGCATGCAACTAGGTAACTCAACCTTAACCATCTCACAATCTTATTCGGATTTAAGTTTCATATTCTTAAAAACTATGTCTTTTTGTTCATCGTTCCTAAGGTCAGATAAATCCGTTTCCTCAAGTTGTGATGTATACAAGCATATAATTTCATTCAACTTATTGATTATGGTTAGGAAGCTTTTCTCAAAAAATTTCCAAAAGGTCTCACTAAAAGGAGTTTATCCTATCAATGATAGTTTAATAAAAGCCACACATACACCAAATCCATCAAAGCCATCTAACTTTACACCTATCTCCTCTTGAGTATCTCTAAGATCATACAAAAATTCATTAGAGCAATAAGAAGCAAAATTATCACTGAAATACAATTGTTCCTCTATTGTTATTGATTCAAATGCAACTTCATCCGCCATGGTGTCGAATAAAAAGAGTTTTACGAACAAAAGCATGAAGAAGAGGGATAGACTAAAAGAAAGCTACAAAAGTAAAACAAAGGTATCACTTGATAGGAATCAAGTGAGCAGACCCAAACGATATAGAAAATGAGCCTAACTATTTCATTCCCCGGCAACGGCGCCAAAAACTTGATGTGCAGGGAGCGTAGACTTCCGACATAGAAAGTTTTACAATCCTCATAGGCAGTGTACCTAATCGTTGTAGTGTAGTATAGTTAAGACACGTGGGATTGATCGTTCTCTAGAAAATAGAGATGCTAAGTCGAAATGTACGATGAGAAGCTCTAAGATGAGGGATGATTATTTTTGTCTTTTTTAATTTATTTGAAAGCTAGTAGCATCTTGGGGTTTGAAGAGTGCAGGTTTGTTTTGTTACTAATTGAACTAATAATTAAACTTAAGACTAAATTAAACTAATTACTCAAGTAATTTAAAAGCTAAGTCTTATAATAGGTTAAGAGTGTTTGCGTAGATTTCTTTACTCCATAGTTATCTCTTACTGACTAGTTGAACTGTCACATCCTTATTTAATTGGTGTGTTGTATTTCATGTTTTAGTCGCAGGGTGGTGCCTAGTTCCCTAACTATATGAAGGGTTAATACACAAAAAAGTTACTAAAGTTTCCCAAAAGTTTGTCCTAAGTTACTATATATTTTTTTTCAATCAAGTTACTCATGTTTACGGGTTCGTTAATTAAATTACTCAACGTTCAAATAAGTAACAATAAGGTTACTCCCAGGTTGGGATACCGGGTGTAACGGTTTTCCACTAACTTTAATTTACATTTTTGGTCCCTGTGGTTTAGAGGGTATAATGGATTTAGTCCTTAGATTTTTTTTCTCGGATCCTCTCCTGTGGGCCACCCGTAATGGGTTTTTCTTACGTCTTTATCTGTTTTTATACGTTTTCATCTTTTTTTATCCGTTTTTTTACGTTTTATACGCTTTTGTCCGTTTTTATACGTTTACGCCCGTTTTTCTTACGTTTTCATATGTATTTATACGTTTTCATCCGTTTTTATACGTTTGCATCTATTTTTATCCGTCTTTATGCGTTTTTGTCCGATTTAATTCCTTTTTTTATGTTTTTATCCTTTTCTATAAGTTTTTGTCTGTTTTTTTACATTTCCGCCCGTTTTCTAACGTTTTTGTCCGTCTTTATACGTTTCATCCGTTCTTATACGTTTTCATCTAATTTAATCCGTTCTTATATGTTTTTATCCATTTCTATACATTTTTGTCATTTTTTATTTGTTTTTCTATGTTTTTATACGTTTTCGTTCGTCTTTATTATGTTTTTGTCCGTCTTTATTATGTTTTTGTCCGTTCTTATACGTTTTCATCCATTTTTCTTACGTATTTATCCGTTCTATATGTTTTCATCCTTTTTTATTCATTTTTATATGGACAAAAACGTACAAAAAGGACAAAAACGTATAAAATCGATAAAAAATATATAAATACGGACAGAAATGGATAAAAAAGCATAAAAACCGATAAAATGTAAGAAATACGAGCAAAAACGTATAAAAATAAACGAAAACGTATAAAAATGAAAAAAAGACATATAAAAAAGGACGAAAACGTATAACAACATATAAAAACGGATGAAAACATAAGAAAATTGGACAAAACGTATAAAAACGGACAAAACCATATAAAAACAGACAAAAACGGATGAAAAAGGGACAAAAACAGGTAAAAACGGACAAAATTGTATAAAAACGGACAAAATCGTATAAAAACAAAAAAAGCATATAAAACAGACGAAAACATATAGAAACGGACAAAATCGGGCGAAAACATAACAAAGACGGACGAAAATGGAGAAAAACCTATAAAACGGATGAAAACAAATAAAAATGAATTAAAATAAATAAAACGTATTAAAACGTAAGAAAAACCCATTACGGGTCTGCCACAGGAGAGGATCCAGGAAAAACAAAATCTAAGGACTAAATCTATTAAACGTGACAACCCACAAGGAACATTTAGTAACTTTTTACATGCTATCATAAGTTGTAATATATGAAGTAACGTAAACAACCGGTCACGCAAACATGAGTAACCTGGTTGAAAAAAAACAAACTATAGTAAGTTAGGACAAATTTTTGGGTAACTTTAATAACTTATTTTTGCATTAACCTCTCTTTGAATGTATTGGTCTCCTCTAAAACACCTGGGATCGCCAAGTAACCGTAGTTATCTCCCCCCGAATATCCTAGCATCAACAGCCGCAATTCACACAATAAATACAACGAAAAGCCTACTAGTGCACTCTAGGGCATAAAAATCGTTGTTTAGGACGTTCAAGCTCGCAAGAATGAAAGAAGAAGCTAGATTTACTTAATCTAATGTGACAAACAATTAAGCAACAGACAACCTATCAATAACTAATAACTAGGTTTCATTAGATCTAAGCAAACACTGTGTTAATCTAGCTAGACATGATAGAAAACAAAGAACACAAGAAAATAACAAAGCATTGATTAAACATAATGATAGAAGAAATAAACAAACTTATCTTTTATTAAAAAAGAGGATTTGGAACCCTAAAATAAGGTAAAAGTCAAACCAAAACCGAACCCTAAAAGTTTCTCCAAGTTAGCGCACACAATACAGAATTTTCGATGAGTATATATAGATATTACAACTGTGATGGCATCATTTTATATGTGTGACGCCATCAGATCTCCGCCCATTAGGGTTTTTTCTTGCCCAAGTCGGTCTTATGACGGTGTCCCAAAGGAACTCGAACGCCGTCTAGCTTCAATGTGACGCCATCCCGTGTTGGAGCTCTCGGGCGTCTCGTGTTACAAGTAAGCCCGATGGGTATTCTTCTTAACAAGTGACGCCATCACTTGTTATATCTTCAAAGTTCACTGAAGTGTCTGTTGTAAAATCTGGCTTGATTTGATCTCATTTTTAAAGGTGTCACGTATGAATTATGATGCCTTCTAGAGCCCTGTTTCCAGACTTTTTCCAACTTGCCCGTTTTCTTCATATTTTCGTCCCTTTTCGTACAAGTAAACTTAGATTCCAGCATTTTACTTCCAAAGTACCTAAAAAGTGAAAAAGGAACTATTTTACACAAAAAGGAACAATTTTAAGCAGTATTTGATAATAAATACACCAATTTAGGGCTTAAATGACCCTCTAAAAGGTACGTTTGAAATCCTTATCATACCCAAATAATGCATTGATTTGTCGATTTTAGTAAAAAGATATTTTCCGAAGAAATACAAAGGTATGTATTTCCCGGGTCGTTTTCCCAACGAGGGATGAATGGAATTTTCAACTCACGTCGCGTGATTCGGGATTTGAATGGGTAAAAAGGATTTTTGAGGATTCCTAAACTACGGGGCAAGGAAAAGTAAAGGGAAGCAATAAAAACTACTGAATCTATGATGCAAACAAGTAATTTAAACTAAATATGCAAATGTATACTAAAAACGCAAATTACGTAATTATTAAAACGTGAATTAAAATGCCAACTAATCTAATTTAACTCATAAAAGTGAACTAATAATTTTCTACAGATAATAATATGATTTAAAAATTATTTGAAATTTAAAACTATTTTTTTGGATTTTTCTTGATTTATTTGGAATTAAAAACTAATTTTATACAATTAAAAAAGAGCTAAAATGCTAAAAATTAGGAAAACATGCACGAAATTACAAAACTATTTTTCAAAAATGTTAACTAACTAAAGAGAATTTTCAAAACTGGAATCACATTTTTCTGACTTTTTCTCTAATTATTATGAATTATAAACTTTTTAAAACTAATTAAATTCCTATAAAATACTATTTAAACTATGAAAAATCTGTAAAAATACTTTTTCTGACTTTTTGAATATTCTAAACCTAATAAAATTACTTTTTCATTTTTCTGACCTTTTTCTGAATTATTTGTATTAAAAGCTAATTAAAAAGTCTAAAAACTGAATTTAAATGCAGAAAAATAGTAAATGGACATGGAAAATTATGAAAATTTACAGAAAAGTATAAAATTATACTCAGAATCTAGGAAAAATATTAGAAACAACTTGGGATCACAAGATAATAATTTGGGCATGAAACTGAATGAAAAAGCTTAAAGGAAATAAGCTATAAGCTACCTAAAAGCTACTAGAAGTTATTCTAAGGGAGATAAGCTAAAACTAGACTAAAGTGATCTAATGCAACTGATTATAACCTAGTAGGCACAGGCTAAGGCTAATAAACTCATTACTAGATTCTGAGAATGCAAATGCTAAACGGCCTTGAACTATCAACTTTGAGCTTAAGTTTAACTAGCCTAGAAAATTCCTAAAAATAGCTTGTGAAAGGAAACCAACTAGAGTCCTTATATCCAGAATTTAATCTAAAAAGGCATTAACATGCAGATTTTAAAAATAAAAAACAACAGTGGATTGGGACATAAGGTGAACCGATGCAGTGATGGAATGGGCAGGAAAAAGCTTAATGCAGACTTTAATAAACTAACCAAAAATCATCAAAGGCAAGCCCTAAACTCAAATACTACAATAGGCTACTAATAGAACCAGAATACAATCAACAATCTTAGTGAATAAGCTGAAACTAACCTTAGAACATGTTGATATAGTGCAGTTATGACAGGACAGAATCAATGCTAAACTACTAACTTCAAGCTTCTCAAAAGCTTCTAAGAAAAATTCTAAAAATTATGAAAAAATCATATTTGAAATTACAAGCTATCAAATATGTAAAACCCAAAATCTCATAATGATGGGATAAAATTTGAGGAAATTAAAAATCAAAAATAAAACCTATTTAGAAAACTTTTTGGAAAATTTTGACTTTTCTCAGATTACCATAAATTGACTTTAATGAAATTAAACTACTCCTAGATGATTAGATATGAAATTATAAACTGTAAATACACTTATCTAAGCTATATTAACACTAACCTAACCTATTCCTAAGGTTATGCAACCTAATTCACTCTTAAGCTACTAGTAAAGAAATCTAAAAGGGATTTTGACTTTTCACTGAATTGAGCCTATATTTTATGACTGAACTACACTTAATATACCTATGTGAGACTATTAGAACAACTATTAACTACTGCAACAAGCAAGATCCAAAAATCTACTATAAACCAAACACCCCTTAAAGTAAAAGCTTTTGGGAAATTTGAACAGAGAAAGAGTTTTAGAGCAGATTATCAATAAACTAAATAAGGACATTGAAACTAGTTTGAACTAACATTAAGCACAAGATTAAACCAAATTGAACAGTTTGACCTTTGTTGACCTGAATGAAATTTTTTTGAAAACTTTAAAATTAAAACAAACCAATCATGAATAAGCTCAATTAAGCTTTAACAAACTTAACTGAGCTTCTATAAACAGTAAAAAAATTGATGAAACAGTAACTAAGAACAAGTTTGAATTTAGAAAATTTAGACAAAGTAAATATGGAACTGAAATTGGGTGGTTAATTCTTTTGGGCGCTCTGGGTGTTTTTAGTTGGTTTTTATATTTAAGTTTGACTGAGGGTGGATTTTTTGTTGACTGAGGAGAGTGGTTTGTTGACTAGGGGTTAATAACAAGGGGTTCACAAGGTGATTGCTAAAGTTCATTTGGAATGTGGTTAGGAGTTACAGAATAATGAAAAGGTTCATGGTGAGTTAAAAGGGTTGGGCTGGAAATGGGTATTGGACTTTAGATGTAAATTGGGCTTGGATTTCATTTTAGTTTTAGTTTAGTTTGATAATAGTACACTAAGGACCATACATGTAATTTGGTGAATTCCAAGGACCAATAGTGTAAATATGTGAAAGGATAAGGTGAATTTTAGAATTTGGTTAAATGGGATTTATGGAGGGTGAAATGGCAAATTTATGAAATTTGATCCGCTCCCAAACGGTCAAGTTTTCTCACTCAAGCCGGCCACTTGTGAATGGCCGACCGTAAGAAACTTAAAACGGCTCAGGAACGAACTCAATGAAGATCAGGGGAGTATAGTGTTTCCGGGTCGTCGATGTCCCAATAGAGGCTATGCAATGGATCACCAAACGTATAGTGATCGAGAGATTTGAACGGAAAAAGGGATTTGAATTATGATAACTAAGGAGAAAAGGAAACAAATTACAAGGGCTTAAATGCAAATTAAAGAAAGTTAAAAAGATACAAAATATTAAATAAACGCTATCACTATTTTTAAAATTGATGAACGTTTAAAACTTAAAACTTAAAACTTACGTTTAAATAAAATTACGTAAACGTACAAAATAAAAAGTGAGATCTAAGGAATAAAAGTCCTAAAAATATGAAAATGACATTTTTACAATCCTAATGAAAAAAATAAAATTTATAGAAAAAGAAAATTAATTTTATAACTATTTAATTAATTATTATTAATTAAAAACTATTTTTAAATATTAAATAATAACCTAAAACACAAGAAAATAGGAAATAAAGCTAGAAAAATAAAATTATGACTTAGAAAAATCTAAAATAACAAAATAGAATTTTCAAAACTATTTTTGTAATTTTCTGATTATTTTTGGATTTTCTATGAATTAAAAACTATTTAAAACTACTTAAATTGCTTAAAAATACAAATTTAACTAAGAAAAATCTAGAAAAATATTTTTTTGACTTTTTATATTTATCTTAACCTAGGAAAAATGAAAACTTATTTTTTTGAAACTTTTCTGAATTAATTGAATTTAAAGCTAATTAAAAATGCTTAGAAATTAATTTAAATGCAGAAAAATAGCAAACCAACTTGGAAAAATCTGAAAAATTCAAGAAAACTCTAAAATTATATGAGGAATATAGGAAAAATAGAAAAACAGGTGCTTATGAGTAAGAATAAGGAACTGATGTGCAAAGTGCTTATGAAATAAGCACTTGGATAAGCTAAAGGGACAAAACAAGCACCAAACTGATAACAAAAGCTCTAATAAGCTAAAAGAACTCTAAAGCAACTAAAATCAACAAGCCATGACCACTGGATTACAAGATACCAAGATTTGATGAAATGAGCAATAGTGATAAAAATCAGAAATGAGGCCTACTTTGAGCTATAAAATAAGCACTTAAATAAGCTAAAAACTAGATAACAAAAGAAGGGTTCTAAAGAAGACCTGGCCAAGTATGTCTAAACCAAAGATCAGACCTTGGTGAGCCAAGATAAGCCCTGTGCAAGCCTTGCACACACCCTGTACAGACTCAGTGTTAACTGAGTTAGTTGCACAGGGCACATAAGCTCCAATTGACAAGCCATTTAAGAGCTTAAAGAAAATTCACAAAATTATGCTAAAATTGACATAAGAAAATAGACCAGTAGGGCTTTTTAAAACTACAATTTCCATTGAGATTGACTCAGAAATGAGCCCAAGAAAAATCACCCTATTTGGCCAAAAACTGACTTTTTCAAGGTTTTGACTTTTTAAGTAAGAATGAAATGTTGACTAACTTGAGGTTTGATCTAGATTTAAGGACTGATTATGATCTTAATAGATGAAATAAGGCTACTGCACTCTATTCCTATGACTTTGAAACACAAAACAAACTTTTGGCTTCCAAAAATTCTAACAGTGAAGCATGTAAGACAGATTAATTGGAAGTTTGACTTTGGTAGGCTGCAAACACAATTTGATGACTCAAATGAGCTCAAATAAGCTAAACAAACTTAAACTAACAAAACCTAAGCACAGAACTAACCTCTAAAACAGATTTGTCAAGTCAAATCCAAACACCATTTTAAAACTGATATGCAAACTTAAATTGAGACACCGAACTTATAATACCATTGATCAAACCGCTTAAATATCATAAATACAACTAAATAAACTAATCTAAACAGTTTATAACTACAAATATCGCATACAAACAAAATATGCAATCTGACTTGAAAATTGAAAATGGGATAATCACTCACATGAGTCCAGCTGTGTTGCAGGCTAAACCAAACCCAATCCTATACTAACCTAATCCATTTTAACCCATATCAAAGCTGCATCAACCCCATTATCCATTTCCACAACCAACTGCACCCAGTTTGACTTTTATTGACCATAAACCAAATTTGCTTGAACTGATTCAGCAGGCACACCAAAGACTTTAATAAGCTTAAATGAGCTTATATGATTATAACATGAGCTTATTAGAAGCTTGAACATAAAATTTTGAAACTGAAAATGATACAGTGAACAATAAATTTGATATTTGATTAATCTTTAAAATTGATACCCAAAAGCACAATGCAATAATATTTCAACTTAAAAGTGATACAAACAAACTGAAATTACAACCTTTTAATTAAAACTAATACATTTATAAAAGAAACGACATTAAAGTAAATTATAAAAACTAGCTACTCCTCTTCTTCTTGCATTCTCTTGCTCTTTTATACCCAACTTTTCTTTCTCTCTCTTTCTAAGCAGTTCCCACCTATCTTTAGGGCCATTGGATGGCTTAAGATCATTATAGCCATTAGATTGATTTTTTGGCGGGAATTTTGTTTTTGACCTGTGGGGTTGAAACTAGCAACTAGGGGGGTTGTAGGTAGGTATGAATGATGATGAGGGGGAACATGGGAGTGGGTTAGTGAGCTGGAAAGATGGGGTGCTCGCTGCGCATAAAGGGCGTGGAAGGTGAAAGGTGGCGGCCCGGCGGGGTGGATTGTTTGACTTTTGGTTTGACCGGGGTATTAATAAAGAGAAAGGGTCCAAATTGCAAAGGGTCACATGGCTTGGCAGGGGTCACTTGGGTATTGACAAGTCCAAAGGGTTTATAAAGGGTTTTAATAACACAAGGGCCTAATTGCAATTTTCTGAAATTGAGGGACCTATTCTGCCAATTATGCAAAGTTGATCCAAGGGCTGAAATTGACAAGTTCCAATAGTATAAGGACCAAAGCTGACATTTTCAAATTTTCCAAGGACTATTTTTGCCAATTTTTAAACTTGGAGGACCAAACTTGTAATTTTCTCAAACTTTTTATATTTTTCACCAAAGGACTAATTTTGACAACTTATGATTTTAAAAAGGACCTTTGGAGATTTTTTTTTTGAAATTAGACTCGGGGCTATTTTGACAATTTTAGAAACTGGGACCTAAACTCCAATTATGCAAACTTAGCTCATTTTTCATCTGATTTTAAACATTTTGCATCCGAAACATATAAAATGCAATTTTGGAATATTTTCAGTATTTTGATGCATTTCAGAGCATTTTTAAACGCTTTGCAGTTCAGATTTGACTAAAAATGATGAGTATTTACACACTCATCAATCCCCACACTAAACTATTGCTAGTCCCTAGCAATCTTTTGAGAAAACATAATGGATTTGAAACTCTTTACCAAAAGCCACACTTTGTAGCCAAATGTTTCAGTTCAGGTAAGAACCATGGTACATCGATAACCATGTGATTTTGAGCAAACCACCGCCTTTCAACGGATTTGATTGTTTTACCGTAGTTACCTTGTTTTGACTAGCCAACTCTTAGATAAATTATCAATATTATCTTTGGTGAGCCGATACCAATTATGGTTTTTCCACTGCCTTTACCACAAGCCATAAACTTGCGGGCTAGCCAACTCTTCACTTTTAGGATATGGTGAGCTGAATACCATACAATTTTGGGCAAATTGCAAGCCAAAAACGGATTTGAGAAATCTTTACCAAGAGCCGCTGTTCTGGATTAGCCAATTTTTAGTTTATTAGCCAAGGCGATCGATAATCGACAGTAAAACACTTACTCCAAAAAATTTTGGCCAAAACGGGAATGGGTGGATAATACATATTAAAATTCGTGAGAACCCACACTTAGAAATGAATATTGCCCTCAATATTCAAAGTACCGCTATGCCAAACAAAGAACGAAAAAGTATATTACGCCATTATTTAGAAAGATTTTTTTTTTTTTGAAAAACTTATATATATATATATATATATATATATAACATGGGGTAACTCCCCACACTAGGGTGGTACACACGGTGAAAACCCATGTTCAAATTTCATCGTTTTTGATTACCGAGTCGCTAGCTTGACTCGACTCGCGATTCATTTGTTCATGGGGAAGTAAGTGGAAGAGATAACCTCCATCGGACTTTCATTCAAGATGTTTCGACAAACATTTGAAGCACGTGAAAGTTCCACACCGATGAGATATACACATAAACCGCTCAAAAATGATAAATGAAAATGCCGGGGTCAAAGATAGTGTCTTCATTCCCGTAGGAGTGAAGATGAAGAGAAATCACAAGATATTTGAGGAAAGGAAGAAAGATTTTGATAACAATCAAGATCCATTCTTCATCCTCTAATGTAGACGTATCGGAGTGAAGCGGTGAGGGTAGTATCATTAATAAGCAAACTCATATGATAGAGTACACCTTCCTCCAAGCTAATATCATCCTCAAGATCAAAATAGAAATGATCATGTTCCGGAGGAGATATGTCATGAGAGAGTTCACCGGAGAACTCTTCATTAAGAGAATCATTCATATGAAGTGATGTTGTGAACTCTTGTTCCATTGTGGGCTCATCACTATCCTTGGTCTGAGTATCAAAGAGTGGATTCTCATAAATTAAAGTGAATTCAGAGTCGAATTCAAATAGAGGATTGGTGAAAGTAGCTTTGAATGTTTCGGGAACAAGGTGATTAACATTCTCTATTGACCGCTAGGGTAAGAAGTGAGTGAACGCATTATCAATGAGACTTTCACCTCCCAGATCGCTTCAAATCAAAGAGTGGATTGATGTGAGTGAAACCGAGAACTCCTCAAGAAGAGTCGACCGCTGGAGTGATGCCTCAACATACTGATGTTTCCATAAGAAGTACAATCGTCGCTAAAATCAGAGAAAGTTTCAAAATGATCTTTTGAACACTCAAGAGGGGAAAGAGAATCACACATATGGTCAAACCTCGTGACTCTCGATTGGGACAAGGTTCTCAACACTAGACTTTATGAATTCGGCCCCATTCTTTCGTGAACACAGTCAAGATGCCTCGCCCCCATGTTCGAGTGAGCTGAGCGTGTGATAGCAGATGGAATTCTCAACTGCTGATAACAACGACCGAGGAGTTGAGATATATTATCTTTAAAAGGATAAAACTCTCCTCGTCATCATCATAGAGTCGCCTTTAAGAAATTGGGAACGCTTTAGACGCATGCTCTAGGACTAATAATTCTTCCCTAGATTGGCGGCCTCTCGCTCTTCTCAAAAGCAATTCTCCCATGGTTTTTTCACCACTCACTTGATTCTTAAAGTTACTAATCATATCATCAAGTGTTTTCATTGCGTTTCAAAAATCCCGGGAGATTTCATGAGACAACGCTCGTGGAGTTTGAACCGTATGGTGTCGTGGAGGTTGAAATTGTCAAACATGTGAGAGTCATGATTGTTACAAGGAAATGGATTCCCATTTGACAATCGAAATTAAATGGGGACCTCCATAAGACTCACAACAAGAAACTGCTGAGTCCGACAGTGAATCATATGGATTTGGTTATAACCAAAGTTCGAGCATCACCGAAAATCGCTCATAGACAAACGTATTTACGGATTGACACTCAAATCCTTGGTGAGGACCTCCACAATATTCACAACAAGTAATTGATTATATGAAGATAAGTCTGCCGTGGTGGGTAATTGGAAAGTTTAAGGAGTCGTAAATGAGTTCGAATAGATCATAATCAAATGAATTCCTAACCACAAAACAAGCAACTCGTTATGAATATCATTACCACAATGTACATGTACACCAACCACAGGGTGAACTAAAAAGAGGCTCACCACAACCGACACAAGGAATAAACGATTGCATTTGAGAGTTATGAGAAGGAATCAGTTTATTCAAAGAATCAACAAAACCAACATGGTGATCAGAATGACTATCAAGTCTCAAGAACATTTTGAAAATCCGAGGTGGGACAAGTGGTGTCGAGAGAGCTAGAAATTTCCACCACTTCCTCGCTATGGTCTCTAGTTCAGGTTCTTGAGAAACGGAAGATTAGGCAAGTCATTCTTGCGAACGGCCTCAATTCTCGCATGTTTCTTTTAACCGTAAATCGAAAGTTTAGAATCATTCTAGACTCAAGGTGAGAGCAATTGAGGGTTTAGATCTTTGGATAACCGTAGGTTGACGCGGTTTAGAACTTCCATTATCGAGAGGGAAGTATCCGTCCTTGTCACCCCTGCCGCCCATTTCCTAATGCTAGAATTAATGGATCATCACTAACAACACCTAATTTTGACATTTGTGATAAAGTCTCGAAGTTTTTCAACTTCGCCCCTGAATCTGGCCCTAGAGATTCCATGAGAATAGAAGAAGTTAGAATAAAATGGATAGAGGGTAAAGGGATAAAGAATCAAAAAGGTTAAGAGGGTAAAGATGAATATTTTGGTATTTTTGAAAAACATGATGCAAAAACAAAGAATGAAAATCTTTTTGGGTTTTTGATTTTTAAAAGAAAATATAAACACATACATATGGTATAAACAAGGAATGAATATCCAAATCACTAACTGCTAGATCGGAAGATAATCAAAGACTACCAAGCAGTCAAGCCAAAAATTTGATCCGGCCCCAACCACAAATTTCACCTGCGCCTACCACTTGTGAATGGCCAATCGTAAGAAACTTAAAACGCTCAAGAACGAACTCAATGAAGATCGGGAGTATAGTGTTTCCCAGGTCGTTATGTCCCAAATGAAGCTATGCAATGGATCACCAAACGATATAGTGATCGAGATTTGAACCGAAAAGGGATTTGAATTATGATAACTAAGGAGAAAAGGAAACAAATTACAAGGGCTTAAATGCAAATTAAAGAAAGTTAAAAAGATAAAAATATTAAATAAACGCTATCACTATTTTTAAAATTGATGAACGCTTAAAACTTAAAACTTAAAACTTACGCTTAAATAAAATTACGAACGCACAAAAATAAAAAAGTGAGATCTAAGGAATAAAAGTCCTAAAAATATGAAAATGACATTTTTACAATCTTAATAATAAAATAAAATTTATAGAAAAAGAAAATTAATTTTATAACTATTTAATTAATTATTATTAATTAAAACTATTTTTAAATATTAAATAATAACCTAAAACACAAGAAAATAGGAAATAAAGCTAGAAAAATAAAATTATGACTTAGAAAAATCTAAAATAACAAAATAGAATTTTCAAAACTATTTTTGTAATTTTATGATTATTTTTGGATTTTCTATGAATTAAAAACTATTTAAAACTACTTAAATTGCTTAAAAATACAAATTTTACTAAGAAAAATCTAGGAAAATATTTTTTTGACTTTTTATATTTATCTTAATCTAGGAAAAATGAAAACTTATTTTTTTGAAACTTTTCTGAATTAATTGAATTTAAAGCTAATTAAAAATGCTTAGAAACTAATTTAAATGCAGAAAAATAGCAAACCAACTTGGAAAAATCTGAAAAATTCAAGAAAACTCTAAAATTATATGAGGAATATAGGAAAAATAGAAAAACAGGTGCTTATGAGTAAGAATAAGGAACTGATGTGCAAAGTGCTTATGAAATAAGCACTTGATAAGCTAAAGTGGACAAACAAGCACCAAACTGATAACAAAAGCTCTAAGAAGCTAAAAGAACTCTAAAGCAACTAAAATCAACAAGTCATGACCACTGGATTACAAGATACCAAGATTTGATGAAATGAGCAATAGTGATAAAAATCTAAATGAGGCCTACTTTGAGCTATAAAATAAGCACTTAAATAAGCTAAAAACTAGAAAACAAAAGAAGGGTTCTAAAGAAGACCTGGCCAAGTATGACTAAACCAAAGATCAGACCTTGGTGAGCCAAGATAAGCCCTTGTAAGTTTCAGACACACTCTCGTGTGCACTCTGTTAATCGAAAGTTAGTTGCACAAATACAAGCTCCAATTGACAAGCCATTTAAGAGCTTAAAGAAAATTCACAAAATTATGCTAAAATGGACATAAGAAAATAGACCAAGAGGGCTTTTAAAACTACATTTCCATTGAGATTGACTTAAATGAGCCCAAGAAAAATCACCCTATTTGGCCAAAACCGACTTTTTCAAGGTTTTGACTTTTAAGTAAGAATGAAAGGTTGACTAAAATGAGATTTGATCTAGATTTAAGGACTGATTATGATCTTAATAGATGAAATAAGGCTAATGTGACTCTATTCCTATGACTTTGAACACAAAACAAACTTTTGGCTTCCAAAAATTCCAACAAGGAAGCATAGTAATTATTAATTGAAGTTTGACTTTGTAGGTCAGAAACACAATTTGATGACTCAAATGAGCTCAAATAAGCTAAACAAACTTAAACTAACAAAACCTAAGCACAGAACTAACCTCTAAAACAGATTTGCTGTCAAATCCAAACACCATTTTAAAACTGATATGCAAACTTAAATTGAGACAAACACTGAACCAGATAATACCATTGATCAAACTGAGCTTAAATATCATAAATACAACTAAATAAACTAATCTAAACAGTTTATAACTACAAATATCACATAAACAAAATATGCAATCTGACTTGAAAATTGAAAATGGGATAATCACTCACATGAGTCCAGCTGTGTTGCAGGCTAAACCAAACCCAATCCTATACTAACCTAATCCATTTTAACCCATATCAAAGCTGCATCAACCCCATTATCCATTTCCACACAACCAATCACCCGCTTTGACTTTTATTGACCATAAACCAAATTTGCTTGACTGATCAAAGTAACAATTAAAGACTTAATAAGCTTAAATGAGCTTATATGATTATAACATGAGCTTATTAGAAGCTTGAACATAAAATTTGAAACCTAAAATGATACAAAGGAACAATAAATTTGATATTTGATTAATCTTTAAAATTGATACCCAAAAGCACAATGCAATAATATTTCAACTTAAAAGTGATACAAACAAACCGAAATTACAACCTTTAATTAAAACTAATACATTTATAAAAGAAACGACATTAAAGTAAATTAAAAAACTAGCTACCCTCTTCTTCTTGCATTCTTCTTGCTCTTTATACCCAACTTTCTCTCTTTCTAGCAGCTCCCACCTATCTTTAGGGCCATTGGATGGCTTAAGATCATTATAGCCATTAGATTGATTTTTGGCTGAATTTTGTTTTTGACCTGGTTGAAACTAGAACTGGGGGTTGTAGGTAGGTATTAATGATGAGAGGGGGGAACATGGGATGGGTTAGTGAGTCGGAAAGATGGGTGCTTGAGTGTTGCGCATGTGCGGTGGTGAAGGTGAAAAGTGGGAGGGAAACCCGGCGGGGTGGATTGTTTGACTTTTGGTTTGACTGGGGTATTAATAAAGAGAAAGGGTCCAAATTGCAAAGGGTCACATGGCTTGGCAGGGGTCACTTGGGTATTGACAAGTCCAAAGGGTTTATAAAGGGTTTTAATAAACACAGGCCTAATTGCAATTTTCTGAAATTGAGGGACCTATTCTGCCAATTATGCAAAGTTGATCCAAGGGCTGAAATTGACAAGTTCCAATAGTATAAGGACCAAAGCTGACATTTTCAAATTTTCCAAGGACTATTTTTGCCAATTTTTAAACTTGGAGGACCAAACTTGTAATTTTCTCAAACTTTTATATTTTTCACCAAAGGACTAATTTTGACAACTTATGATTTTAAAAGGACCTTTGGTGATTTTTCTTTGAAATTAGGACTCGTGGGCTATTTTTGACAATTTTAGAAACTTAGGACTAAACCGCCAATTATGCAAACTTTGCTCATTTTTCATCCTGATTTTAAACATTTTGCATCCTAAAACATATAAAATGCAATTTTTGAATATTTTCAGATTTTGATGCATTTCTCGAGCATTTTAAACGCTTTGCGTCAGATTGACTAAAAATGATGAGTATTTACGCACTCATCAATCCCCCACACTAAACTATTGCTAGTCCCTAGCAATCTTTTGAGAAAACATAATGGATTTGAAACTCTTTACCAAAAGCCATTACTTCTCGAGTAGCCAAATGTTTCAGTTCAAGTAAGAACCATGGTACACCGATAACCATGTGATTTTGAGCAAACCACCGGCTTCCAACGGATTTGATTTTCTTTACCGTAAGCCGCTTGCTTCTGGACTAGCCAACTCTTAGATAAATTATCAATATTATCTTTGGTGAGCCGATTACCAATTATGGTTTTTCCACTGCCTTTACCACAAGCCATAAACTTATGGGCTAGCCAACTCTTCACTTTTAGGATATGGTGAGTCGAATACCATACAATTTTGGGCAAATTGCAAGCCGTATAAACGGATTTGATATATCTTTACCAAGAGCCGTTTGCTCCCGGATTAGCCAATCCTTTAGTTTATTAGACAAGGCGGATCGATAACCAATTGAGTAAGTGGTAAACACTTACTCCAAAAAAATTTTGGCCAAAACGGGAATTGGGTGGATAATACATATGATAAAATTCGTGAGAATTTCCCCCCCACACTTAGAAATGAATATTGCCCTCAATATTCAAAGTACGGGCGTTATGCCAAACAAAGAACGAAAAAGGAAATATTACGCCATTATTTAGAAAGATTTTTTTGAAAACTTATATATATATATATATATATATATATATATATATATATATATATATATATATATATATATATATATATATATATATATATATATATATATATATATATAACATGTGGGTAACTCCCCACACTAGGGTGGTACACACGGTGAAAACCCATGTTCAGCTATCGTTTTGATTACCGAAGTCGCTAGCTTGACTCGACCCCGTATTCATTTGTTCATGGGGAAGTAAGATGGAAGAAACAATCTCCATCGGACTTTCATTCAAGATGTTGGACAAACATTTGAAGCACGGAAAGTTCCACATCGATGAGATATACATAAAACCGCTCAAAAATGATAAATGAAAATGCCGGGGTCAAAGATAGTGTCTTCATTCCCGTAGGAGTGAAGATGAAGAGAAATCACAAGATATTTGAGGAAAGGAAGAAAGATTTTGATAACAATCAAGATCCATTCTTCATCCTCAATGTAGACGATTCGGGAAGAGGGTGAGGTAGTATCATTAATAAGCAAACTCATATGATAGAGTACACCTTCCTCCAAGCTAATATCATCCTCAAGATCAAAATAGAAATGATCATGTCCTGAGGAGATATGTCATGAGAGAGTTCACCGGAGAACTCTTCATGAAGAGAATCATTCATATGAAGTGATGTTGTGAACTCTTGTTCCATTGTGGGCTCATCACTATCCTTGGTCTGAGTATCAAAGAGTGGATTCTCATAAATTAAAGTGAATTCAGAGTCAAATTCAAATAGAGGATTGGTGAAAGTAGCTTTGAATGTTTCGGGAACAAAGTGATTAACATTCTCTATTGACCTGTTAGGGTAAGAAGTGAGTGAACGATCATTATCAATGAGACTTTCTCCCGTGATCGCTTCGAAATCAAAGAGTGGATTGATGTGAGTGAGTTCACCGAGAACCTCAAGAGGGTCGACCGGGAGTGATGCCTCAACATACTCGATGTTTCCATAAGAAGTACAATCGTCGCTAAAATCGGAGAAACTTTCAAAATGATCTTTTGAACACTCAAGAGGGGAAAGAGAATCACACATATGGTCAAAGTTCCCCGTGACTTCTCGATTGGGACAAGGTTCTCAACACTAGACTTTATGAATTCGTCCGATTCCTCGTGAACAAGGTCAGATTGCTCGCCCCTATGTTCAGAGAGTGAGTGGGAGCTGGGTGTGATAGCAGCTTGTTTGAGATGGAATCTCAACCGGCCGATATCAACCGACCAGGGAGTTGAGATATATTATCTTTAAAAGGATAAAAACTCTCCTCGCCATCATCATAGAGTCAGCTTTAAGAAATTGGGAACGCCTTAGAGCCGCATGCTCTAGGACTAATAATTCTTCCCTAGATTGGCGGCCTCTCGTTCTTCAAAAGCAATTCTCCCATGGTTTTTTCACCACTCACTTGATTCTTAAAGTTACTAATCATATCATCAAGTGTTTTCATTGCGTTTCAAAATCCCGAGATTTCATGAGACAACGTGTGGAGTTTGAACCGTATACTGCTGTGGAGGTTGGAAATTGTCAAACATGTGAGAGTCATGATTGTTACAAGGAAATGGATTCCCTATTTGACAATCGAAATGAAATGGGGACCTCCATTAGCATCACAAGAAAACTGCTGAGTCGGACAGTGAATCATATGGATTTGGTTATAACCAAAGTTCGAGCATCACCGAAAACTGCTCATAGACAAACGTGTTTCCGGATTGACACTCAAATCCTTGGTGAGGACCTCCACAATATTCACAAGTAGAATGTTGATTATATGAAGATAAGTCGCCGTGGTGGTGGTAATGGAAAAGTTTAAGGAGTCGTAAATGAGTTCGAATAGGATCATAATCAAATGAATTCCTCGAACCACAAAACAAGCAACTCCCCGCTATGAATATCATTACCACAATGTACACACGCACACCAACCATGTGGTGAACCAAAAGAGGCTCACCACAACCGACACAAGGAATAAACGATTGCATTTGAGAGTTATGAGAAGGAATCGCTTATTCAAAGAATCAACAAAACCAACATGGTGATCCAATGACTATCAAGTCTCAAGAACATTTTGAAAAACCGAGGTGGGACAAGTGGTGTGCTCGAGAGCTAGCAATTTCCACCACTTCCGCTATGGTCTCGGTTCGTTCTTGAGAAACGTGAAGATTAGGCAAGTCATTCTTATGGTCACCGTCCAATTCTCGCATGTTTGCTTTAACCGAATCGTGAAAGTTTAGAATCAATTCTAGACGGCCAGGAGCAATTGAGGGTTTAGATCTTTGAATAACCGTAGAGTTGGACGCGGTTTAGAACTTCCATTATCGAGGAAGTATCCGTCCTTTGTCACCCCAAGCTGCTCCATTTCCCTACGCAGAATTAATGGATCATCACGAACAACCCGAATTCTTGACATTTGTGATAAAGTCTGAAGTTTTTCAACTTCGTCCCTGCATTGCCCTGAGAGATTCCATGAGATGAAGTTAGAATCAAATGGATAGAGGGTAAAGGGATAAAGAATCAAAAAGGGTAAGAGGGTAAAGATGAATATTTTTGTATTTTGAAAAACATGATGCAAAACAAAGAATGAAAATCTTTTTGGGTTTTTGATTTTATAAGAAAATATAAATACATACAGATGGTATAAACAAGGAGTGAATATCCAAATCACTAATCGCTAGACGAAGATAATCAAGACTCTCCAAGAATGCGGGCCAAAATTTGATCCGCCCCCAAATCCACAATTCTCACTCGCTTCTACCACTTGTGAATGGCCAATCGTGAAGAAACTTAAAACGCTCAGAAACTAACTCAATGAAGATGGGAGTATAGTGTTTCCGGTCGTTATGTCCCCGATTCTATGCAATGGATCACCAAACGTATAGTGATCGAGAGATTTGAACGGAAAAAGGGATTTGAATTATGATAACTAAGGAGAAAAGGAAACAAATTACAAGGGCTTAAATGCAAATTAAAGAAAGTTAAAAAGATACAAAATATTAAATAAACGCTATCACTATTTTTAAAATTGATGAACGCTTAAAACTTAAAACTTAAAACTTACGTTTAAATAAAATTACGTAAACGCATAAAATAAAAAAAAAGTGAGATCTATGGAATAAAAGTCCTAAAAATATGAAAATGACATTTTTACAATCCTAATGAAAAAAGAAAATTTATAGAAAAAGAAAATTAATTTTATAACTATTTAATTAATTATTATTAATTAAAAACTATTTTTAAATATTAAATAATAACCTAAAACACAAGAAAATAGGAAATAAAGCTAGAAAAATAAAATTATGACTTAGAAAAATCTAAAATAACAAAATAGAATTTTCAAAACTATTTTTGTAATTTTCTGATTAGTTTTGGATTTTCTATGAATTAAAAACTATTTAAAACTACTTAAATTGCTTAAAAATACAAATTTAACTAAGAAAAATCTAGAAAAATATTTTTTTGACTTTTTATATTTATCTTAACCTAGGAAAAATGAAAACTTATTTTTTTGAAACTTTTCTGAATTAATTGAATTTAAAGCTAATTAAAAATGCTTAGAAATTAATTTAAATGCAGAAAAATAGCAAACCAACTTGGAAAAATCTGAAAAATTCAAGAAAACTCTAAAATTATATGAGGAATATAGGAAAAATAGAAAAACAGGTGCTTATGAGTAAGAATAAGGAACTGATGTGCAAAGTGCTTATGAAATAAGCACTTGGATAAGCTAAAGGGACAAAACAAGCACCAAACTGATAACAAAAGCTCTAATAAGCTAAAAGAACTCTAAAGCAACTAAAATCAACAAGCCATGACCACTGGATTACAAGATACCAAGATTTGATGAAATGAGCAATAAGGATAAAAATCAAATGAGGCCTACTTTGAGCTATAAAATAAGCACTTAAATAAGCTAAAAACTAGATAACAAAAGAAGGGTTCTAAAGAAGCTAAGTATGTCTAAACCAAAGATCAGCCTTGGTAGCCAAGATAAGCCCCGGCAAGGCTTGCATACACTCTCGCATGCACTCTGTTAATCGAGTCAGCTTGCACAGGCACATAAGCTCCAATTGACAAGCCATTTAAGAGCTTAAAGAAAATTCACAAAATTATGCTAAAATTGACATAAGAAAATAGACCAAGAGGGCTTTTAAAACTACAATTTCCATTGAGATTGACCTCTAAATGAGCCCAAGAAAATCACCCTATTTGGCCAAAACCCACTTTTCAAGGTTTTGACTTTTTAAGTAAGAATGAAATGTTGACTAACTTGAGGTTTGATCTAGATTTAAGGACTGATTATGATCTTAATAGATGAAATAAGGCTACTGCACTCTATTCCTATGACTTTGAAACACAAAACAAACTTTTGGCTTCCAAAAATTTAACAAAGGAAGATGAAGACAGAATTGGAAGTTTGACTTGGTAGGATTTGATGACTGAATTGAGCTCAAATGAGCTAAACAAACTTAAACTAACAAAACTTAAGCACAGAACTAACCTCTAAAACAGATTTGCTGTCAAATCCAAACACCATTCTAAAACTGATATGCAAACTTAAATTGAGACAAACACTGAACCAGATAGTACCATAGATCAAACTGAGCTTAAATATCATAAATACAACTAAATAAACTAATCTAAACAGTTTATAACTACAAATATCAGTACAAACAAAATATGCAATCTGACTTGAAAATTGAAAATGGGATAATCACTCACATGAGTCCAGCTGTGTTGCAGGCTAAACCAAACCCAATCCTATACTAACCTAATCCATTTTAACCCATATCAAAGCTGCATCAACCCCATTATCCATTTCCACAACCAACTGCACCCAGTTTGACTTTTATTGACCATAAACCAAATTTGCTTGAACTGATTCAGCAGGCACACCAAAGACTTTAATAAGCTTAAATGAGCTTATTTGATTATAACATGAGCTTATTAGAAGCTTGAACATAAAATTTTGAAACTGAAAATGATACAGTGAACAATAAATTTGATATTTGATTAATCTTTAAAATTGATACCCAAAAGCACAATGCAATAATATTTCAACTTAAAAGTGATACAAACAAACTGAAATTACAACCTTTTAATTAAAACTAATACATTTATAAAAGAAACGACATTAAAGTAAATTATAAAACTACCCTCTTCTTCTTGCATTCTTGCTCTTTTACACCCAACTTTTCTTTCTCTCTCTTCTCGAAAGCAGCCCCACCTATCTTTAGGGCCATTGGATGGCTTTAAGATCATTATAGCCATTAGATTGATTTTGGCTGAATTTTGGTTTTGACTCGGGGTTGAAACTAGCAACTGGGGGTTGAGGTAGGTATGAATGATGAGGAGGGGGAACATGGGAGTGGGTTAGTGAGCTGGAAAGATGGGGTGCTTGAGTGTTGCAGACAGTGGCAGGGAAGAAGGTGAAAAGGGAGGGAAACCCGTGAAGGGGGTGGATTGTTTGACTTTTGGTTTGACTGGGGTATTAATAAAGAGAAAGGGTCCAAATTGCAAAGGGTCACATGGCTTGGCAAGGGTCACTTGGGTATTGACAAGTCCAAAGGGTTTATAAAGGGTTTTAATAACACAAGGGCCTAATTGCAATTTTCTGAAATTGAGGGACCTATTCTGCCAATTATGCAAAGTTGATCCAAGGGCTAAAATTGACAAGTTCCAATAGTATAAGGACCAAAGCTGACATTTTAAAATTTTCTAAGGACTATTTTTGCCAATTTTTAAACTTGGAGGACCAAACTTGTAATTTTCTCAAACTTTTTATATTTTTCACCAAAGGACTAATTTTGACAACTTATGATTTTAAAAGGACCTTTGGTGATTTTTCTTTGAAATTAGGACTCGTGGACTATTTTGACAATTTTAGAAACTGGGGACCTAAACGCCAATTATGCAAACTTTGCTCATTTTTCATCCTGATTTTAAACATTTTGCATCCTGAAACATATAAAATGCAATTTTGAATATTTTCAGATTTTGATGCATTTCGAGCATTTTAAACGCTTTGCGTCAGATTTGACTAAAAATGATGAGTATTTACACACTCATCAATCCCCACACTAAACTATTGCTAGTCCCTAGCAATCTTTTGAGAAAACATAATGGATTTGAAACTCTTTACCAAAAGCCATTACTTCTAGAGTAGCCAAATGTTTCAGTTCAAGTAAGAACCATGGTACACCGATAACTATGTGATTTTGAGCAAACCACCGCCTTCAACGATTTGATTTTTGTCTTTACCGTAAGCCGCTTGTTTCCTCGACTAGCCAACTCTTTAGATAAATTATCAATATTATCTTTGGTGAGCTGATTACCAATTATGGTTTTCCAACCGCCTTTACCACAAGCCATAAACTTGCGGGCTAGCCAACTCTTCACTTTTTAGGATATGGTGAATTGAATACCATACAATTTGGGCAAATTCAAGTCCGCCAACGGATTTGAGATATCTTTACCAAGAGTTTGCTCTCGGATTAGCCAATCCTTTAGTTTATTAGCCAAGGCGACCGATAACCCATTGAGTAAGTGCAAAAACACTTACTCCAAAAAAAAATTTTTGGCCAAAAACGGGGGAATTGGGTGGATAATACATATTAAAATTCGAGAATTCCCCACACTTAGAAATGAATATTGCCCTCAATATTCAAAGTACGGCGATTATGCCAAACAAAGAACGTAAAAGGAAATATTACGCCATTATTTAGAAAGATTTTTTTGAAAACTTATATATATATATATATATATATATATATATATATATATATATATATATATATATATATATATATATATATATATATATATATATATAACATGTGGGTAACTCCCCACACTAGGGTGGTACACACGGGTGAAAACCCATGTTTAGCTAATGTTTTTGATTACCGAGTCGCTAGCTTGACTCGACCCCGTATTCATTTGTTCATGGGGAAGTAAGTGGAAGAAACAATCTCCATCGGACTTTCATTCAAGATGTTTGGACAAACATTTGAAGCACGAAAGTTCCACACACCGATGAGATATACATAAAACCGCTCAAAAATGATAAATGAAAATGCCGGGGTCAAAGATAGTGTCTTCATTCCCGAGGGAGTGAAGATGAAGAGAAATCACAAGATATTTGAGGAAAGGAAGAAAGATTTTGATAACAATCAAGATCCATTCTTCATCCTCGAATGTAGACGTATCGGGAGGAAGGGTGAGGGTAGTATCATTAATAAGCAAACTTATATGATAGAGTACACCTTCCTCCAAGCTAATATCATCCTCAAGATCAAAATAGAAATGATCATGTTCCGAAGGAGATATGTCATGAGAGAGTTCACCGGAGAACTCTTCATGAAGAGAATCATTCATATGAAGTGATGTTGTGAACTCTTGTTCCATTGTACTCATCACTATCCTGGTCCGAGTATCAAAGAGTGGATTCTTAGAAATTAAAGTGAATTCGAGTCTAATTCAAATAGAGGATCAGAAAGTAGCTTTGAATGCTTCGGGAACAAGGTGATTAACATTCTCTATTGGACTGTTAGGGTAAGAAGTGAGTGAACGATCATTATCAATGAGACTTTCGCCTCCCCGTGATCGGCTTCAAATCAAAGAGTGGATTGATGTGAGTGAGTTCATCGGAGAACCTCAAGAGGGTCGACCGTGGGAGTGATGCCTCAACATACCATGTTTCCATAAGAAGCATAATCGTCGCTAAAATCGGAGAAAGTTTCAAAATGATCTTTTGAACACTCAAGAGGGAAAGAGAATCACACATATGGTCAAAGTTCCCTGTGACTCTTCGATTGGGACAAGGTTCTCAACACTAGACTTTATGAATTCGCCCGATTCCTTTTCGTGAATGTGTCAAGATGCTCGCCCCCATGTTCAGAGAGTAAAGGAGTCGTGTGATAGCGCCAATGAGATGGAATCTCAATCGCTGATAACAACCGACCGAGGGAGTTGAGATATATTATCTTTAAAAGGATAAAACTCTCCTCGCCATCATCATAGAGAGCCGCTTTAAGAAATTGGGAACGCTCTTAGAGCCGCATGCTCTAGGACTAATAATTCTTCCCTAGATTGGCGGCCTCTCGCTCTTCGGCAAGCAATTCTCCCATGGTATTTTCACCACTCACTTGATTCTTAAAGTTACTAATCATATCATCAAGTGTTTTCATTGCGTTTCAAAACTCGAGATTCTCATGAGACAACGCCTTGTGGAGTTTGAACCGTATACTGCTGTGGAGGTTGGAAATTGTCAAACATGTGAGAGTCATGATTGTTACAAGGAAATGGATTCCCTATTTGACAATCGAGTGTAAATGGGGACCTCCATTAGCATCACAACAAGAAAACTGCTGAGTCCATGTGAATCATATGGATTTTGGTTATAACCAAAGTTCTGAGCATCACGGAAAACTGCTCATAGACAAACGCGGTTTCCGGATTGACACTCAAATCCTGGTGAGGACCTCCACAATATTCACAACAAGAATGTTGATTATATGAAGATAAGTCGGGCCGGTGGGTAATTGAAAAGTTTAAGGAGTCGTTAAATGAGTTCGAATAGGATCATAATCAAATGAATTCCTCAACCACAAAACAAGCAACTCCCGCTATGAATATCATTACCACAATGTACACACGCATACCAACCATGTGGTGAACCAAAAAGCGGCTCACCACAACCGACACAAGGAATAAACGATTGCATTTGAGAGTTATGAGAAGGAATCACTATTCAAAGAATCAACAAACCAACATGGTGATCTCAATGACTATCAAGTCTCAAGAACATTTTGAAATATCCGGAGGTGGGACAAGTGGTGTGCTCTGAGAGCTAGCAATTTCCACCACTTCCGCTATGGTCTCCCCGGTTCGTGTTCTTGAGAAACGTGAAGATTAGGCAAGTCATTCTTGCGAAGTCACCGGCCCAACTCAGATGTTTGCTTTTAACCGTGAATCGTGAAAGTTTAGAATCAATTTAGACGCCGAGGAGCAATTGAGGGTTTAGATCTTTGAATAATCCGAGGTTGGACGGTTTAGAACTTCCATTATCGAGGGAAGTATCCGTCCTTGTCACCCCGTTTCTCGCCCATTTCCTACGTGCTAATTAATGGATCACCCACAACTTGCATTGTCTAATACCCTCCACTGGGCCCTCGAGAGATTCCATAGGAATAGAAGAAGTTAGAATCAAATGGATAGAGGGTAAAGGGATAAAGAATCAAAAAGGGTAAGAGGGTAAAGATGAATATTTTTGGTATTTTTGAAAAACATGATGCAAAAACAAAGAATGAAAATCTTTTTGGGTTTTTGATTTTTATAAGAAAATATAAACACATACAGATGGTATAAACAAGGAGTGAATATCCAAATCACTAATCTGCTAGACGGAAGATAATCAAAGACAAATCACTGCCAATGGGCGCCAAAATTTGATCCGCCTCCAAACGTCAAATTTTTCACTCAAGCCGCCACTTGTGAATGGCCGAATCGTAGAAACTTAAACG
This sequence comes from Chrysanthemum makinoi, assembly GCA_910596185.1. Lineage (NCBI taxonomy): Eukaryota > Viridiplantae > Streptophyta > Magnoliopsida > Asterales > Asteraceae > Chrysanthemum > Chrysanthemum makinoi. The sequence continues at coordinate 1,699,627 of OU343223.1, read as the reverse complement.
TCTCAGAACTAACTCAATGAAGATCTGGGAGTATAGTGTTTCCCGAGTCGTTATGTCCCAATGAAATATGCAATGGATCACCAAACGATATAGTGATCGGAGATTTGAACTAAAAGGGATTTGAATTATGATAACTAAGGAGAAAAGGAAACAAATTACAAGGGCTTAAATGCAAATTAAAGAAAGTTAAAAAGATACAAAATATTAAATAAACGCTATCACTATTTTTAAAATTGATGAACGTTTAAAACTTAAAACTTAAAACTTAAAACTTACGTTTAAATAAAATTACGTAAACGTACAAAATAAAAAGTGAGATCTAAGGAATAAAAGTCCTAAAAATATGAAAATGACATTTTTACAATCTTAATAATAAAAGAAAATTTATAGAAAAATAAAATTAATTTTATAACTATTTAATTAATTATTATTAATTAAAAACTATTTTTAAATATTAAATAATAACCTAAAACACAAGAAAATAGGAAATAAAGCTAGAAAAATAAAATTATGACTTAGAAAAATCTAAAATAACAAAATAGAATTTTCAAAACTATTTTTGTAATTTTCTGACTATTTTTGGATTTTCTATGAATTAAAAACTATTTAAAACTACTTAAATTGCTTAAAAATACAAATTTAACTAAGAAAATCTAGAAAATATTTTTGACTTTTTATATTTATCTTAACCTAGAAAAATGAAAACTTATTTTTTGAAACTTTTTCATTAATTGAATTTAAAGCTAATTAAAAATGCTTAGAAATTAATTTAAATGCAGAAAAATAGCAAACCAACTTGGAAAAATCTGAAAAATTCAAGAAAACTCTAAAATTATATGAGGAATATAGGAAAAATAGAAAAACAGGTGCTTATGAGTAAGAATAAGGAACTGATGTGCAAAGTGCTTATGAAATAAGCACTTGGATAAGCTAAAGGGACAAAACAAGCACCAAACTGATAACAAAAGCTCTAATAAGCTAAAAGAACTCTAAAGCAACTAAAATCAACAAGCCATGACCCGGATTACAAGATACCAAGATTTGATGAAATGAGCAATAAAGGATAAAAATCAAATGAGGCCTACTTCTGAGCTATAAAATAAGCACTTAAATAAGCTAAAAACTAGATAACAAAAGAAGGGTTCTAAAGAAGACCTGGCCAAGTATGTCAAAACCAAAGATCGACCTTGGTGAGCCAAGATAAGCCCTGTAAGTTTTGCACACACTGCATGCACTCATAATCGAGTCAAATTGACGTGGCACATAAGCTCCAATTGACAAGCCATTTAAGAGCTTAAAGAAAATTCACAAAATTATGCTAAAATGGACATAAGAAAATAGACCAGTAGGGCTTTTTAAAACTACAATTTCCATTGAGATTGACTCAGAAATGAGCCCAAGAAAAATCACCCTATTTGGCCAAAAACTGACTTTTTCAAGGTTTTGACTTTTTAAGTAAGAATGAAATGTTGACTAACTTGAGGTTTGATCTAGATTTAAGGACTGATTATGATCTTAATAGATGAAATAAGGCTACTGCACTCTATTCCTATGACTTTGAAACACAAACAAACTTGGCTTCCAAAAATTCCAACAAAGGAAGCTTAGAAGACTGATTAATTGGAAGTTTGACTTGTAGGTCAAGTAAAACACAATTTGATGACTCAATTGAGCTCAAATGAGCTAAACAAACTTAAACTAACAAAACCTAAGCACAGAACTAACCTCTAAAACAGATTTGCTGTCAAATCCAAACACCATTTTAAAACTGATATGCAAACTTAAATTGAGACAAACACTGAACCAGATAATACCATTGATCAAACTGAGCTTAAATATCATAAATACAACTAAATAAACTAATCTAAACAGTTTATAACTACAAATATCAGTACAAACAAAATATGCAATCTGACTTGAAAATTGAAAATGGGATAATCACTCACATGAGTCCAGCTTGTCAAGCAGCTAAACCAAACCCAATCCTATACTAACCTAATCCATTTTAACCCATATCAAAGCTGCATCAACCCCATTATCCATTTCCACAACCAACTGCACCCAGTTTGACTTTTATTGACCATAAACCAAATTTAATTGAACTGATTCAGCAGGCACACCAAAGACTTTAATAAGCTTAAATGAGCTTATTTGATTATAACATGAGCTTATTAGAAGCTTGAACATAAAATTTTGAAACCTAAATGATACAAAGGAACAATAAATTTGATATTTGATTAATCTTTAAAATTGATACCCAAAAGCACAATGCAATAATATTTCAACTTAAAAGTGATACAAACAAACTGAAATTACAACCTTTTAATTAAAACTAATACATTTATAAAAGAAACGACATTAAAGTAAATTATAAAAACTAGCTACTCCTCTTCTTCTTGCATTCTTGCTCTTTATACCCAACTTTCTTTCTCTCTTTTCCGAAAGCAGCTCCCACCTATCTTTAGGGCCATTGGATGGCTTAAGATCATTATAGCCATTAGATTGATTTTTGGCGGGAATTTTGGTTTTGACTCGTGGGGTTGAAACTAGCAACTAGGGGGTTGTGTAGGTATGAATGATGAGGAGGGGGAACATGGGAGTGGGTTAGTGAGTCGGGAGTTGGGGTGCTTGAGTGTTGCGCATAAAGGGCGTGGTGAAGGTAGTGCGGAGGAAACCCGAAGTGGGTGGATTGTTTGACTTTGGTTTGACCGTATTAATAAAGAGAAAGGGTCCAAATTGCAAAGGGTCACATGGCTTGGCAAGGGTCACTTGGGTATTGACAAGTCCAAAGGGTTTATAAAGGGTTTTAATAACACGTGGCCTAATTGCAATTTTCTGAAATTGAGGGACCTATTCTGCCAATTATGCAAAGTTGATCCAAGGGCTGAAATTGACAAGTTCCAATAGTATAAGGACCAAAGCTGACATTTTCAAATTTTCCAAGGACTATTTTTGCCAATTTTTAAACTTGGAGGACCAAACTTGTAATTTTCTCAAACTTTTTATATTTTTCACCAAAGGACTAATTTTGACAACTTATGATTTTAAAAGGACCTTTGGTGATTTTTCTTTTGAAATTAGGACTCAGGGACTATTTTTGACAATTTTAGAAACTGGGACTCGAACCGCCAATTATGCAAACTTTGCTCATTTTTCATCTGATTTTAAACATTTTGCATCTAAAACATATAAAATGCAATTTTGGAATATTATCAAGATTTTGATGCATTTCGAGCATTTTAAACGCTTTGCGTCAGATTTGACTAAAAATGATGAGTATTTACACACTCATCAAAAGTTAAGGGTGAATTATGTAAATATTGGAAAATGAAAGGTTATTATGTGAAAACTCCCAATATTGATCTAGAAATCCGTAATTTGACTCTTAAGCATCCAAATCCCATAAAACCGCATCCCCAAGATCGCTTTGCACTCTTCTTTCTCTCGCGCCCGGCTTTCTTCTGCTTTTGGCTTTCTTTGTCTGCTTTTGTCATATCCATACCGCGACATGCATAAACTCAAGAACCTATCAAATATTAGACATAAACGGCTCTTTCTTGGTTATTTTAGGTCTATTTTGGTAAAGAAATGTTATGTGTTTTAGCACATACCATGCATAATTGGCACTAATGATTATCCGAGTATACACGCTTAATGGATACGATGGTTATGTGTGGCAGCGAGTAAAAGTGCTTAACTAGCACTTCCCTACCAATTTGTGGTTTTAGTATACGAAGCAACTATTATGCATGTTTTTATATCATGATTTCAGTTCATACTACGTTATCACTAAGCTTTATGCTTATGTTGCTTCGTTTCATGTTTTAATGTAGGTGAGTAAATCATGGACTTAGTCGTTAGCCATCGGTGGTGCTCGAATGGTAGAGCAACTCAAACCCTTTCTCATACAACTTATCGCCCTAAGTAATTCTAATGTCATTTTATGCAAAATGTAGAATTGGATGTGTTAAAATAAAGTCTTTTGTGTGGTATGATTTCATAAAACGGGTGTTTGGCATTATGCTAATTTATACCCATTCGACCGCTTGACTTTATTTTGGGTTAGTTTGGTATGAACAAGTCTTATTTCAAGATAAATAGTTTGGTATTTTGGGAATACCGTATTACACTTAGTAATCCATACATCGTATTCCTCACAAGAAATACGGCGCACTAACTCTAATAATTAAAAAAATCAAGTGGGGTGTTTCATAAAATTATCAATAAGTTGGTTTCTTTGTTTCTGGTAGGTAAGTTTAAGTTTTGCTGAAGAGTTGCTGATTAAATACATCATCAAGAAAGCAGCAATAGCATAAATTCAAAAATTCAATATGTTTAAGTGTTTAACCATCTCTTAATCATTTCCATAAACGATTGGTTTCATTTAAAACCATAACCGATCTCGATGAGCAATGAGTTGTTCATATATTATATTTCTTACGGGTTCAAGATGATACATTTCATGATGACGTTTGTTTAGAAAGTAGGTAAAAATTCGATTTTGTAGGTTTTACTTTTAATTTATGTTCAGATACCAAATTTTTATAATACTACATAATTATAGATATTATTATCCACAATGGGTTAGATTTAATTTTTTTTTAAATCACATAAGTTTCTAGATGCAAAAGAGTCACATTTAAATTTTGAAAAGATATATACCATGAAAATTTATAACTTATCATTGATCATAACTTAAATATAGAAAATATATCGATCTAAGATAAATATGGTTTTAAAACATTCTTGAACATGCAACCTTATATTTGAAACGATTATCTCAGAACACCCCAACCCTAATAAGGCAAGTGTCACATTATGGTGTCAATCGTAACATATATAAAGGCAATCAGAAGACTTAAATAAAGGAAGGAAAGTCATGTAAACCAAATGACTTACAAAGTACAAATCCAACATAATCTAAAGGTAAAAGAAATAATATCCAAATGATAACCAAATGACAAAAGTCCAGAAAACATAAGTCAAAACATAATGGGAAACTATCAAGGTAGGTCTTCTAAGAGCTCCTACGCACTCATCACTTATGCCCAACTTCCCGCTATAGCCCCCAAGCAGAGAAAAGAATATGCTACCAGCTTAAAAATCCCATTAATGTGATATAAACAAATAACAAAATAAATAAAACGAAAATCAAAAGGACTTGTCAATAAGATGTCATAAATGTATATAAAAGCAAAAGAAATAAGGAATATGAGAATAACAAAGGAAATGCCAACAAGTCCAAATATGTCTAAACATGATACATGAATAGACCCAAAACAAAAGAAACATATGCAATATACTAAAATATCAGTGTACATATGAAAAATTCGGATTCTATATATAAGATTACAATTGCGACGGCGTCACCTTATGTTTAGTGACGCCGTGTCGGCCGCCATTAGGTTTCGCTCTTGGCCACGCTAACCCTGCGACCGGCGCCAATTAGGTCCGCGGACGTCCTCTTCAGCTTCCGACGCCGCTTGGATTGCATCTAGGCCGCCCAGTAGCGACGACCTACTCTTGCATAACCGACGCCGCCGCTTGTAAATACGAAGTTTGGGTTCCGCCCGCCACAACATTTTTGGACGCCAAGCCGCCAATAGCACCTGACGCCGTCACCCTCTAATTTCGAAATTGAGGTGTCTCGACTCGACTTTGGCCATTTTTTCATATATTCGCCTTTTCATTCAAATAAGTGCCATTCCAAAGATTTTGCCTTCACGATACCTAAAAAGTGAAAAGGAACGATATTAAGCAATAACGGATACAAAAGTGATCAAATAAGGACTTAAACGACCCTCAAAATGGTACTTTTAAAACCTTATCAAATATACCTACACTTGTTATTTGCTTGTCCTCAAGCAAATGTGCTTTTAGCCAATTAATTTATAAGTTAGGGTCATGAAGCATTAATTCAAAACGGTCCACAACACATATAAGCCCAAGAAAAGTCATAACAAGCATGAAAATTACATACTAGCACCTCACATGGGGTGTTTGGATACTCACATCTCTCTCGTGTATATATGAAATATAACAAATTGGAAATGGAAGATAAACACTCATTAACCGTTCCTAGTATATAGATTACCATAGGCTTGAGAATAGATCAAACCTCCATCGCATGAAGCACCTAGGAAAGACTCTCAAAGAGGTCTTTAAAGGGTTGTAATGTTAGGCTTATGGTAGGGAAATAAGGGTTTGGTGGGATAGGCTATTTAGTGGTGGCAAGTCAAAAATCTTTATGTTAACCGTGATATGAAGAATGCATGCTATAAGCCAAGACTCTACACTCAAACTCTACATAACTGAAACAAACAAACATAAATTTAAAGATAGATGTAGGATGGTAGCCAGTATGTTTTTTTCATACACTTTTACTCTACCATCCTCTACGATAACATCAAAATACTAGGGATTTATAGGCACATCCCTACACTTGAGTTTTATTACTCTAACACTAATTTGACCCGATTTGAAAAGATCAAAACACTTGGGGTACATTATTACGCAAACAAAGGGAATTTGAATTTAACGCTCCCTTCCCGTCATTTCATAAACTTTAACTTTTCCCATGAATCCCAATCGCCCCAAAATCAGATACAAAGAATATGACTCGACTTAGCAACTTATGCAAGCAACCGTGATAATTGAACTAAGGGTTTAAGGTGATAACAAACAATTACACTAAAAGTGAGTGCATAAGGGGTAGGCTAAGGCGATTTGGGTGTATATTTGGGGTGGGGTGTAAACAATGCTCTTCATTGATATTCTGGAAAAACCGAAACATCACGAGAACCGCCGAAATATAGGCTCGGGGTTAACTAGGGTATCGTACTAAAGATGAGTACAATAAAGGGTGTGGGAATTACTCAACCGATGTGGAAGAAGTAATTATATTACGGTATCAAATAGGGTTATCCTAATGCCTCTTATCATTTAGTTATTCCTAACTACACAAGTGTAGCCTCACTTGCATGATCTCGAATGCATCACAAAATAAGTTCTAGAATCTAATATACTACCGGTTCACACTCTAAGCATTAAAGATGAATGCTTTAATTCCTACTAATCTAAGGGCGATCCTCACATTTTGGTGGAATTTGGGTGGTAAAGAGTTTTTGTGCTAGTCATGCAACTTCCTATCCATGAGACGCTTTTGTTAAGACTAATGGCCCACTCCTATATGTCATGAAAAATTTTAAATTTGGTGCCAAAATTACCCTAACCGACATTTTCTCATGGTTTATTACACAATCACAATTGGACAAAGCAAATAATCAAGGATAAGCATAGTTTCAAAGTTCCCGTTTATTTTCCCTCCCTACACTTAAACTGAACATTGTCCCCAATGTTCCCCTAAAGTATCAAAGTTATGATAATAGAAGGTAATTAAAAACGAAAGAAACTAATACTCCCCCGATTAGCTCGGTAGGATCCGCGGTAAAGTGGTGGTTAAATTCTTTTCAAGAAGAATTATTATTGGAAAAGCTCCTTCCAATATTATGTAACTTCTTCTTGACAAACTAAACCTGCACACTTGAAGAAAACAAATGAAACCTTCACAGTAAAATCGGGCGTAATAATATATATATAATACTCGATTTAAACTAGGATATAATGCTTGTGGAATGGATGTTTACAAAATTTCTAAGAAAATTAAGACCTGGAAAATTCCAAAAATTTATAAGTAGCTCAAAAACGAGAAAAAGTAATCGATGTTTTACTCCTTCCTCGACACCGTCAGTTGCAATCTCCGACGCCAAAGTTATCCCGACAAAAACTAGTCTCGATTTTCCGAAAAAATTTCGAAAATTTACATCTTTAGAATCGAAAATTTCTCAAAAACATCCATTATGACTCGATACAAGCATTTGACTAACAAACAACATAAATATCTTTTTATTAATTGTTATTCTCATGTTTACGTTTCTTTTGAAAACGTGTGTAATCCTCCCTACACTTATCCCTTATGTAAAATACCTTTATATGCAATTAAGACGAGGTTAAAAACAAAGTAAAGCATTTTACAAATTTAAACATGAGGATAAACAATTAATAAAAGATATATGACACTAACAAGCAAACAATTAAACATGGGTTGCCTCCCACGAAGCGCTTTTCTTTATTAAAGAGTCTTGTAGCTAGACTCATAGTCGCAGTTCTACGCTTTCTCATTAATGCCTCCTCTTCTGCTAAAACAATATCCTCATCATTCACCATTTCAATATCATCCAATTGATAATGCTTCACCCGTTGCCCATTAACGGTGAATTCTCTTCCATCATTGTCTAGTAGCACCACCGCCCCATTGCTCATTTGTTTTTTTTACCGAAAATGGTCCATACCACCTGGATTTGAGTTTTCCTGGAAATAATCTTAGTCTTGAATTATACAAGAGCACCTTATCCCCTTCCAAAAACTCTTTAGGATTCTTTATTCGTTGATCATGCCATCTTTTTGCCCTTTCTTTGTAAGTGATTGATGATTCGTGATGCTTCCAATTTCGTTCATCCAATTCTTGAAGTTGTAAGAACCGATTTGACCTCGCTCGAATAATCCATATTACGTGCCTTAAGGGCCCAATATGCTTTCTCGCCAAGTTCGATAGGGACGTGGCAAGCTTTTCTCGTATACCAGGTAAAAGGGTTGTCCGATAGGTGTTTTGTAAGCAGCTAAATGCCCAAAGTGCCTCATCCAGTTGGAATGCCCAATCTTTCCTATTTTGGTGGACCGCTTTTCATCCGCTTTAATGCACTGCTTGTGTTTTCTACTTGTCCATTTGTCCGAGGATGATATGCGAGAAAATCTATATGGACGCCATACTTCTTCATCACTTTTCCATTTGAGCATTGCAAAAGTGAGTCCTCTATCATCGACATGCTTTGGGAATCCCAAATCGCGAAAGAGCTTTTAAGAAAGTGAATAACTACCCTTGCATCATTAGTTCTAAGGGCTTGAGCCTCTACCCATTTGGATACATAGTCGATAGCTACGAGAATGTATTCATTTCCTCCGAATGATGGAAAAGGTCCCATGAAGTCTATTCCCCAACGCCAAATATTTCGCAGACTGGATATAGTTCTGGTGACTCACCCCGCCGTGAAATATTTTCCCATCGCTGGCATGCATCACACATTTGAACTAATCTCTTAACGCCTCGAAAACAAGAGGCCAATAGAATCCGCCGAAAACCTTTCGCGTGCCGTGATATTCACACCGCGATGTCCTCCCGATGGTCCCGCATGACATTCTTTCATAACTCGATCAATCTCTACCGCCACGCAACGCCGAATGATTTGATCGACATATACGGAAAAAAGGATTCGTCCTTAAGTATGTTTTAGCGTAGTGAAGAACTTCTTTTATCTTGTTTGGTCATGTAATTTAGCAAAACTCTATCGACGTAGTTAGCATAATCAGATACCATGGCTCGCTTTCTTTAATCGCCATTAGCGTTCTCTGAAAAGAGTCGCGAATATCGGTGTGATTCGACTTCTCAAGATCGTGGTTCTCCAAGCGTGATAGATGATCAGCAATGAGATTTTCAAACCCTTTTATCTCTCAATTTCAATGTCAATTCTTGAAGTAATAGGATCCACCTAATCAGGCGAGGTTTAGCATCTTGTTTTGAAAACAAATAGCGTAAGGCGGAGTGATCGGTGAAGACGACGCAAGAGAGAACGAGATATTGCCCTAATTTGTTGAAGGCAAAACAACGGCTAAAAGTTCTTCTCGCTGGTTGTATAGTTCTCTTGTGCTACATTCATGGTTTTGCTAGCATAGTAGATTGGTTGAAAATGCTTTTCCTTCCTTTGGCCGCAATCGCCACGACAAAGATAATCACTAGCATCACACATGATTTCGAATGGTGAGACCAATCGTGGGTGACCATTATAGGCGTTGAGTGAGATCTTTCTTTAGTCTCATTAAATGGTTCCTTGCATTCTCCGTAAAAATCGGGCATCCTTAACAAGAAGTGTCATTGGCCGGGCAATTTTAAAAATCTTTAATAAACCTTCGATAAAACCGCATGACCAAGAAAGTCAGCGAATGGTTTTAACGGTAGGATAGGGAGTTTGGAAATTGCTTCGATTTTGCTCTATCGACCTCAATTCCATTCCCCGAGACTTTATGCCCTAAGACAATTCCTTCTTTTACCATGAAATGACATTTTTCCCAATTTAAAACCAAATTAGTTTCCTCAAGACGCTCAACATCTTCCTAAGGTTGGAAAGACAAAGGTCGAAGAATTTCCAAACACCGAGAAATCATCCATGAAGTCTTCCATGCTGTCCTCAATTAACTCGTGGAATATGGCCATCATACATCGTTGAAAGGTTAAGTGTGCTACATAACCCGGGGGCATTCGTAGGCTAACGCGTCCGTAAGGACATGTAAATGTAGTTTTCTCCTCGATCTTCGTGAGCAATAGGTATTTGGAAGTATCCCCTAAAATCCATCAGGAAACAAGAGTATTCGTGCCCTCGCTAACCTTTCAAGCATTTGGTCAATAAACGGGGAAAATGATCTTTCCGGTGGCATCATTCAATTTTCAGTAGTCAATACATACACGCCACCCAAGAATCCGTTCTGCGCACCAACTCACCCTTCTCATTTTTTACAACCGTCATCCCTCCCTTTTTTGGAACCACTTGGACCGGGCTAACCCATGGGCTATCCGATATGGGGTAGATGAGTCCCGCATCCGAAGCTTAATGACCTCTTTTTCACTACCTCTTTGATGTTAGGGTTAACCCGCTTTGCGTTGAACGGTTGGTTTGTAATCTTCCTCCATGAGGATTTTGTGAGTACGTAATGTTGAATCGATTCCCTAATGTCAAGAACACTCCACCAATCACCCCTTTATACTCTTTAAAACTTCTAAGAGCTTCTCTTCTAATAGTGGTTAGCTTAAGAGCTTATGATGACAGGGAGTTGGTCCTCCCCTTGAAGGAAGGCGTATTCCAAGTGACTCAGGAGATCTTTCAGTTCTAAGGTAGGAGGCTCTTTGATCGATGGTTTTAGCTTGTTTCCGCCTCAAGCTCAATAGGTTCAATTTCATCCCTGACGAGGATAAAGGACACAGCCCAACCATCTCAATTTCTTTTGGTCGTCAGATATTACGTTGTTATCGTTATTCATGAATTCGTTTAATAGATACTCGTCAATGCAGCCATCTATGTCAACAAATTCATCAACTTTTTCAACTAAATATACGGACGACCAGTAGAAGAAGAATGTCTCATAGAATCCTAATGTGAAGGTCAAGCTCGGATCCTACTCAGAAGTGAGTTTACCATCATGAACATCAATGATGGCACGAAAGTAGCCAAGAAGGGTCTTCCAAGGATTATTGGGACGGAATTATCTTCCTCCATCTCTAAAATTACAAAATCGACCGAAAATTGAATTTCACCCTTACAAGAACGTTCTCACAAACTCCGATGGGATATTTGATTGATCGATCAGCTAATTGGATACTCATCCTAGTCGGTTTAAGCCCAATATCCGAAGTTTAAGAAACGTGAGTGAGGCATCAGTTAATGCTTGCCCCAAGATCCGCCAAGGCTTTCATAGAAAGCTCTCTATAGAGCAAGGAATGGTAAAACTACCCGGATCTTCCTTCTTCTTGGGCATGCTCTTTTGGATGATAATTGGAACATTCTTCGCCTAATGATATCAATCCTTCAAGCTTTTTCCGATTAGAAGCCTATCAACCTCTTGAAGTATCTACTTCTTGGGCATGTTTAGGATATGATATAATACATCAAGCTCGAGTGGTTTTATGTTGACGGATGTTTGTTTCAAATAAGACAATATTCTTTCATTGTCTTCTTCAGCCTTTTTGATTCTTTAGACGGAGGGATAGGGAATCCGTGCAGAGTTGGTCGCTGGGCCGGTGCTGGTGTTTGTGGGGAGGATCGTGAGGAGTTGGAAGAGGTGCGGAATCACCTCATTTCCTAACTCGGTTCCCTGTGATGGGGTTCCGCTGGGATGTGGGGGATCCTTGGTAGTGGTTCCTGATCGAGTAGTGATTGCGCAAGTTGGATCGTGAAGTGCTAGGGTCGGGTCCACTCATTCTTTCGTGGAGATTGGTGAACTGACTTTCTAATTCAGCTTTTGTCGCTTCCTCGGATAAACCCTCAAGACCTTTCAAGAGTGCAGCCCCTTCCATGGTGAACCGCCCGAAGTTTTTCTTCAAAAGGGTCGCTGATGGTGTACTCAGTCCGTCCTTTCCTTCCGTTCTCCATTTCAGATTGCCCCAAGGATCACATTCATCGGTTTGATAAAATGCGAGGAGTGAAGGGTCATCATAGATATCATGACTAGAGAGGAAGATGCTTTCTTGGTGTGGTCATCGCACTCATCGCCTCGCGGCGATCCTCCACATATGTCGATATGAGATATGGGTTAGTCACCTTTTGGTTCTCGGTGATTTTATGAGGTAATCTAGTTTCTTTTGTGCTTTCTCAATCCGATAATCGAAGGATAACTCTTCACTTGAGAAAGTAGAAATGCTTGACGCATTTTCTTGCTCATTCCAATGGCCGCCTTGATATTGGATGTATTCCTCTATTCGGTTCCACCCTTCTCCTGCGGTGAGGTTTATGATTCTTCGGCCAGTCGAAAAATCAATACCTTTTTATCCTTTCGGAGACATTGTCGAAAAGATTTGAACAAGCAACCAAAGGTTGATACCGTGGTGTGGAGCTTGTTGAAGAAGATCTTTGTAACGACTCCGTGAGTTGGTGATAGATTCTCCATCGGGTTGATGAAAGTGCAGTATTTTGCTCCTAATTGCTGCAGTTCTTCCAGGAGGAAAGAACTTTTTGGTGAACTTGGTTGTAAGTTGTTCCCATGTGAAAATAGACCTTGGAGGGAGCTTATCGAGCCACTCTTGGCTCGCCCTTGAAGGAAAATGGGAAAACCGGAGTCTAGATGTTTCCTTAGATGCTCGTCGGATAGATAGCATCAACAATTTTAGAAACCGCTTGATGTGATGAATTGGGTTTTCACGTGGGATCCATGGAATTGACATGCCTTTGGATTAGCCAAATGTCGATGCATGCAATATCTCATTGATCACGTGCTCCGAGGGATAGACAATGGCACCGGTGAATCCAGTGCGAAGGGGAGGAGTATTCCCAGAGGGTTTTCGCTTTAGGAGGATTTATGGGTTCATTGGTACAGGTGTAGTGGCAAGAACTTCCTCGCCATTTTGACTCAGATTGTCAATGATGATGGTTTTAGGAGATTGTGGGGAATGAGGGGATTCTTCATCAGATGTAACTTCATCAAAATTGATGGAAGTGCCTTGAAGTTCTGAATCATGAAGAGCTTTTCTTCGCCTATTGAGCTCTCTTCGGTTCTCGCAAATGGTTCAAGAAGAGTTTTGGTGGAACTGCGGGTTCTAAGTTGTTTAAGGGGGTTTGTATGGGGATGTGGTTGTTGGTTATCACCTTCTATGATGAAAAGTGAAGGGGTTACGAACAAAGGTTACGAAGAAGGGGAATACACTAAGAGAAAGTTAAAAAATGAGAAAAAAGTTTACTTGATAGGAATCAAGCAAAGAAACCTAAACGAGGTGGACTACTAACTAGCTATTCTATTCCCGGCCAAGCGGCGAAAAACTTGATAACGCTACACGCCGCTCGGGGGTCAAGGAAACTTCCTTTCTTCGAGAAGCAGTTTTATAACACCCTAGGCAAGTGAACCTAATCGTTGTAGTGTAGTAATTAGGGTAAGCCACGGGTATTGATATCGCTCTCTAGGGGAATAGGAATGCTAGTAAGGAGTTACTACGCTAAGGTTAGGGTTGAGGAAGATTATTTTTTATATTTTTATATTTTATGAAATGGAAAGGTACTTAATCTCGGTATTGGATTTGGGGAGGGTTGGTATTTCTACCGATTACTCTACTATTATCTAATTATCTAAACTAAGGTGTGGGAGTCTACGTCTAATTAATGTGTGCTCGTATGATAGTTTAAAGATGTGTTTACTTGGGTTGTATTACTCCTTAATTATCTCCTATTGATGGTTGAGTTGTCACGCCTTATTCTTAGTTGCGTTGTGTGTCTAAAGTTGTAGGGTATGCGTTTCTCCCTAACTCTTTGAACTTACCAAAGGGTCTTGTCTACAAACCCACTAGGGATGATAAACTCCTACTCTAAGGCGCTCCTTGGATGGTTTAGCCTACAACTACTCAGGTAATTATATTCTAAGGTTCACAAAGATGAATCAAGCATTAAGTACACAACTAATGACCTATCGCATTACTAGATCATATATCAACCAAGATAAGAAAACAACCAATCAATATTCAATAATTAAGTTTCATACTTCCTAAGCAAACACACAAATAAATTAGCCGGACATGGAGAACATGCAAGCATACACACAAATAATCAAAGACATAATTGAATTAATGAAGTAAAGACTTATCTTGATGTAAGATAGGGTTTAAAACCCTAAAATATAGTACAAGACACCTTAGGTTCGGTTTTAGGTTTTACTCCAAAAGACTCTCCACCAAAGACTGAAAAATTCGGATTCTATATATAAGATTACAATTGCGACGGCGACACCTTATGTTTAGTGACGCCGTCGTGTCGCCGCCATTAGGGTTTCGTCTTGGCCACGTTAACCTTGCGACGGCGCTACCTTGTGTCCGTGACGCCGCCCTTCAGCTTCTCGACGCCGTCTGATTGCATCTAGGCCGCCTGAGTAGCGACGCCTACTCTTTTACAACTGACGCCGTCCGCTTGTAAATACGAGTTTTGGGTTCCGCCCGTCACAACATTTTGGGACGGCGTCGCCAATAGCACTCGACGCCACCCTCTAACTTCAAAGCAAGTGTGAGTGTCTCGATTCTGACCTTGGCCATTTTTTTCATATATTGGCGTCTTTTCGTCCAAATAAGTGCCATTCCAGCATTTTGCCTTCACGAGACCTAAAAAGTGAAAAGGAACGATATTAAGCAATAACGGATACAAAAGTGATCAAATAAGGACTTAAACGACCCCTCAAAATGGTACCTTTTAAAACCTTATCAACATAAGACCCGTCGCTCTTAACGTACCAAATGTGATATGATGTGTATGGCCCACACTCAACAATTCACTAAATATACCAAACACAACTAAGTACCTAGGATGCATCCATACGCTCCCTGCAAAACAAATATGCATATACAAGTACGGGATTGTGCATATGTATGTTAATATCAATAATAAATTAGATGGGGCCATATTGCTATATAGCATACAAAGTGAGAATGTTGTGGATATATCACACCTCCACAGAAAGTGTCATGCCACTGGTGCCTCAGTGACATGGTCATAGTACCTCCATAACTAGTTACAAATAGCTCGGGCAAGAATAATAAAGCAAATGACAATAATACGCATAAGGGATAATTAACAATTATCCAACCAAAGTAATTCCAACATAAATGAAACTGATATCAAACGGAATAGTAAATGAATCACAAGTCAAATACGAATTATGAATCAAATATCAAAATCAAAGTTCAATATCAAAAGACGGGGATCAAGAATCATGAGAGAAATATCCTTACTGAAAGGACGGAATATATGTGCCTTAAATGTAAGAGAAATGGAGGAAGTAACACAATGGACAAGGAATATTCATTCTTTACCAAATCAACATGAATTAGGGATTATATATCATTTAAAAGCTTATTTTATAAGTCTTATTTGATTTTTAATGATTTATACTTACAGTTATACTCATATTACATTTTAGGGTTTATATTGCAATTCTGGTCTAGTTTGTCATGAATTTTTAGACCTATCAAATGAGTTCCAGAAGCTCTCCTCAAATTTTATCTGAGATTCACATATATGTTCAACACGTACCCTAATTTTTGCAGATTTTATTTCAAAGTGCAAATACCCTTTCAAAATCATTTTCCAAACCTGCTCAGAAAGTGTACTACAGGTATACCTCGAAAGTTTGTATTTATTTAACCTATTTAGACCATTCAAAAAAATCTACAAAAATCCCAGGAAGTATCACATAATTTATATATCACCCATGAAAAATTAAAGGTCTTAACTCCTTATGGTTTGAATGTTAAAATCAAAACATCAACTGAATTTCGGACTTAGATTCACATTTTTACAACTAATCTTCTAAAAATCAAAAAAAGCTGCCTTCCCTACCTCCAATGACCATGTAACTTACATATTCAAAAAGTAGACATAAGGTACTCATATTTAGACTCAAGAATCACATAAAAACACATTGGCGTCATTAATTTAGACTCCTTACAAGATGACCCAAAATCTGGACAAAAACTACACATAAAATCACAACACCCTTACACCCCTTTTTAACCCATAATCTTCATTAAACCAATAAGCATGCATGTTCTAAACTTAGATCATACTTGTTTCAATCCCTTCTTTAACCAACACACATTACACACATCAAAATAAATGAGACAACATGCAAACTACTCACGTAAAATCATAGATTCCACAACCCTAATCCATCTCAATTTATTCATACGTCTCATAATTAGTTAGCTTTGGGTTTCTAGGTTTTTAAGCCACATTAAACACATATTAATGGTCATGTTTAGGGTTCAATTATCATATTATTAGGGTTGCTTAGGGCTGATTATTCAATACACATGTAAGTAAGTTTTCATGATTTTATGTAACATGTACTCAACCATTTGAACATGACAATTATAACAAGCATGTTTATAAGATTAAAAATCAGATTTTATATGCATATGTCGAATACAACAAAGAAACAAAAGGGATCATAGATACCAAAAGCCGAATGGAAGAAAGATCAAAAGGGTCACGAATACACCGGTCTTCAATCTCCTTCTTCCTCCTTTTGAACTTGAGAGCGATAGAATGGTTTAGGGTTTTTGATTTTCGGTAATGGTGAGGGGGAGCGGTGGAAATTTCGGATTAGGGGAGGGAGTAATATAAATGCCGAATATATGCAATAAATGGGGGCATAATAACCGGTTTTTAATTAGGAAAAAGGGGGAACAAAATCGGTCTTTAACATTTAAGTTGGTTCTAATCTCTACTCAAACAAAACGTGTGAGAGGGCAAGTCAATGAGATTTTGGTTTAAAAGTTTAAAGGCAAAACTTGTAGGTCATAATAAGTACTTTTTTTTAAGTAGTTAGGTTTAGGAAAGTTTAATTCATGTAATTAAATTACTTAGGATATAATACATTTACTTATATGAGGAGAGTTTTTTTACATACCAAACTTTTCTCACATACCAATTGACTCATCTTCACCATCCATTTAAAAAAAAATCAATGGCTGATATTAAAAGCATTTTATTATTTCACCAATTTTTTATAATTTAAATATCTCTTAAACCGTTAATCGTTAAGCAAAAATATTTACACCGTCTCGACGAGCATTTAATTATCTTTCTATAGATGGACACTTTGATATACTTTTGAAAAAAAGAAAAAAATTCGTTTTTTTCACGTTTTATCGTCTTTTTTTCGTTTATTTTACGTTACTGAAATTTGCATGAAATATATGATAAAACACTAAATTGAATATCACATGTGATATTAGTGTTAAATCATATATGATATGTAATATCACATGTGATATCATATGTGATTTTACACTAATATCAAATGTGATATTACATATCATATATGATTTAACAATAATATTACATGTGATATTCAAATTAGTGTTTTATCATATATGATTTTTCTAATGCAAATTTCAGTAACATAAAAAAAAACGAAAAAACTAGAAAAAAAAACGTGAAAAATGCGAAAAAAAAATTTTGTGTCGAAAGTATAGTAAAGTGCCTATCTATAGAAAGATAATTAAATGCTCATCGCAATGATATATTTTTTTTCGCTCAACGATTAACGGTTTGAAAGATATTAATATTTGAAAAAAAAAGATGAAAGTGGTTTTTTTAAATTGTTGGATTAATCTTATCCATTAGATCAAATAAAAATGGATGGTGAAGATTGATCCCTTGGTATGTAAATAATTTTTTGTCCTCAAATGATCTTATATCTTACTTATATAACATATAGTTTTAATCACTACTAAATTATTCAATTTAACTTAGGGTAAAAGTCAAATAACTATGAAAAATACAAATTCAGATTTTAGGGTTTTACAATTCTGATGGGCAGAATTTCTTTTTATATTTATGATGGGTTAATGTTATCAATAAGTTGGTTTCTTTGTTTCTAATAGATGAGTTTAAGTTTCTGATGAGGAGTTGCTGATGACGGGTTTCTGATGAGTTGTGCTGATAATGGTTTCTTACCTGGAGTTTTTGATGACGGGTTTATGATGAGTTGTTGTTGACTAAGGCGTGGCTAACTAAGGGTTTTTAATGATGAGTTTCTATTGAAGAGTTCTACATGACGGGTTTCTGATGAAAGGTGTCTTATGAAATGTCTTCTGTTGTTGCATGCTGAAAAAAGGTATTTTGGTTGCTGATGGTTTTTGCATATGGGTAGAATGGTATAAGTAACAAAATCAAATGTAAAGATATGTAACATGTTGATAAAAAGTATTTGGTTGTTGACGATTTTTATATATTGGTAGAATAGTAAAAGTAACATAATCAAATGAAAGATATGTATTTATCAAAAAAATCAAGTTAAAATATACAATTTATAAGCAATGTATAGATCACCCAACAATATTCTAACAAAAATTAAACCCAAAACCCCGTGCTTAGTTCTGATGAAGCGTTCTACATGATGGGTTTATGATGAAGGGTGTTTTATGAAATGTCTTTTGTTGCATGTTGAGAAAACGTATTTGGTTGCTGACAGTTTTTGCATATTGATAGAATGATAGAAGTAATAAAATCAAATGAAAATATAATATATTTTAAAAAGGGTTAATTCCATATATAACCGATTTAAACCAGAAAAAGACATATTCACCCAACTAAAAATCATAATGTCATATTTACCCAATATAAACACTAAATCTATCATATTTACCCATTTCACTATAAAATTATTTAAAATTTTCATTTACACCATCAATTTCCCATAATAACCTTGATAATATGACTAAACAAACTTCGCATCTTTATGTACATTTTTATGCATTCCTCCATCAGGTCCTCTTAAAAGGCTTAAAGGCATATCCAACTTCATGCAAATCAAAAGGAAACTTCCCCCTCTGTTATTTACTTATTTATCCATTTTCATTATCCGTGTCCTTGTTGGCCATGACTCTTGTATTTGTTTTGAGTTGTGAGTGCCCATTTGGTGTTATAATTTGTTTGGTGACCTGTTACGATACGACTTTGTTTGTGGGTAAGTGCTCCTCCTGTTCCTCACTTTTCATCTGATGTTCCTTATAGACTTTTAAGGATGTTGCGTTTTCGACTTTTTATTTATGTATCTAGTCATCACTGATAGCTGGAAAATCATATCCTACTATTATCATCTCACGAGGCACACCGTAAAGTCACACATATGGAATTAGGAGATCTAAATTTCATAATTTAATTAGTCGATCTTGTAGCGCAACCCTTTAACTATATAATAAGGGGTATAATGGGAATCTAATAGTTTTTATAGTGTAATGGGTAAATGTGGTAGATTTGGTATTTATGTTGGGTAAATATGGCATTATAATTTTTAGTTGGATAAATATGTCAATTTACACTTTAAATTGAGCATATATAGAATTAACCCTTTTAAAAAAGTCAAGTTAAAATATATACAATTTATAAACAACGTTTAGATCACCCAAAACTATTCTAGCAAAAATTAAACCCAAAACCCCGTTCGTGCACGGGATCTAAAACTAGTAGCATATGTTAACGCAATTCTTTTTGACGGCCAATTACAATATACAAAAGTCATTATTTATGTTTTGGCTTCTCTTTAAAATACATGTGAATTTCACGGGTCTTTTAGCTACTTAATAAGTAGGTGGTTTTATTTTTCCGAAATGAAAAAATCCTCATTTAGGGTGTTGTTTTATTATATAAAAGATGAGCGGCTTCACGACTTAATGTCAACTGTCACCTTTTCAGTTTCAGTTTGAGCAATTGGCTCAGCAATTTCAATACGATTGCTAGGTTCTTTTCTCAATATATAGTTCTACAATTAGTTCTAAAACACTCCGAGGGAATGTTTTGTTTATGCAACTCAAAACATTTCGGATGAAGCAACTGTACTCTTTTGGAAAGCAGCTAGAGTGCCATCCGATCGAGGTTGACTCCCCCACAAAAGGGACAACGACATCAACCAAGTCACCTTCATTCATCAGAAAACAAAGACATGAATTTACATAGATCAGAATGTAGTTTCATGAGGGTATAGCAATAAAGAATAAGTTCATACCACTATCAGAAAAAACGATAACCCAAAAAAAAAAATACTATCATAATTAGTGGATAACAAACATTTATGACACAAACAATAAAAACCATCACAGAGAATTGTTAACATCAACGTGTCTCAAACAGTTTATAGATGAATAAATAAAAAGACGCAACTAACATTTTTAATCTGTTACAAACATGATTATTGTGTCAACTAGGACCAACTTGGTGTTGGATATCTAGTATTTCAGTATCCTACTGTTATAAATAATTACACCAACTTGTGCAATGAAAACACATAATGGGAATAAGAAGAATCAAGTTTCATCATTACCTGATGTTAGACTAGCAATGTCGACTCGAACCGCACCCATGAAGAAATCTGAACAAACCGATAATAGGCTCCGCACGGGAAGACGTTCCCTGTCCTTAAAAGGTGTTTACGTGCTCGATTCGCTGCAAGCCTCTTACGTAACGACCCCAGGATTGATGCAGACCCTCGTTGCCTTTCGTCAGCGAACGAATACAACTTAATGACAATGGCGGAGCAGAAGCCACAGTATAGCAAGAAAATAAAAGCAATTTGCAACAACTTATATGTTCTCAATAACTTTTATATATGTGTTTAGTTGTGTGTGTTAATTTTCTTGAAAAGCTGCTAATATCCTTTTATAAGCACAATCAAGGAAAACCATGATATCAAGCATGCACAAAATTAGGAGATCATGGACTAGTGGTTGCAACCGAAGGTTGCCTTCCAAACCAACCCACTATCCTATTTTTGTGGTTGACCAAGTGACATACACATACATATACTTTAGCAGTTGTTGCTTTATGAGCTTACACTATAAGCTTAATAAGTAGTACATCAAGTCACAACTTTGACTACTTGTACATTATGCTTTAACTCTTCAAAAAACTTGCCAACCTCATCATAAAGTTCCAACAATCCCCCACCAGGTTGGAAAGTTTTCTGCTACTCTAATAGGTTGTGTCACGAAGGTGTCATTACGATTAAACCCCGTTTACTCAAAGCATGTAAAGTAAAATTGATTCAATGGTGTCCTAAGGAATTAAACCACCGAACCTAATTAAATGATCTCACCCAACACACTTCTACACATTTCCCATTATAACCATCTCATTCTCAAACTGAGCGCGAATATGGCCATGCGCTTAAATCCTGTATCATAACCCTCTAAGAGAGAAACCACAACTCTCCATTCAAGGCGGCACCACCTTTAGGTTGTTTAGGCAAAGCTACTTTAATATATTCATAGCTAAGACGCCTCACAAGCTTTGTTAAGAGAATATCTCATCCTAATTCGGCAACGCCATGCTATCTATGATGTACATGCGTCAATTGATTGATAGCACCTTCTATCAGTTAGTGACTTTGTTGTTTCCCATTAAACTCGAGAGGTAGGAGCACTACATTCAAGTTGGGTTTCCATCACTAACCGATTCACATATGGTTTCAGACCCATGCCTCTAGCATCTCTCAATAAGTCTCTCGTCAGAGGCTTAAAGGAGAAATTTCAATAAGTTACTATAATACTTATCGATCTCATCTCAAACACTCACTAAGTCTCTCGTCACATTCTTAGTGGTGTCACAGTCAAGTTTCTAGTTCACTTGACGAACGTGTCATTAATGGCCATTCTCAGTTATATCTTGAAATTCATAAACAACACAATATTGAGGTATTAAGTCTCTATTCCACTTAACCTCCTCTATTGCCACGACTAGGCAAATAGCACAACTTCCATATTGAAGTGAAAATACACACTTGTTTCTTGCACACTCAAGAATCAACGTATTGTGTATGAGTTTAACGATCCACCAACTTGTGAATTTTCTTATGGTTTTCATGTGTATTTGTAATTCTCAATATATTCTATTAGGATCTCGATTACAATATTAGAGGGACGAAAGGGAAAGAATAATGAGCATAGTGATCAGTTATGATCACAATTCTATTCCAAATAAGGGACATAGAGTGATAGTTTCAACTTAATGTTGCTTACCAGATCACCCGTTCTTTATCAATCACATACACATGAAACACCGTATTTAAACTCATTCAATAGGTTATGTGTAAGATTATAACTTGTCTCTTTATAACCCCCACCATAAATCTCAATATTAAATTTATGTCGTAAGAATTCACATATAAGTACCCACATTTGGTTCAATCACTCACTACTACACAAACTGGTTTTTCCCACAAACATTTTCCCACAGAAACGAAACTGTGTGAAATTTCACACGGAATACCAACAAATTACACACCAAATTGTTGACAAAATTTCGGTGTGAAATATATCGTAAATTTTCCACGGATCTCCCCCTCTTTACACACTAAATTGTTGACCAAGTTTTTGTGGGAAATCCGTCGCAAATTTCTCACAGATTTGTGACCATATTCACACTATTTTTGTTTATTAGACGTCCGTGGGAAACTTGTGGCACATTTCGCACATATTAGCTACGGTCAAAAGTATGTGGCAAATTTTTGCTCCATTACTTACGAATTTCACACGGTCTTTTTTTATAAAGTAACTATTTAACCAGACTGTGGGAAATCAGTGGGTACTTTCCCACAGATTACCTACCAATTTAATTAATCCGTGGGAAATACGTGTGTAAATACCCACGGATTTCTCACAGAAAATATCATTTTTATGTTTTACCTACTTACACATTCCCACATTACTTAGTATGTTTCCATAGTGTTTGTGGTTTCATATTATATGTGTTTTTCTATTAATGGAACTATTTATGCCAATATCACAAGTGTATGTGTATGTGTATGTGTATGTTTAAGTATAACCCCGTTGTATATGCGTGGATATCTACACGTATATGTTACATATCTTTGTTTATGGTCTTCATTGTATCTATAGATGTTTTATATCTTGGTATATGGACGTGTATATGTGTGAATGTGCAACTATATCAAAAAAGTTAAAGAAAACAATTATATTCGTGGGAAATATGTGGGTACTTTCCCACATATTACCTACTAATTTGATAAATCCGTGGGAAATACATGTGTAAATACCTACGGATTTCCCACAAAAATAACGTTTTTATGTTTATGCATACTTACACATTCCCACATTACTTATTATATTTTTATATGTGTTTTTAGTTTTATATTATATGATTTCGTTTATTATTGTAACTATTTATGTGAGTATCATAATTGTATGTGTAGGTTAGGTATAACTTTTTGTGTATCAAATCAATGCATATGAATGAATATCTACGCGAATATGTTTTGTTTGTCCGTCATGACCTTCATTGTATCTTTAGATTACCCATCAATATTAGAAGTATGTTTATTTTGTTGATCTATTAATGGTTTTGTATATACATTTTCACACTTTTTGTATATACATGTTTACATACAAAGAATATATGCACGCTGGCGGGAGTATGTTGTTTACATCTATCATGTGATGTTTTTATACATTTACGACGATAATAAAATAACATTACCATTTGAAAAATAAGTAAAGTTTTTAAAGAAAGCCAAACAATGTATTATTTATACTCCCTTGTAAAGCATCAATATCCCCGACCAAAACCCACCCATTCATTTTTAAGATTCAAATATCCAAACCTACATAAAACCTAAATTTATACACAATAAACCAACATACAATCCTAAAAAATTACCAAACCAACAAAACTATATAAACTTACTGTTAGGAACATGTTTTAATTATCAAGTGTAGGTCATTTCATTTGTAATAGGTCGTTAATTAATATGGTTTATAAATGTTTGTAATTGATTTCACAGCTCATGTAGTAAGCCCATGAGCTGTGATAGAAGGTTCTTCTAGAACCAAGGGGAAACACCCCTACTTATGTAAACACTATAAATACCCCCTCCCTAGAAGGGAGAGGGTTGTTGGTTCTAATTGCAATTATCATTTTCATTAATCATTCATTAGTTCCTTCCATTTTCTCTCACTAAAACTTTCTCTCTCTAGAAATACATATTGTTGTGATAAGATGGTGACCTAACACTTACCATACAAACCAATACCCCACAAACACCCATATCCTCCCATCCCATTTACGTCCACTTTTTTCTTTAAAAAAAATGCACCTAAAACACGAATTTTTGACTAACTAATTGTCTTCAAAAAACTCATTTAACTTTTTATATCTTATTTAAAAATATTGACTATTATATAGTGTTACTTTCCAATTTTGATAATATAACTCATTTTTTTATTTATTTTTCATTAAAAAAAAATTATAAGCCGTAAAGAAAAGGAAAGAACAAATCATGAACTTTACTATCTTAATTTGCTCATCGTTACATTATATAATGATTCTTCTACTGATGATCTCTACTAAATGTAAAATCTTATATTATGTGTAATGCGTTAAATCATTTAGACGTCTCCAAGATTAGTTGTAGAACTTCATGACGCTCGTTAGGCTAACCACACTTGTCGGTCACCATGGATCGGTTGAGCGTGGTCATGGATCGGTCGAGCCATTGTGGCTGTTTGGTCGTGTAAAGGAATACAAGCATAAATCCATATAAATGACATAAAATATGAGCATAACCGGGGGAAATTGACACTAAAAAGTCAAGACTATTTGATGTTATCAATTGAATTGTGATGGGAAGGAGGTGAAATTTTGGATTTTGACTCCAAAAGCAAAGTCGTGAATATCTCTCTTCCGGTTTCATGGCTTTTTCAATCATCAAAATCGGAGTTCGTATGAAAGAATTGTGACCAAAATGATGTAACTATGTCAATATATGATGTGTTATCATTAATTCGTCCAATACGGGTTGTGGGAAAATCGTGATTAAGGTTTTGTTAATCATTGGATCGTTCTCAAAATTGAATACTAGCTTACATACACATAACCCTAGAATTTGACAATTAAGATTTGCGATTGGAACACAATTACATAGAGCGTGTTGCACATGATTGGACTACCTTTAGAAATGTTGGTTCGTGTTTATGGTTCGTACCAAACAGAAAAATCAAGAAAAAAAGCCAATCCGAAAATATCTAAACTGATAGAAACGAGTTTGAGCCTGAGCCTGACTCGAGCTTTATAATTATAAACGAGCCAACCTCTGGCGGGCTCGGACTCGACTCGTTTCCACCCCACGTATCATTAAAAGTATAGACCGTACATTCGGTTCAGGTCATAATTATAAAGCACATGCTTACAAATTGTAAAAGTAAACTTTACATTATACCAGTTAGGGGTGTCAAATGGTTTTAGGTGGTTTTTCAATAAATGAAGCAAATTTTGGGTTGAAATTAACATGTAACCCGATAGAACCAATTCGATAACCCGCAACCTGATACCTTATAGGATCGAGTTGCTAGTTAGTTTTAATTTTTTTAAAAACCCGATAGACCTGATCTGATAAGCCTCAAACCACCCCGATAACCCGATTGACACACCTAATTTGCCCGTAATACTTTTTACATTTTTCATAGTATCCAAAAAAAAAAATTGAGAGCGTGTAAACGAAAATTGAGAGTGGGTAACGAAAATTGAGAGCGGGAGAAAGAGAGAGTAAAGGGACATAAAGAAAATAAACCCTAAATCTTATCCCAATTAGATCTCACATTACAGCTTTCTCTCTTTTCTTCTAATCCGAGGTATAATCCAATTATTTTTTTGCTTACATTTAAGTGTTAATTTCTTCTAACCCTAAATCGTATGTTTAATATAATTTTAGATCTATCTATTGGTAATTTTTCTTGTTAATTTCTTGCCCAATCTCTTAAATTTGTAGCTAGACTTGTTCGTGGCTTGTTGTTTGATGTATTTAAGTGTTTGTTAAGCTTGATTTTTGTTTCTAAAACCTACTAGTTGTAGTATAACGAAGTTTAGATTTAAAGTGTGGGGGTTTTTTGCTTATGATATATTGTATGGTTGTGGGATGTTTGTGAGTGTGTCATTAGCCACTTTGCAGCAGCTCATTGTGTTTCATTGTTCAATTGTGTGCACCTTCTCTTATTGTTTGATTGTGTTGCTATGTATTCTTTGTTCTTGGTAATAAAAAGTGTTTTCTTTTTGAAAGAACAAGTTTTGATATGTTGTTTGTTGCTTGGTCTTGAAAAGAGGATATATGTGTTTTATTCTTCCTCGAATAGGTGTAATAGTACAGTTCTTGAAGTCGTTTACGCTAGTTCTCTTGTGAATATGTAGATGTAGTAGATAGTTTTTTTGACTCAAAGGGCTTGTCTTTGATTTCATTACGCTAGTTCTCTTATAAGTTGGTATATATAAATTTCACACTGTTTACCAAAGAGTGTTGTTTGTATGTTTAATTTTGTGCATGTGTGTCCTGTAAAGTGCTCTTAACATGAGCTTTTATCTTTGTAGTTAGTATATTAGATGTGTTTGCTCCAAGCTCTTGTAGGTTTTTGTAACTGCTTATTGATCAATCAATTTTATTAGTTGTGTATGCTCATTAGTCATCTATTAATTTGTATTAGTTTGTCAATTGTTGGAATTGAGTACCTTTTTACCATTTCAAATTTTACTTGTGCTTTATAAGTTCAGTACGAGCTCTTAAGTTTAACATGACAGATAACTGCAAGGGGAATTCTTGGAGCAAGTAGAGGAAAAAGTTATTGTTGAGTTAACATATCACAGAGATTGTCACCTCTTTCGTCAATACCAGCAAACCCACCTTCTCTGATGTGGGCTCCTTATTCCTCATCATTGGCACCTGTTAAACGTCGCCAACTCAATTTAAATCCCATTCACTTGTTCCGACTGCTAGGGCCTTTGAGGCAGATTCTAGCATAGGTATATTCCTTCCAAATGTAATATTTTTTCTACCAACTATGCGTTTTAATAATAATCTTTGATAAAATTTGATTCATCTATCATCTTTTCATGGTTTATGTTAAGTTGATTCTGTATTGTGCTAACATTAGAGGCATATTACTTTTTTTTATATAGATGATGACACATCCATTCAAAGAAGGAAACAAGAGGAAAAGACTTGAAAAAAAATGTTCCTAAGGACCCATATAAAAGAAATATGATTTTTATTGAGAATGCTGGTAACTTATTCGGATTTTAACTGCTTTTTATGATTGCAAATTTCATTAGACCTGATCTTAGTATACTCTGTATACAAGACAGATGGCTGGAATTACAAAGTAATTAGAGGACGCCTACGAGTCTAGTTAGCATATTAAAGTTGTTGAAGCCTTCCTCACCAATACCACTAACATAGTCTTCCAACTTTGATGTGCACCGACGGTGATTGGTTAGCTTTCTATTTTTACTTTCTGTTAACTTACCTTCTTTCAGTTTATAAATGTTGCAGAACAAATTTTTAAATAATTTACTTTCTAATTCAGTTTATAATGCTTTAGAAGCTCAGTTCAGTTTACATTGGTTCAGAACTTGTTCTTATTTGTTCATTTTTTTTTATGAGTATGTTCTTGTTAATAATTCAGTTTTAATGTATTAGAACTTGTTCTTGTTTGTTGTGTTTGACCCATGATATCTGTTTGTTGTGTTTGACCCATGATATCTTGTTAATAATTCAGTTTTAAGTGTGTATTATGGTTCTAAGTTTTTGGTTATTTTTGTAGGACACCCAAATAGGGAAAAGATAAACTTTAGTTGCTTGAGAAGCTGTGCAAGAAAAATAGAGAGGAAGGTGATTGATGTGATACAAGATCTTAAAAGGTTGCGCCTGGGCTAATTGCGAATGTTGTCGATACAGCTTTTGATCTTCCTTTGGACCCCAAGGCATATGAGTAAAAGCCATTAGTGTTTTGCGTAGTTATACTAAACTTTTCGGTAGCTATATTTTGTACTTGTAACTCTAGCCACCTTGATGGGTTTATTAGTGTAATCGATCAGTAGATAAACTCTACATGTGTTCATATATGGGAATGGTTACTTTTGGTGTAATTAGGCTGTTTATTTTAGAATTACCAGTTTATATAAACTGGATAGCAACCATATTGTCATTGCTAATATTTATTGCAACATACCTATTTTCGTTGCTATCAACCGAAATAGCAACGACTTATCATGGAGCTGAAATTAGCAACAACCTAAATGATATTGAAGTTAGCAACGGGCAGTATAGCAACGATGTCAAATTGTTGCTAATGTTGTTTTGCAACGAATTTGGGGGCATTTAGCAACGAAATTTGACTGTTGCTATTGGCACTTTTTCTAGTATAGTGTGAAAACCGTTGAAAAACTGTGGCAAAAGAACCATGGATATGTGTGAAAAATGGCTACTATAAACTGTGGGAAATTTCGTGAGAAATCTGTGGGAGAAATTGTAGTGTGAAATTCGTTAGAAATCTGTGGCAAAAAAACCACGGATATGTGTGAAAAAGGGCTATTAAAAATTGTGGGAAATTTCGTGAGAAATCTGTGGGAAATTAAACCCACGGATTATCCACAATGATATTCGTGGGAAATAAGTCAACGCCCAGTGGGAAAATTAGTGGGAAAATATTTACCCACGGGGTTTTTACACACGGAATAATTTCGTGTGAAATCCGTGGAAAAGGGCCTTTTTCCACGGAATTTCCCACGGATTTTACTGTGGGAAAAACCTGTTTGTGTAGTAGTGACTCACCAGTGCAACACAGTATGGAATCACAATTTCACATACCAAATTTTTTCTTTAGTTTTAGAAGATAAAAGTTTCTTCCTCAAACTTTTAGATTATAACTTAACGTATTGTTGATGAACAACTTTGTTATTTCACTCTTTATTATCTCAACAGATACTTCAACATGTATTCTAAAACAACAAATTTGATTCATGCATGTATAAACCAACAAGTTTATATTGCTAATATAGAATTCGTTTTACAGATTATATAGTCACCGGGCATGTCTCAACACGAAACATAATTGTACCACTAAACAATCTACATAGTTCTTAGCTAACCATGCGTTTTCCATATCTGAGTATTGTGGTTATTTTAGTTGCACCATCAGCCCTTCAATAGCCACATATAAATCTCATATAAAATCACATTAAAACAGCGTTAATTCCCAGTCTCCCAAACACAGAAAACTTGGTTTTCTCTACACCAATTTTTCTCAAAGATGTTGGAAATTTTGTGTGGACCTGACCAAGCACGCATCTCGCTTATTGTATTAATATTAAAAAGAACTTGTAAATTATCCAATTTATCAGCTTGAAAGTACCAACATATTTGCACTAAAACCGTACAAGTTCGAAGGTTACAGTTCAGTTCCTTTGGTTTCATCAACAGTTGGACACAAACTAAATTTCCAAAATGAAATAATATGAGCAACAATAAACACCTTTTAAGATTGTTGGATATCTAGTATTTCAGTATCCTACTGTTATAAATAATTACACCAACTTGTGCAATGAAAACACATAATGGGAATAAGAAGAATCAAGTTTCATCATTACCTGATGTTAGACTAGCAATGTCGACTCGAACCGCACCCATGAAGAAATCTGAACAAACCGATAATAGGCTCCGCACGGGAAGACGTTCCCTGTCCTTAAGGCTTGTCGCAGTGGGCACCTTGGACATCGGTTTAGCATGCAAAATACACACCCACGACCGATGTTAAATCGGTTGGGTACCAATGTGGGAGATCGGTTGTGAGTTCGGTTGGCCAAGGAATTTGTGGACATCGAGTGCTTCGGCGCTCGATATTGGAGCATGTTTAAATCCTTCCCAACGCATTCAATAATACAACTTTTAAAAATTAGACCGTTTGGTCATACAAATAAAAAAAAAAAATTCAAACCTATTTTACCACTCTATAAATACACACATTACCTCAAACACAATTCACAACTTACCATTTTCATCTATATTCAACTCAATCTAATTCTTATCCAACTTGAAAATGTCAAAGAAAAATACACCACAATCAAAAACCCGACGATCACGACTACCCCAAAATGCCCCGGATCTAAATTTCTCGCCGAAAAACAACTTCGAGTAAACCGGCATATCACCACAACAAAACCGGCCTCCTATTCGCTTTCGTCCGCAAAGTTTTGATTATCAATCACAACTACCCCAACCAAATCAAAACCAAAACACGTTTTATCTTAACCGTCCTTTTGTCCCACCGCAACGTTCTTACCAAGATTACCGTCAAGAACCTAGTGGGTCTGGTTACCATCCAAACATGGACTTCATTTATCCTTCTCAACCGTATCAACCTTATTCCCCTATTCGAAGCACTAATCTAGACATGAATTTGGAAGATTGGATGGGGGAGTATCCGACACAAAACTACCCAAGTCAAAACTACCCAAGTCAAGATGCTTCGATGGGACAAGGTTCGGGTCACGGTTCGCACCACGGTTCGTTCCATGGTTCCATTCCCGTTGATGATTCTGATGATGAGAAAACCGCTTCGGCTGAAGAGATGTCCCCCATCAAACCAAGGCAGCCATCTAGACGTGCTTCAAAGGCCAAGGACAAAGGCAAGATGCCGGAAACAAGTAAGGGGAAAAACAAGAAGGTAGCAGATCCATGGACAAAGGAGGAAGAGGTGGTGCTTTGTAAAGCTTGGGTCTATGTGTCGAAAAACGCGGTGAGAGGAAACGCCCAAAACCGCTTCAAGTTTTGGGAGCAAGTGATCGAGTACTTTAAGAAAGAAACAGGCAAAGACCGAACCTATGACTCCATCACTACCAAATGGAAGAGCAGGATTCGTAACAGGGTTGGAAATTATTGTGCTATCATGGAGAATATCAAGAACACCCATGGAAGCGGTGAGAATGATATCGACGACACCTCAAAAGCTCTTAAAGAATACCGTATGACGTACGGTCATGATTTCACTTTAGAGGAGTGCTACGATGTGTTAAAGGGTCATGTTGCTTGGAAGGAGGTTGAGTTGCCGGCTATATCAACAAATAGTCGGAAGAAAACAAAGGGTTCTAGCACTACCTCTGGTTCAACTGCAGCTCGTGATTCTTTCGATGTCTATGACGTTGATGATTCTGCTGAGGAAGCGACTAGAGAATCACGACCGGTTGGTCGTGACAAAGGAAAGAAGAAAGCATCCTCCTCCTCTCGTGATGGTGATGTTCCATCAGACTCATTTATGCAATCGTTGGCCAAAATTTTCTTAAGGACCAAGAAGCCGTCAAAAGAGGATAAAGATAAGAATAAGCAGGGTTTAGAGGATACTTGGTTACGGTTAAGGGAAAAAGAGCTCGAGATAAAACAGGCAAAACTTGAGCTCATGAGGACATCAAAACAGAGTCGACATCATCTTCTACAACACCCCAATCGATCCAAATTTGACCGGCCGCCAACTAGAAGAGTTGGAGAAAGTTAAGGCAGCAATCAAAGAACGTTACAATTTAGATTATTAGTTTAAGTATTCTAGTGCTTATTTGAATTTCGTATTGTAATGTTTATTTTTTATTTTTTTTAATTTCGCAGTGTAATGTTTTTTTTTTTAATTTCGTAATGTAATGTTTTTTTTTTTAAATTTAATGTTAAAAATGTTTGAATTAAAAAAAAAAATCCTCGGGTCGTCGACTGGGGCATCCGGGTTGTCTCAGGTTGCTGGAGAGAGAAAGCTGACGTGGCGCAGGTTGTCTCAGGTTGTCCCAGGTTGCGACTGGGACTAGCCTAAAAGGTGTTTACGTGCTCGATTCGCTGCAAGCCTCTTACGTAACGACCCCAGGATTGATGCAGACCCTCGTTGCCTTTCGTCAAATAACGAATACAACTTAATGACAATGGCGGAGCAGAAGCCACAGTATAGCAAGAAAATAAAAGCAATTTGCAACAACTTATATGTTCTCAATAACTTTTATATATGTGTTTAGTTGTGTGTGTTAATTTTCTTGAAAAGCTGCTAATATCCTTTTATAAGCACAATCAAGGAAAACCATGATATCAAGCATGCACAAAATTAGGAGATCATGGACTAGTGGTTGCAACCGAAGGTTGCCTTCCAAACCAACCCACTATCCTATTTTTGTGGTTGACCAAGTGACATACACATACATATACTTTAGCAGTTGTTGCTTTATGAGCTTACACTATAAGCTTAATAAGTAGTACATCAAGTCACAACTTTGACTACTTGTACATTATGCTTTAACTCTTCAAAAAACTTGCCAACCTCATCATAAAGTTCCAACACTTGGTTCAATCCAAATTTCAAAGGAGAGATGATTCGTGGTTCCAAAGAAATCCTCTAGATGTTCTTCTTGAAAGTTTTGGGCATCGAATGTGTGGTACCCGCAAGTGTCAAGTGAATAAAACACAACCCTCCTGTTCTTGGTATGCAGTCGCGTAAAGAAAATCTTATTCTCCATTTTTGGTTCTTTGGCTTCAATACAGAAACTTTCTGGGCCACAAATATAGATCGTGTGCTTACCTACACTATCTATTTTTTCCCACTTTTCTTCATATTCATTATGCTTGAATACCTCAACACCTTCTCCATACTTGCCAACACTAACTAGTAAATTATGTTGATCACAGTTCATTATGAAATATTGTGTCCGGGATCTACAGTAACCTTTAGGAGGTTCGGCTACAACACGTTCCGGAGAGTGACCTTTTTTCCCAATTTTGTTAATAACAAAAAGTTCTCCTCGTTCACAAGAGACATAAAGATCGCGACCATAAAAACACAAACAAACAGGTGATGGAGTAATGTCAAAACGAAGTCCACGCCACGTCCGTTTCTTATTCACATAGTGGATGTAAACACGCTCTGTTGTAAACCCAGCAACCATACAATCAAGGGAAGTTGGTGGTGCCGAAAAGCAGAAGCTTTCTAAATCATGTTCCGTTTCTGGGAGCTTCCGGAGGTCATTTGTGAAAGGGTTAAAGAAAACTAAGCAATTCAAGTCTCTCTTCCAAAACAATAACCAACCAAACCTTGAATAACATATACAGTCATGGTCGTCAGGTAATACTTTGGAGTTTTTCATAAAATACTTGGCACCCAACAAAGGATCTGTGAAAGTGATAATGCCACTTCTTGAATCTACCACCATTAACCAAGGTGAAACAGGTGAATGTGTTTGTAATCTCGTTGATAATGTTTTGTTGCTCCATTTGATCAAAGGTGCTGCTAAAAGGCATTGTTTGCATGTAGCACGGAAGTTCATGTATTCCACACCAACGCAAAGCTTCATGATCATCTCCAAAAGATCAAACGGAATATTGAGAAGGTGTGAATTCTCAAATCCAACTCCACCATTTGAACCCGATCTTAAGAATATGTGATTTTTGTTTTCCATCTCTTCTTTATAATCAACAATGCATTTGGCTTCTTCATGATCATCTTTTAACCTGCATCAAACAACTTCCCTATAATATACTCCGTTTTTTCCCCCTTTTTTGCATATAATACCAACATACAGTTCCATAAATCCGTTGTAGTTATTTAAAGAAAGTTTGTGTCCCATTTGGGTCATTTTGTAAACAAAAACCTCTAATAACCGAATGGACTTTCGAAAATGATCATTTGTAAACAATTAATGTTGAATACATGTAAAGACAATGTTATCTTTATAAATTTTTTGAAAACATATATGATACGGCTTGACTAGACCGATCGACAACATCTTTTAATCACTCAAATGTACCGAAAATGAAAATAAACGGACAAAAATGGGATAATGAAAACGTATAATACGGTATTATTATGCATAAAAGAGAACCATAATAAAACACATATGAGAAACAAACACAAATTAATTGAAAGGCGATACCTGCATTCCCACATTGACACATGGCTTGTCGGCAGAATAGGAGAGGGTATACAAGATAGGGAGCTTGTATTATCTTTGACATTGTATGAGTATATTGTTTTGCCCATTTCACCACGAATGTGTATAAAACCTCCTAACTCAGAGGCAACTACTGAGCTATAAAAAACAGAGTAATCACGGGCAAGATCCATATAAAAAATAGCGTCTTTGAGGTCATCAATTACTTTCCATACTTCAAGACTCATGTCGAATTTTTCTTCATAATATGTTTTCCAAATTTCACTACTCATGTCCAAGTCGTCACTCCTCATTTTCGAGTCTTCACTACTCGAGTCTTCACTACTCGAGTCTTCACACCTAGTATTCTTATTAGTTATATCCCAGTCTTTGAAGAATAATTCCCTTTCTTCCCAATTTATACAAGTCATGTCTGATTTATACAAATACACATCCGAAGGTTCTTTCTCTATATGCGCAGTGTCCTCCCAAAAAGTCATCTCAATGTAGAACAGTTCGGTAGAAGATCCTTTCAAATACTGAATGTCTCTATCAGTACGATAGGAGTTAACAGGGCCAGAAGGGCAAATGCTGAATAGCATAAGATTTATCACAACTTCATTGTACTTAACAACAATGTCAAGATATATGATAAAATCCTCAAAAGTACCATCGGTACTTAGGGCATATACTTTACCATTGCAACAAGTTAGACTATGTAGTAATTTACAATTTGAAGTTAGTCTCTTCAGCTGCTGGGCATACGACATTTCAGTCCATCTAAAATCCTCCCGTTTACTATCTACTGGACAAAATAAGAAGGTAGACTTATTGGTTGTTGTTAACAAAAGAATTGAGCTTGGATCATCAGGAGGGGCTGACAAACAACACTGGCGGATAGACTCATACGACTCGCCATCTTCCAAAACCAAGGTGGGGAGACTTATGATCTTAGAAGTCACATGGTTCCAAAGAGACCATATATTGTTGTACGGATGGTTGGAAAGAATCACCCAGTCATGAAAAAATCCCCGGATACGTTTCCCAAGCAACTCAGGGATTCGACATCGATAATGTGGCAACTCGTTGTTTATGGTGCAGAAGAAGTGCTTTTCGTCGTCGTCTTGTATACTCTGGGAAATCAACCACGGATATTTGGAAGACAAGGGAGGGAATCGATCACTGGAAATTTGCTTCATCTAAACAAAATATTTAGAGGTTAATTTATTAGGCAGAACCATATGTAATTACAAGATCCCAACACTCAAAAAGCTTATTGCTTTTAAAATTAATACACAAAAAAGTGCTTACAGCAAAGCATTGAAATAAGCCAACTGAACAATCTAAACACTCAAATAGCTTATTGCTTTTAAAGAAGAAACAGGAAAAAGGTCTATCTTTTTAGCATATAAAGTTATAAACTAAAAGAGACACAAAACAGTGCTCATATAAGCTAAACACTATGACACAAAACAACTGAACAATCCAAAAATACAAAAAAGCTAATAAGCCAATTGAACAATAAAAAAAACTCCAAAAAACTAATAAGCCAATTGAACAATAAAAAAAAATACAAAAAAGCTAATTAGCTTATTGCTTTTGTAGAAGAAACAGGAAAAAGGTATTTTTTGCATTTAATAAAGACACAAAACAGTGCTCATATAAGCTAATAAGCCAATTGAGCAATTCAAAAAGGTAATAAACCATAGCTAAACACTGAAATTGAAGGCTATTGCTTTTTTTACAATTAAATAGAAGCACATGTCTAATTGAATTACATGATCCAAATACTCAAAAAGCTTATAGATTTTAAAACTAATACACAAAAACTCAAAAACTAATAAGCCAATTGAGCAATCCAAAAACTCAAAAAAACTAATAAGCCAATTGAACAATCCAAAAACTCAAAAAAGCTAATAAGCCAATTGAACAATCCTAATAAGCCAATTGAGCAATCCAAAAAATCATAAAAACTAATAAGTCAATTAAACAATCCAAAAACTCAGAAAAGGTAATAAGCCAATTAAACAATCCAAAAACTCAAAAAAGCTAATAAGCCATTTAAGCAATCCAAAACTCAAAAAGCTAATAAGCCAATTGAACAATCCTAATAAGCCAATTGAGCAATCCAAAAATCATAAAACTAATAAGTCAATTAAACAATCCAAAAACTCAGAAAAGGTAATAAGCCAATTAAACAATCCAAAAACTCAAAAAAGCTAATAAGCCAATTAAGCAATCCAAAAACTCAAAAAAGCTAATAAGCCAATTGAACAATCCAAAAACTCAGAAAAACTAATAAGCCAATTAAACAATCCAAAAACTCAAAAAAGCTAATAAGTCAATTAAAACAATCCAAAAACTCAGAAAAACTAATAAGCCAATTAAACAATCCAAAAACTCAAAAAACTCAGTAAATATATGTTTTTATGATCTGGTTTATTCTTGTGGTTTACTCTTGTGTTTGATTTTATTAATTTATGCACACCATATGTTTGATGAAATGATTATGAAGCTAAGATGGTATTTGTTACAGCATGCATGGCACTGTTACATAATCTACATCTCCTTTAAATACAAAGTACAGATGCTTCTGTCTGTCCCTTATGATTGATGGTTCGTTATTGTGTTATTTGAAACAGAGTTTGCGGTTATTTCATGGGAAGAATTCCGCAAAGGGAGACTTGGAGCTGCCCAACACTGCCGAGCTAACAAAAAGGGCACTCACAAACTTAGTGATGTTGTCCTTCCTACAACGGTACATGAACCTAATCTTTTTACATGTTTTAGTACACTCTGGATGTTATGTAATCTTTTAGTCTAATAACGTTATTGGTCTACATGTTAGTGATCGAATCAATTGTGGTGTTTATGTATTTATACCAGAGATCTTTAATGCCATTTCCGGTGTTTCCACATAGCGAAAAGATAGAGGTAACTTAATAGTAATTAATGGTAGCATGGTGCAAAGATTACTATTTTGTCATCGCCGTATAACCCTTAACTAGATCCCGATTCATATTTTTTCATGTTTACACCGGAAAGTCAAGGTTTGAAGCCCTACAAGCAGCAACAAGGTACTAATGTAGTGAGTATATGTCAAAATTATACATGAAACATGAAATAAATAGAATCAGAGTGATGCAACAAAGCAGCGTCCTACTGCTGAAGAGAATTATACCGGATTTATTTACTTTTTTGTGGGTTTTAAATAATTCTCTCTAACTAAATACTGCATTTTCTACCTTGTATTAGGAACTTTCTAATCGATATCTCAAGAATTTGGCTAATGTTAAGACGGATCCTTCTACGTATTCCATTAAAGGGCTGGAATTTG
The DNA here is from genome assembly GCA_910596185.1 of Chrysanthemum makinoi. NCBI lineage: Eukaryota > Viridiplantae > Streptophyta > Magnoliopsida > Asterales > Asteraceae > Chrysanthemum > Chrysanthemum makinoi. The sequence goes on along the minus strand of OU343223.1, from coordinate 1,662,202 downwards.
AGTTCTAAAGAAGAAAAATTGCAAAAGAACATACATGTGAACTGCTATACAGGGAGATTCTTTATTACCAATTATACCTGCACCCAAGCCCAAATTACCAGGTCTGACAAATATTCATATCCATATATTCCTGAACTGTTGTAAACGACTAATGTTCATTGCTTAATATGTGCTATGTTATACTAATATATTTTTTTAAATCCTTATGTTTGCAAATTAAGAGTTTTTTTTTTTCTTTAAATCCTTTTGTGTAACGCATTCCAATACAAGAAGAATTATGTGCTTATTAGCTTATGATTTAAGAAGACCCGACCTAAGGGCATGCCAAAATGGTAACTCGTCATTAGTTTTCACTTTCTGGATTCTTTGTTTAGTTATAGTATGTAGGTACTTATGTATCTAATAGGTTCACATCTTTGATAAGTTATAATCTCAAACTTTACCCAACAACATGTTGTTGCATCAGTGACCCTTCTCGACTGCATAGTGCTTCTACTTGATCGTTTAAGTATACACCCATTTTTATCTCACCTTGAAATCTGGTTGAAGTCAAATCTTTTTCTTTGATAGGCTCCCTAACAATCTTATATTTACTTGTGTTTATTTTCTTGAGCAATAGATAATAGTGGAAATTGCTTTTTTTTTTCTTTTTTTTTTAGTAACTTTTGACAGCTTATAAAATTTGACAATTTTTCAAGGATTTGTTATTTTGTATTCTAAATAAAGGCTTTGATTTGTGGAAACAACCAATACTTATATCATCAGGCAGATGGTGTAATATGTGTATTGCCGTAAATCACGTGTTAAGATAATGAGACATAAGCCCTTATGTTGTTGTGACATTTGATTGGACCAAGTCAAATGTTGCATACGCTTTTCTATAGCATCTCATGAATAAAGTAGCATCACATGAACTAATCACGTTATTTCCACACATATGCCTCTGTCATAGATCGTATTTGTTGAAAGGGGAAACCATAGAACTAATTTTTGCGCCCTCCCTTTTTGGGAGGTTGGTGTGGCCACTTGAGGGTTGTTTGCACCAAAGGGATTTGAACTTGACCTCACAAGCTTTTTACCACTTTTTATGACTTGGTGCTTAAGTTTGATATGTTGTTTTTTAGTTAGTTTTAAAACCTTATGGCAGGGCATGAGTAATGTTGTAGATACATGGCACTACAGATGATGGTAATTGTGGAGGATCATGAAAGAATACAGGACCTCAGAGCAGCCATATTTGTGTGTTCATACTTCACCATTGCTTGTAATATAACTTTATCACTTGTGAGTGCAGAGTTCAAACTTTTCTGACAAGCATAAATGGCTCACGCTAATATAGTGGCCACATATCTAATTGAAGAGAACAAGTAATGCATAAATCGATTTACTAAAAGATGATCATCATGGTGGGATACTACGAATCCATACAGGTAAATTTGACATTTGTACTTTGGATGCCTACCATAGTTTATTATGATAATTTTATTTATCCAAAAAACTATGTCAAAACTCAAAAAAATAACTTCTTATTCAGGGCAAAACTTTGTTTACGACTTCATAGTACAAATGCTCACTTGTGAAAAGTATCCCTTAGTGTGGATCATGTGCAAAGACAGGACAAATCAAGGAGGTTGAGCGTGTAACAAGAAAATCAAACTTTTATGATGTTGAGAAGGCCTAGCTTCCTGACCATTGATCAATGTGTGTGACCCTTTTGGATTTGTCCCGGATCTCACACATTATATCTATACCAACAACATGCTCCGGTATAATGAAGGCTACGTTCAGAAGGTATGTGATATTTGATTGAATTATGTAACCGTCTGTTATATATACAGGGTATAACTCTATCCACATGTCATACTTTATTCATTCAAAATCTGATTATCTTAAGCAGTTTATACAACTTGAATGTCATAAAAGCATCTTCAAACCTCGAATAAGATTTTACAAAAAAAGTACATTTATTTATTTGTTTATGAAAAAAGAAAAGAAAATAGTAGTTTAACTGAAGTGTTAAAGTATTTTAAAAATTTTAAAGTTATTAAATACTACGTGATACATTTGCCATGCCGTGTATTCTTCATTCCATCTCTTAAATGATGGAATGAAAAAACATATAAGCCATGAAACAAGTACTAATTAAGTGTAAGGAATCACCTATGTGCAAAGATACCTGTTCCATCTAGCAAAACAAAATGTGTTTACTATACCATTTAATTTCCTCTGTTAATCAACATAGCAAACACTACCAACATATCCAAAAACTTGTGTATGTGACTGCTTATGATATTGTTTTATAGGTCAACCTATGGAATGCTCTTTTAGTTGTAGGTCAGCTTCTAGATGATGAGTGCCCTGAAGATTTCATCAAAGGGTTGATTATATATGTGCCTTCTCTTCTTCCAGTTGAACCTCTTGTGGATGAATGTGAAAAAGGTGTGTTGTTTATTTAAATTATTAGATTTGCGTCTGTTCATATTGTTAAATTCTATCCTTCTATCATTTGCTTGGGGCTTTTCAGGAATCGACTGTGGTTACTCACTCAAGTTTTGGAGTATATCTTGTGAATGAAGGAAGCCACGATGTTCATGTTCACAATGCTTCGGGTAAAATTATCATAGATAGCAATAACAATCCAGAACACTTTTCTTTCTGCACCGGAGGAGGTGATGTCGAGGCTGTAGTAAAGGTAACTTTTGTATCATTACCCAATGATATGCTCCAAGTAGATTTCATGGTTATTAAAAATATTTGTATGCCATTCAAATTAAACGGAAGACAGTTTATGTCTCTGTTTGTTTCGCTATGACCATCCAAGAAAGGATTGAAGGTTCTCTGTTTTGACAAAGACGACAACTACTCAAACTCGACAACAAACGTCGTTTATAAAGAAGCTTTGTTTTGTATTTGAATAGGCAGCATACTTTTTTATTATGATATACAACTTCATTATCTTTTTTAATTCAAACGACATCATTGCTTTTGTATAGATTTTGTATGTATATCGGCAATATTGCCCCATTTTTTAAGCTTTTCAACGCTACTTCATTATTGTTTTACGTACATTTAGAATTCAATATGTATTATTATGAAGCTAGCCCGCCCATTCGGGCGGGCTATGAAGCTAGTAAAAGATATATACAGGTTAAAATAGATAACAAGCATGCATATAATATATAATGAAATAAAAACGACTAATAGCGGACAAAATGCCATACTTAATGTGAATATAATGTTACCAACTTTATTAATAAAATGAAAAACACAACATAAGTATTAAAACAGACAATTGTATATGAGTCGCGTGCATGCTCAAAAGCGTCTAACTGATATATGGGTAGCGGATGACTGGATCAATAACTTCATTATGGGCCACACCTGGTTCTGGTCTATCATCAACATTGTCATTGTCGTTAGGGGCTTAGGGCGGATAACTTGTTATTTTGTGGCGTGTCCTAACGTTCAATATGAGCGCTTATGTGTTGATTTAGAAATGTACCTTCACGGTAGCCCACATGGTCTTCAACTATTGTAATATATGCCTTTTGAGAAACAAAAACACGGACAATTTTGGTCAGGTGCTAAATACCATGGGATACCCTCTTGGTTAGTTCTCGAAGACGTCTTGAGTGATCGAATGCAGATCCAGTGACACAATAGTGGTATTGACTATTGGTATCCTAGTCCTAAAGGTATAGAAAAACATACTTGCAGAGAGGACTTCTTGATCTTCCTGATCTTAGTCTCCACCATTGCCTATTGAGTATTGACACATGATCTATCATAATATAATCATCCCTTACTATTGAGTTCAAGCTAGTTCACTAAAAAATATCAAAAAGAAAAAAATCAAGCTTGTTATGTTTTACCTTTCTTAGATGTTGATTATCTCTTTAGCTGCATTTCTAGGATCAAGTTAACCTTTATAAACTTTTTTATATTGTTTTCTTCCATATAAAATAACTTCTAGGTCAAATCTTTTATGAACATGTTTGACGATTGAGTTAATGATTTGAGTTAAGAAAAAGACGGTCAAATATACTAATGGAGTAGCGAGAGGGATACATTACCATTAACAAAAAGGAAAATCACCATCACAAGTACTTTGATGCATAAACTTGTACTCGTTCACATTTTTTGTAGTTCATTTTTTCTACAACAAAAAAATGATAATACGTATCATTAACATAATTTGATACTTTGAGAGGGATAATATAGTTAGATCTTACAAATATACGCATCAAGCACTTTCACTTTTTCTATATGAATATTTTCAAAAGCTATATTTGAACAAGAGTAAATTGCAAAAATCGTCATTGTGGTATGATCAAATTGCACGTTTCGTCCTTGTGGTTCATTAAGTGCGAAATGGTCCGTTGACTACACTGTTACGTGCGCTTTTGGTCCTTTGACTTAACTGCCGTTAAATAGACTTCGTTAGTAGTTACACTTTAGCCCTTTGGGCTAACCATCGTTGCAGCACCCATCCTTCAAACCACAAGGACGATTTTTGCAATTTTTTTTTGAATTTAAAAAAAAAATCCTACGTTTTTTTTGAATATTTTTTTCGAAAATGTTTTTTATCTAAAAATGTTTTATATAAAAACGTTTTATAAAAAAGTTTTTATATAAAACGTTTTTATATACAAAGTTTTTATATAAAGATTTTTTATATAATAATGTTTTATATAAAAAAATTTAAAAAGTGTTTTTATATAAAAACGTTTCATATAAAACAACATTTTTATATTAAAATTTTTCGAAAAAAAAAGTTACTCGAATTTTTTTTGAATTTTTTTTTATATAAAAATGTTTTATATAAAAACGTTTTATAAAAAAGTTTTTATATAAAAATGTTTTTATATAGAAATGCTTTTTAATATAAAACGTTTTTATATAAAAAGTTTTCATATAAAGCTTTTTTATATAACAATGTTTTTATATAAAAAAACTAAAAAAGTTTATATAAAACGCATTAATCAGAAAAAGTAAAAGAAAACAAACAAAAATGGATGTAAACAGGTAAAATCGGATGTAAACGGACAAAAATGAACAAAATGGATAAAAACGGGAAAAAAAACTACGATTTTTTCCGTTTTTATCCGTTTTTTTTCGATTTTTTTTTGAACAATTTTTATCGTCAAGTAACTTTTTTTTCGAAAATATTTTTATATAAAAAAGTTTTTATATAAAAATGTTGTTTTATATGAAACATTTTTACAAAAAAAACTTTTTTAATATTTTTATATAAAAAAGCTTTATATAAAAACGTTATATAAAAACTTTTTTATAAAACGTTTTTATATAAAGCATTTTTATATAAAAAACATTTTCGAAAAAAATATTCAAAAAAAAAAAAACATAGTTTTTTTCTTTTTTTTTTTTTTAATTCGAAAAAAAAATGCAACAATCGTCCTTGTGGTTTGAAGGATGGGTGCTGCAACGGTGGTTAGTCAAAAGGGCTAAAGTGTAACTACTAACGAAGTTCATTTAACGGCAGTTAAGTCAAAGGACCAAAAGCGCACGTAACAGTGCAGTCAACGGACCATTTTTGCACTTAATGAACCACAAGGACGAAACGTGCAATTTGGCCATACCACAAGGACGATTTTTGCAATTTACTCTTTGAACAATTCTAAAGTGTGATTCAGATCCCAATTTGTTTGTGATAGTTTGATACCATGACTAAAAAGTAGGGTTGTGCACGGTTCGGTTTGGGTCGGTTTTTGGCTAAACCGAAACCGAACCACAATGTTCGGTTTTTGTAGAACCCAAAACCGAAACCGTTCGATTTTTGGCGGTTCGGTTTTTTCGGTTTGTTATCGGTTTCGGTTCGGTTTTTCGGTTTTCTCGGTTTCTAACCGTTAATATTTGGGTAAGGCCAAATTATACCAACAGACTTGTTTTACGTACACAATTAGTTATTCTTCTTTATTTTTTTTCAATCTAAGCATAATAATGTTTATTGCATAATTCTACAATTACAAACATATAAATGAGGACATACACATACAAGTGAAGATACACGTATTACTAAGTAGCATTGGTAGACAGATAGTTCTAAATGCCCCAAAGACCCCCAAAGGCCAGCTATATATATTGTTACTTAAACACTCAATATGACTAATTTATATATTATTTCAGTATTCACTTTTTGACAACAACCTTTCATAAGACTCATTTAGAACACACTTAAAATATCAAGTAATTCTACTTGCTTTAATGGAAAAAAAGAAAGCAAATAATTAGAACTTTTATTTTAATGCATTCACTTACCCCATGAGAGCAAGGTTGGATCAAGTGGTTAACACCCTTGCCTCTGGAGACAGAGGTCAAGGGTTCGATCCTCACCCCTTGCAAGGCCGGAGGTCCTTTTCTACCTTTGGTAGAACCGGAAGCAGTCTCTCTACCTTAGGTAGGGGTAAGGCTGTCTACGTCTCAACCTCCCCCATACACCGTGGAAGACGGTATTGGGACCCATAACCCGTGGAAGACGGTATTGAGAGTTAGTTACTTACCCCATGAGAGGAAAGAACAATGATCCAAATCCAATGAGAGACTTCAGTAATCGAGAACACTCTATATTGTTGAAACAAAAAATTTCCAGACGATTGTATCATTTGCTAGTCCCGTCGTCCCGGTCAATCATTAGTGGCCAAACTCTCGGAGATTTACCTTCTAATGCAAACACCCAACCTTTAAAACTTTTAATCCTTCTGAACTGATAACATAAAACCATGTTAGCAAACTTGAAAATGAAATAAAAATAAATAATAAAGATTTCATTATACATTAGCATACTTGGTAGATTCGGCTTCTGGTGAACTCTCAACTGAATTGTACACAATATTAAAAGACAATATCCTGATATTTACTTAAGAATTTGTTCATAAAGAGTTGTTTAGAAGTCTAAATCACTTGGCATTGAGGGAACTTCTTTCATCCATGTATATACACAATCAACCATGTCTAATTAAATGAAACAATATCTAAAATCAAATCGAGTTTCGACAAAACACAACGGATTATACCTGAATTAGTATGAGAAGTGTTGTTTGTTCTATCAAGACCATGAGAAATCCTCCTAACTGCAACAAATCATCGACCACCACCTGTCCACCTCTATAAAAAACTAAAGCATCCGCAAAACCTGAATTAAAAATTAGCTCGAAATCAGAATATCAAATAAATATTGTAAAATATTATGAGGTTTTTATATAAATTGCCGAGACCAGTTTAATTAATAAAAAATTATGTTTGATTATGATGAATTAAATAGGGAAAATTGGATGATGGTTTTGATTGAATGCATGTGTTTTTATCTAGATAATTTTTTATTTTTTGTAATCTGTTTCTATGGCTTTCTGAGTTGGAAGGATTGGATCTTCCGCTTCTTTTTTATTTTACATTTGCACCCAAAACTTTCATGCATTAAATCTCAAGTCCATGTGTATTTTTTGTTTTTTCAACATATGTTTTGTGAAAAACGAATTTTTAGTTTCTTTTGCCAAATATGGAAGTATTTAGACTTTTCAATTAAATATCTTTAAATAAATAAATAATGATTAAAAGAAATATTACCAAATAAGGTATGGTTTGATTTTTTTGAAATGAAAAATTTCCACTAGGGGTTTTGTTTTATTATATATTAGATATAATGCCCGCGCACGCGCGGGGTTTTTTCTAATTTTTTGAATAATGTAATTTTTCTATTATAAATGTTTTTTTTTTTTTTTTTTTTTTTTTTTTTTTTTTTGGTTTTTTTGTTAATTATTGTTTGTAATTTTTAAGTATTGTATGTTGTTTGTAGAACATCCCCTCTTTGTTTCATATTCATCAAATGTATGTTTGTCATCGCGAGGCATGGGTAATAGCCGTGTCCTGATCGTTGTATATGTCGATTAAGATCCATGTTATGTGGGTGTACTTTGGTGCGAGACTATATTTGACCAATTGGATAAATGGTAAGATGATTGGTAGTAAGTGATCATGTTTATTTGTATTGTTGTTGAACTATGTTGGTTTGAAGACATAAATGTGTTTTTGGGACGTTATAACGTATTTAAATAAAATATAAGTATTCGCTCACACAAAACATAATATTGTTTAAATAAAAAATAAGCATAAAACAACTAAAACAACTGATATTAAAATATCTCAATTATTGTTTTAAGCAAGTGATTTTTTCGGGAATGCATTGGCATGTCCGTTGACACACGGGGCTGTAACAATCATCATCTTCTTAATAATCTTGGTAGTCACAATCTGCGAAATATGAATCATTTAGGCATTCACTTTCCTTCGTACTATGGGGTATCTTTGCATTTGTTTTTTTCTTTCCGGTCTTCGGCTTCAAATCTTCAACATTAACGGCTTCATCATCAACTACATCAGTTATTTGTCTTTTTTTTGTAGCAACAAATTTTATTGCGTTGTTTGATGTGTCCTTTCTATTCTTCAAAGGGTGGTTGTCATCGTCAGAAATCTGTTTAAAGATGTATACATAAAATGGTATGTCGAAATGGTTTTGTTGAAACAATGTGTGCTACTTTAAACATTTTTTTAGTTACTTATTATAGAATCAATTATATTTATGAATAAAGTATGTGAATTATGTTACGGTTGTTTGTTTAATTACCTTTTCGTCTTCTGAACCTTCGATTAGTATTATATCGTTTGCATTATGACCATGGGTCTTTGGAAGGTCTCTTTTGTTCTTCATCTGAAGAGATTGTAGGACGTAATAATTAATTATATAATGCGAATGGTTTTTTACAAAATGAATGTAAGTTTTTCCTATTTGGCCTAACATACCTTGTCAGTCATCGTTAATACCTTATCTTGTGCTTTAGAATTGAAGGTAGTGGTTAGGCTTAGGTGAGGTTCGTCGCATGTGCCGTTCGATATGTTCTTCGATAATCTGCCATAAAACAATAAATGGTTATCATAGTGTGAATTTTTTTATTTATTTTTCTTTTTATGATAATCTTCTTACATTTCTTTGAACAAAGATATGTGTTTGTTGTTGTCGTTAATATAAATTTTTGATGCTTTGTTGATGCTTGATACTTGGTGTTTGTTTGCATGTATGGCATCCTTAGTAAGTATATTTGTGTATCGAGATTATGTGCCGAATGTATATGAAAGGAAGAAGTTTTACTTTCCCATATGTTAATTTTAGCTAGTTGAAGAACCATGACTATAGGATCGCTTCTTGTGATATTATTGTCAATGTACGCTTGTAAAGCATCAGCATCATCTTCCCATAAAACACATTGTATCTTCTTACCACTGTTATAAATAAAGGGTAAGCTTAGAAAAGGAAATAATTATAGTACATAAGAGTTGATTATGAACCTTGTATTTTGTAGCTCATATTCAATTAGGCTTGTCGGTTTCTGGTTGACGCTGACTTGTTTGAGTTTCTTGTTTGAGACTATCTGACCAACCACATTTGAATATTCAATTTCATGTTAGTTTTTGTCGTTTCATGAATACTAAATTAACGATATATTATAAACTACCGAAAGCTTTATCCTTGCAGATTTGTTTGTTGATGATTGACTCGAACGAAACAAACTCGAAACCATCTTGGTCGGTTTTGAAGTCATCTGTCACTGTGACACAAGTATCTTTCTTGAAGTAAATTTTTGCGACATGTTCTGCTAGCTTGATTGACCCTTTGTTGGGCACACAGTTAAAGTCACTTATAATAAGTTGCGCTCCTTCTTTTAGTGGTTTCTCCGATGCACGTTTGAATATGGTATAGTAATTCGCGCATGCATGGATTTTTGTACCCTATAATTTAGTTTGATAAAAAACGTTTTTTATCAGAGTGTATCATGTTGTTAGCAATTCATTAGTAATATATATTTAAATGCATACCTCTTCGTCCATTAACATCATATTGATATTGTAGTTTAATACCGGTTCGCCCCATATCTGTTCATTGATTTCGTTGGCTTTTGATGGTGCTTCCATATAGTAACTTTTCCATACGCGAATTGCTTTAACTTTTATTCTGTAGGAGGTCTTTGTGTTTGGTTTAAGTTCTTTAACATAATGGATTTTTGTAGCCTCGTAGTTTTTTGGTGGATTTTTTGGGTGGTGTTTTTTTTTGGTTTTTCTTGATTTGGTCGTGTGATTTTCCATGTTGTTTTTAGAGATGGTTTTTTTTTAATCGGTTGTTTTTTTTTTTCTTTTTTTTTTCTTTTATCGTTGATGTCAATTATAAATATATATATATATATATATATATATATGTTAGTACTTATAAGTTTGGTTGTAAACATGTATTTAATATTCCTTTACAGATATGTATTTGACTTTGAGTCAAACATATCCTTTATTTCACATTTATTCTTAAACCCAAAACCTCTTCCCTCTTCTGCTACTCGATTTATTGAAGGTTGATTAGTTCAATTGTTCCGGTTATCTGTTCTTGTTTGGTGGTATTATCGATTTTCTGTAAGTTTTTTTTGTCTCAGGTATTTGAAGCAATAAATTTAATAGATTAATTTGTATAAGATTAGGATTGTGTTTATTATGTTATCTATATTTGTTTTGTTATTGAATTAAGATAGGATTGTTTTTCTCTTTGTCTATATAAACAATGTTTTATCACCTGTTTTTTTACATTTATTTGATCGGGTTATATTTGTGGTGTTTTGGTTTACATGGAGTTTGTTTGTGAGTATAAGTTTGTCAAAGAATATGAAGGGGGTTTGGTAATATAACTCTTTTTTTTTTCTTTCTGCTTTTTGATGTGTTTCGGTTACTTTGTCGTAGGTTGTTCCTATGGAGTTTATGTACTTTGCTACCGGTGGTGATGTTAAGAAGATAACTCTCGTCGCTAAAGATGTTGTTTATAAAGTTTGTGTTAGATGTTTAAACTGTAGCTCTTGTTTAATCTTTGGCAAAAGTTGGGGTTTATACAAAGTTTCAAAAGGTGTTATTGATGGCTGGAATATACACTTTAGATCCGTATGTAATAAGTATTTGCGAGTTACGGGTTATAATTTGGAACAGGTCTGATAATTTTCGCGGTCGTGCTCACTCGTGCTTAACTGTCGCGTCCTCATATAGCAAGAGTGTTCAGGTTTTTTATTCTTTCCTGCACGCATTGTATTTTTATTTATTTATTTATTTTATTAGACTTGTTTTTACGTTTGTGTTTCAGATTTTTGCAAAGGATTTTTTCAAGCATTTGAATAGGAGAGTTTGTCGTCCGATTAGTGTTGTTACTTGCCATGGTAGCTATCATGTTGATGGGCATGTTATTAGCGGTAAGGTGTACGGGTTTGATGGAAAGGCTATGGAGTTATTATTCTCGAATGAGAATATCATGGTAGGTCAAAAGATGGTTCTTTGTTACCTTGGTGATTATAAGTACCGCTTGACTGTTTTTTATCACAATGGCGTTGAAGTTCATCCATTTAATGATGTTTATGAGGATGATCGTTATGACAGAGTTGTCGATGCTGCTGCTCGCCAGATGGTTCTAGTTGAAGATTAACGCAATATTTGCAAATATTGAATGTTATTAGTGTCTTTTTTTTTTTTTTTTTTTTTGTCTTAGTTTTTTTCCTTTTGTTTTAGGATTGGTTTTTGTTACTTTACTTGTTTTATTAATGGAAGGTTCTTTTTAAGAACATTTGTGTATGTTTGTTTTATCCCGGTTTCGTTAGTTTTGGTTGTTGATCTTATGTTATAATGTTTTAAGCAATGTGTTTAAACTTTAGTAATATATAAGCAAGTTAAGCATATTTGATACATGATAAGCATAAGGTTTGGTTGAGGAAATTTGTGATACATTTGTCCATTTATCAGTTTAGTAGTGGGTAGCAATTTTATTGCGTGTTTGTATTAAGTTATTTATAACTAACCAATATAGCATTCTTAACTTACATGATTGTTGCAAAACTGATCCTGATGGTTTCGTGTCAGAGGTCTTTGTCAGATTCACTTTTGGGTGGGGGGCACTGACCCGCAAACACTACATTTGGCAATGGGCTTGATAAAGGGGATTGCTTTAGGCTCAGGTGGTGGTGGTGGCAGCGGTCATGGTGGTGACGGTATTGACTGTGGTGGTGGCTGTGGTTGCTGTCGTGGTGGTGGTGGTGGTCGTGGTGGTGGTGGTGAAAGATGTCGCAATGGTTATGGGGGTGGGCTATCTGGTGGATGAACGGGTGGAGAAACAGTAGGAAACACCGGAGGATGCTTATGTGCATTCCTTTTCTTGTGATTATCTGGCGGCTTTGCGGTGTGAGTCTTCTGAGGTGCAGGAGTTGGGACGGGTGGGGGTGCAATAGAGTGTTTCGATCAACCTTTTTCATTAGGTGAAGGTGTTTTTGCAGGTGGCAGTTGTTTATCTTTTGCTGTAGTGAAATTTTCACCAATTTACTTTCCTTTCATTTAAATCAGTTTCAGTAGTTTTTTTTTTAGCAATTGGAATTTCTATTATTACTTGTAATAACGGATTACAATAGGATGGCAGGCAAACGGGCAACAAGCTGTGCCGCAACCCAACAAGTAGTTAATTAAGTTGTAGTTATTATTTGTTTTTGATCTTATGTTTCTTGTTTCCTGAGCGCGTATCTTCTTGGTGCCCTCCAAGAAGCCCACTGATAAGAAACAAAGATATCTCATTTGAGTCATTATTTTGTATTGTTTGAGTTGAAAATCAAAGTCAAAGATGAGTTATGAACCTGTAGTAGTCAGGATTTGGCTCATATGTGATGGTATTAAGTAAACCATTTGAATTTCGTAACATTTGGGGGTGTTTGGATTTTGTCTGATTTCTAAGTTTAAGTCATTTTAGTGTTATTAAAACTGAGTGAATTTGTGTTAGTAACTGGTTTTAGAACTTATTAAATCAAGTTTTTAAGGTTTCAAGTCCCAATTGTGTCTTGTGCTTTTAAAACAAAATCTGTCACATTTTGTTCTGTCCACAATAGTCTTTTTCCACAGTTATTTCCATGGTCGAAAATTGTTTGCAAGTTGGTCTAAATTGCTTTTTCTAGTTGTTAGGACAGCTTATTTCATTATTTTTAAGTTCATTTGCCATTTAGAAGTTTTATGATCGCTTATTTTAGTGCTTAAAGTATCCCAGTCATGCCCCTTTGTTTGCTACTGTTCCAGTAACCCTCTAAATCAGCTTCTTTCAAGCTGATTATCTGCTTATTTAGTGTAGTTCATTGTTTGATTTTTGATTCTACTTATAGGCCATAGGTTATGGTTCATTTGTTTGAGCTAGTTTCTGTCTTAGGTGGTCATTTAAAGCTTATTTTTGTAGCTTAATTTACCCTGCTCTTGCTGTTTGCTGTCATAGCTTATGGTTCATTTGTTTGAGCTTATTTGTTTGATTGCTTATTTTTGAGCTTAAAGTATCCCAGTGTTATCTGTGTTAAAAATAATGAGTTATTGGTTTAAATAGGTGTTGTCCTTTTTTATGCAGTGGTTAAAAGTTCATAAGAGGAGTTGATAAAAGAGTACTACTACAAACAGTGGTGTAATTACATATATCATAAGCATGTATTCGAATAAAACTGTTGGCCATCTGCGCAAATTATCTATAAAGTATGTTATCATAAGGTCTTAACTGGTGTACTTGTGAAAAGAACTAATAAGCCATCAGTTTGAGAGCACGTTTTTAAACTGATGGGGGTAGAATAATGGAATAAGTGTTCAACAATTGCTTATAAGAATTATTGTATAAAACTTGGAGAATGGTAGTAGCATGTATATTTGTAAAGCTTGAGGTAAACGACAAATAAAACATCATCTATTAGAAATGTTTAAACATGTATAACATGTCAACATACAAATTTTATATAGCCTTTTTTTGTTCAATTATATCAGCTCATATAGCATTCCTCTGCATTAAATTCTTAGTATAAACATTGTTTCTTAGTGTAGCATTCATATAACTAAGGTGGTATAGGCATTACATTTTTCAAATTTTGGAACATACTTGGTAAAAGTAAGAATATCCTATGTTTCCATTTAGTGGAACCCTTTTTAAAATATAGCAATAACTCAAAGGTGTCGCTATAGAAAAAGAAAGACATACCTGATCATAGAGGTGTCAAATTTGACTTGTTTACTTTTGGCTCAAATGGGTTAAGCTAAATAGTTATAACTAAAATAAAATGTGGTTAATAAATGTATAAAAGGCCTCATAAAATATTTAATCAAAAAAGGTGGTTATTTGTAATAAAATCATTTTTGTGGTCATGATTAGCACACTAATAATTTACAGCATAAAATTTAAAACTGGATAATAAGTGTTATTAGCTGTTTTGACTCAAACCCATGTGAACCGTTACCTAACCAATCCATTTTGCACCTCTAATGATTACTCTAGTTAACAAACATGAAGAAGAGAAGAAAAATGCCTTAAGAGTGTCGGAAAATAACAGGCTTTGGTGCATACAAACGTTTAATATGTTTTACCACAGATGAAAAGAATAAACCTGCTGATTTGTTGTTTTTTGTTGAATAGTCTGCAGAAACGTTTGATTAAAAATTGGCTGGAATGAAAAACCTGGTTAATCAATTGAGTTTATATAATGTTTCAGCTTTAATAACAAAACCAAAACCAAACAAAATAAAATATCAACATTCAGATTTGGAATATCAATTGAGTTTATATGAAATGTTGCGTTTGAGTTTATATATGTTGTTTGGGCATTCCTGTAAAGCTTTCGCCATTAAAATCTCAGCTTCTCTTTTGGATCCACATCTAGCCTCTGTTCGAATTGCAGCCAGCCACAATTCAGGGTTCTGCGGGTTCCTTTTCCTTTGTTTCAACGTCTTCCTGTCCTGAATCCTGCTTTAACTTTTTGTTTCCAGAAAGATTTCTTGCGTTCTGTGCAATGAAAAGCATAAAAGGGCCAAATATAAATTCCTTTCAGTTGCGTTGAGGCTGCTTCTACATTGTAATGTTCTCATCATATTCGACCTTAACACAGTCATGGATATATTGGGACATCGGATTATAACAACCAAAACAACTAAGATTACATGAAGCTTGAATGCAATGCTTGTCTTCGAACTTCGATTTACACATGAAACCCATCACAAAGCAGTGACGTGAATAAGCAAAAACTAAACACCAAAGAATGAATATCTAACATCCTTGAATTACAGCTATCCATACACCCCTCAATTCAGCTACTAAAAACACTCCCAAATACCTTGAACTTTGTTATTAAAACAATCCCAAGAACCACCAAATCTGGCTATTATGACGGTCCGAAAGACTCTTTAGTAACTTAAATAATTCTTAGAAAAGTATTTGGCAATGTTAGAAATTGTTTAGAGAGATCATTGGTTATAAAAGTCATATATTATTGTGCATTAACCTTAAGGGCACACAAATTAGTGGCTCAGACAAAATCATCTAAATAAAATTAAATTGGGATTTAGTAAACCCATTGAAATATATGAAACTTCAGTAGACAAATTAAGTTTAAAAGTCACACATATAACTATAACCAAACTATATTATAACATATATGTTCTAACTTCTAAGTAACCTTTAAAAAGGATCTGCTCTCATTATATCACAAGAAATTCGTCGCAATATGCATTAAAAAGGTTATTGTATACCTTGAAGCATACTTGACGTTGATAGTGTTTTCCGGCTTGTGTAAAATTAGTTGAAAATATTGGAAAAAACGACACTCCAGCTTCACCGGCCACAGGACGAGCCAACAATGTTTTTCCTGTTCCTGGTGGTCCCGCAAGCCAAACACCTCTAGGCAATTTCCCTCAAGTTTCATGTATTAACTATCTTCATTTATGCATTTGACGATCTACAAAAGTTAGAATGAAGGATTAAATTAGGCTAGAAAATGCTAATTAAAATAAAAAGCAACAATTTTGTCACAATTTACCTCAAGAAGTTCATCTTTTCCAGCATCAACGCCTTCCACGTCATCACATGTTACAGACTGATTCTTACTTGGTTTTCTTCCACGTCATCAAATGTTACAGACGGATTCTTACTTGGTTTTCTTTTCTCCGTTTTTCCAAGTTCTCTCTCAACGATTGCATACTTCATCCACACTCTTTCTCCTCCCTTTTCACGGGCTTTAGCATACAAATTTCAAGTCTCATAGCTCGGCTATGTCTTGTAGATTTTCAATTCTGCTACTCAATGTGGGTAAAACACAAAACTTACCAACTATGATGGCTTTTTCTTTAGACTCGGTTTTGATATGCATATCAGTATCTGTGTGCCCTTTCTAATTTCCCTGCAACATCACAAATCCATTAGAGGTGACAACACGGCTAGTTGGGTAACAGGTCAAATCCATTAACGCAAATTTTTTTTCCAAAAAGCCTAGTGAAATCTTATTTTAACCATTCATTCAACAAAACCACCACATCAGTAACCATTTACATATCTATATCAACATATATCATGTTAAAAACGAATGAATAATGTATTTTTTTCTATTCATGGTTACCCTATTGTTACAATTAAGCTTAATTTAAATTAAACTTATATAATAACATAATCCGGTTCAAACAAATAAACTATAAACTTATGCAAAACATAACAATTAACCTTAATTAATCTAAAGTTATATAATAACACAATCAAGTTGAAACCAATAAACTACAAACTTATAATAACAATTAACCTTGAACTCTTCCTCTTCAAATTCTGGCTTCTTCCTCTTCAAATTCTGGCGAGCTGTGTTGGAGGTTATTCGTCCTAGAACAGGGTTTAGATAATCAACTTCAGCAGAAACGATCAACTGTTTCAGCAGAAACAAACAATGGTCAGCAGTAACAGATACCACCAGGTGGTTACCGGATATCACTTGGAATCGTGTGATCACTTTCCAAAGTAAACTATTCGACCCTAATGCCTGGGTATCACGAATATCTACTTGGGATAAGACCAAATGCAGTTAGAGAATTAGGTACAATTCTTTAACCCTTGCGCTTATAAGTGTTTTTTGTTTTCTGTGTGTCTCTCATGCATGTTCAGATCTCCTATAAATAGGAGGTTACTCTTGAGCTATTCCAATGGAATTATGAGTATTAATCGGCCCATTAATAGCCTCATAATTATCCCCATTATAGCCGTTAGTGGTTACATGACCAATTAAACGTGGTCATAATGATGCGCTTGTAATCGCCATTTATCAAGACTTATATCGTACTTTCATAGTGCTTTCGTGGTTACACTGCTTCGCGAAAACGCCACGCTTCAGTGTAAACACAACTTCGAGATACCACTTCGTGGAAACACCACTTCGTTGAAACACGATCCTGGCTGAATCGCCGTTGGGAAACACCGATAATCGTGTTAACCACAACGTACTTTCACCAAGCACTACCAATACATACCACTATTAGAGTCAGGGTGTTCATGGACCTTATGGGTGTACACTCCATACCTCCTAACCCATTACAAGGTGTGAACCATCCCACAAGTGCACTAAATTTTCCAACAATCCTCCCCAAATTTAGTTCACTCCTTTGCATGAAAAACAAACATCAAGCAAAACATGTGCATAAACGAAAATGTCCTGAGGATTGAATTTCCATCTTAGTAATTACACGTTCAAATATTCGAGAATCAGGGTGTTCTAAGAATTGAACCCTTCAACCCATTTGAATACGAAGATAACTAGACACAAGTTTTCAAACACTTAAAAGCTCCTGACACTATACAAGCCATGTGTCCATATCCAAATTCATAAATGTTGTAAAAGCTAAAAGTCCAAAAGCTTCCTCAAGCGGCAAAACTTCAACATTTACATAGGTGGTTCCTCTTTATTCATGCTCCTGCCAAGCACTTTTTCAAAGATAAGTTAACCATTAAGAAGTAAAGACTTCATCCTCCTTTCAGCAGGTTCCGAGCACAACCTTGGGATGTAAAATAAACATGTGCTCCAGTCCACTGAACGTTCAGCTTTCCACATTGAACTCACCCTAAGTTTCCTCGGAGGGAGTTGGGTGTCCTAGCATTCTATGACTAAGTTGGACTTAAACCCATCCCTTTAGCAGACTTTATAACCAAGTCTCTAGCCAGCCCCTTCGTCAAGTGATCAGCTAAGTTCTGTTGAAATCTAACAAACTCTATAGATACCACCCCATTCATGATAAGCTCACGAATCATGCTATGCCTAACACCTAAGTGTCTAGACTTACCATTGTACATCTGGCTATAAGCCCTAGCTAATGTAGCTGCACTATCACACGGATAGAAATGGGTGCTATAGGTTTAGGCCACAATGGAATCTCAAGAAGCAAGTTTTTCAACCATTCGCCTTCTTTACCGCACTGCTAGAGCCACAAATTCAGATTCCATTGTTGAACTGGTGATGCAAGTTTGTTTCTTGGATGCCCAAGAAATTGCACCTCCACCAAGTAGGAATACCCACCTTTGGTAGACGAATTGTCTTCGTGTTCTGATCCAACTTGCATCGTGTAACCTTCCAACACCGATGGGTAACGGTATATGAGAGACTATAATCCATAGTTCTCTTCAAATACTTCAAGACTTTTGAACTGCTTGCCATGATGAGCACTAGGATTACTAGTATACTGCTCAATTTTCCCACTGCAAAACCAATATCGGGCCTTGTACAAGTCATGGCATACATCAGGCAGCCAATTACCCTAGAATACTCAAGTTGAGATACGGCCTTGCCATGATTAGGCATCAGCTTCTCACAAGTATCCATAGGTGTACTCACTGGAGTACAATCAAAGTAATTGAATTTCCTCACACCTTCTCAATATAATGTGACTGAGAGATAGAAATTCTTTTACTTTCATGTTTAATCCTAATACCAAGGATAACATCAGCCTCCCCCATGTCCTTCATGGAGAACCTTGATGACAAAAATTCCTTTGTCAGTCAACCCGATTTTGGTCAGTGCCAAAGATCAACATGTCATCAACATATAGACAAATGATGACTCCTTTACCGGATTCATCAAATTTGCTATATACACATTTGTCGGCTTGGTTAAGAACATAACCACTAGACAAAACCACTTCATCAAACTTTTGATGTCATTGCTTAGGTGCCTGCTTCAGTCCATAAAGAGACTTAATCAGTTTACACACCTTGTTTTCATTTCCAGACAAGATGAAGCCCTGAGGTTGGTTCATATAAACCTCCTCTTCGAATTCACCATTCAAGAAAGTCTTCACATCCATCGATGAATAATCGATTGTGAATAGATGCCATAGAAATCAGCAGTCTTATGGTAATCGATACGAGCCACAGGGGCATAAGTATCAAAATAGTCTATCCCCGACTTTTGTTTAAAGCCCTGAATAACTAATCTCGCCTTGAACTTTTCAATAGTTCCATCTACCTTCATTTTCCTTTTGAAAATCCATTTGCAACCTAGAGGTTTGCAACCTGGTGGTAGATCAACCAACACCCAAGTGTTGTTGCCCATGATGGAATCCATCTCATCATTGATTGCTTCTTTCCAGAAACCAATGTCCTGGGACTTTATTGCTTCTTCAAATGTCTTGGGATCATCCTCAACAATGAAGAAATAGGAGTATTGGTCTGAGACCTCATCCCTTGTACCTTCAACTAAGTATAGTTGAAACTCAGGTCCAAATAACTTTGGAGTCCTGACCCTTTTACTCTTCCTGAGCACAGGTTCAGGTTGTTGAACCACAACCTCATCAGGGACCACTGATGGTTCATCATCAGGGACCTCTGATACACCAGTGTCATGAGTTCCATTAGGAATCCTCTTATTTGGTCTAGGGACTGATGTGAATCTATTCTCATCAAAAGTTGCATCCCTTGATTCAATTATAGAGTTAATTGAAACATGTTCATTAGGTTCAATAACATAGAACCTAAAAGTCTTGGAATGCTCAGCATATCTAACAAAGATGCAGTCAATGCCTCTTTCACCCAAAGTCTTTTGCTTTGGATCGGGAGTCTTACAACGACCTTACAACCCCGGACCTCGAGATAGTTCAGTTGGGTTTCCTTTTAGTCCAGATTTCATAAGGGGTAACCTTGTTCCTTTTGTTGGGAACCCTATTTAATAAATAGCAAGCTGTTAACATAGCTTCACCCCAGAACCCTTGACTCAGTCCTGAATAGGACAACATGGAATTAACCATCTCCTTCAGACCCTTTTTCCTTTCAGAAATACCATTTTGTGAGGAGTATAAGGGCAGTCGTTTCATGGATTATTCCAACAGACTGAAAATACAGAGTATCCATGTACTCACCTCCCTATCAGTCCTTAATCTTTTGATCAAAGACCCAAGTTGTAATTCAACTTCGGTTTTAAACACTTTGAATTTATCTAATGCTTCATCCTTGGTATGTAACAAATAGACATAACAAAATCTAGAAGCATCATCAATAAATGTCACAAAGTACTTCTTATTTCCCAAAGAAGGAGTGGCATGCAAATCACACAGATCACTGTGTACAAGCTCCAGGAACTTAGTCTCACGACTAACACCCTGAAAGGGTTTCTTGGTAATCTTGGTCAACATGCAAGTTTTACACTTTTCAGTGTCCATGTCAAAGGTGGGATCAACCCATCCTTAAACATATCTTGCAACCTTTTATAATGTACATGACCAAGTCTTGCATGCTAGAGGATAGAATTAGTCTGATCAAAAGTAGACACAAAAGCGAAATAACATTGTCAATGGTAATGACATACTATCGTGGAAACATTAAGCCTGAAAATTTGATTACATAAATAACCAAAACCAATAAAAACACCATGCTTAGAAAGCACAAATTTATCAGACTCAATAACTTGTTTATAACCATAATTATTCAAAATACTACTTGAAACCAAGTTCTTCCTGATATCAGGAACATGAATAACATCAAACAAAGTTACAATCTTTCCTGAACTAAACATAAGATCTAAACAACCACGACCATGCACCAAGGCTGTTGACTCATTTCCCATGTGAAGAATAGAACCATCATTCAGTGACTCATAAGTCTTGAACCAGCTTCTATCTTTACACACATGAATTGTTGCTCCAGAGTCAACCCACCACGCAACATCATCATCCTGCACATAAAAGATTCAGATACATATGTAACATAATAAATCTGAAAAGACTTATTAAACATATTCTGACCTTTCAGTGAGTTGGCTGAACCACCACTCCCTGAACTTTTAGTGCCTGATCCATTGGCTTTACCACCAACATTAACACCCTTGCAGTCCCTTTTAATGTGACATGTCTTGCCACATTTCCAACAAGTATGTGTTGCCTTCTTGTTAGGATCCGCCCTTGTGTTATCATGATGTTTGCGCTTGCCTTTGTTGTCATTGTACCTGGTGGAGTTGTTATGCTCCACCATATTGACAACAGATGGTCCAAGCAGTGCTACTCTTTGGCTTGTCATTATCCTGCAGCTGAGAGAATCCTCAATGCGCAGATGATGCCCAACTCAACCGAGTTAATTCCTCTTTCTTATGTTTCAAGATATGCTTGAAATCTTTCCAAGAAGGAGGAAGTTTGTCAATAACACAAGAGACTGAAATAGCCTCATCCATGTGCATATTGTGTTGTGTAAACCTTCCAAGTATTCCAAGAAGTTCATTGTATTGTTCCATAACTGGTCTTGAATCAGTCATTTTGTAATTTGTGAAATTACTAACAAGGAACTTCTTACTTGATGCATCCTCAGCCATATATTTGGCAACCAAGGAATCCCATAGTTCTTTGGAAGATTCAGAGTTCTGATAAATATCAAACAAAGAATCAGACATACCATTCAGAATAAGACCTCTGCATATGTAGTCATCATTCTCCCACTTGCTCCTCCTCCTGATCTGCTCCACAATAGCATCATCCCCACCATCATCAGGAATTGGAGTAGTCGACATAGACCACACTCACGCTTGACAGCAAGAAGTGCATCTTCTTCTGCCACCTCCTAAAGTCCACCCCTTCAAACTTGTCCAGCTTTGCAAAGTTTGAAGCCATATGTTTCATAGCAGCAGTTGCCATTGATTATCACTAAATAGTTTACTTTGATTGTTGGAGGTTATTCGTCCCAGAACAGGGTTTAGATAATCAACTTCAGCAGAAACGATCAACTGTTTGAGAAACAAACAATGGTCAGCAGTAACAGATACCACCAGGTGGTTACCGGATATCACTTGGAATCGTGTGATCACTTTCCAAAGTAAACTATTCGACCCTAATGCCTAGGTATCACGAATATCTACTTGGGATAAGACCACATGCAGTTAGAGAATTAGGCACAATTCTTTAACCCTTGCGCTTATAAGTGTTTTTTGTTTTCTGTGTGTCTCTCATGCATGTTCAGATCTCCTATAAATAGAAGGTTACTTTTGAGCTATTCCAATGGAATTATGAGTATTAATCGGCCCATTAATAGCCTCATAATTATCCCCATTATAGTCGTTAGTGGTTACATGGCCAATTAAACGTGGTCATAATGATGCAATTGTAACTGTCATTTATCAATACTTATATCGATTTCATAGTGCTTTTCGGGTTACACCGCTTCAGCTGAAAACGCCATCGCTTCATGTAAACACAACTTCAGTGAGATACCACTTCAGTGGAAACACCACTTCAGTGGAAACACTGATCCTGCTGAAGTACTGCTTCAGTGGAAACACTGATAATCAGTGTTAACCACAACAGTACTTTCACCAAGCACTACCAATACATACCACTATTAGAGTCAGGGTGTTCATGTACCTTATGGGTGTACACTCCGTACCTCCTAACCCATTACAAGGTGTGAACCATCCCACAAGTGCACTAAATTTTCCAACAACTACATCTACCATAAGTTGTAGCAACGGGTTGTTGTTGTTAATAAGATTATTAGGTTATTAGGTGGATCAATCAATGATTGAATTAAAGAAAAGGATTGATAAAGGTTATTAGATTATTAGTTAATGTATGTGGGTACTCCGGTTTCTAGTGACAATGGATATGTGCGTTAATTGTGAGAATGGATATGTGGGTGTGTTTCCGGTGGGTATTCCGGTTTGGAAAAAATATTTACATTTTAGGCCTGTAAGTATCTAAGAATAACAATGAAACCCATGTGTATTTTTACCCAATTTTAATGTCTAAGCATAAAAACGATTTTTTAACAATTATTTGACAAATATAGAAATATTTAAGGATTTTTAATAATTAAAAACATTTTTAAAAATTCAAATTAAAAAAATTATTACTAAATAAAGTATGGTTTGAATTTTTTGAAATGAAAAATTCCCACTAGGGGTTTTGTTTTATTATATAAAAGATAAGAGATATATATATGATACAATATGGGCCTAAACACATAACAGGCCTAAGCCTTATACTAATCGACTAACATATACACCACCTTATATAAGATCAAAGAATAAGCATTTATTGTGAACAACAATGGAACCTATCTGTTTAAGTTTAGAAGTATGGAAGGTCTGAATTCTATAGATAAAGGTCCCTGGATGGTCAATAACAAACCACTAATTGTACAAAGATGGAACCCTGAGCTTGGAATGCAAATGGTTGAACACAGCAAGTTACATGTATGGGTTAAAATGAACAATGTTCCTATTGAATCATGGAGTGTTGAGGGCATAAGTGCACTAGCTAGTAGTCTAGGGAAACCTATGATTATGGATTCTATGACTGCAACCATGTGTCTCAAGGGATTTGGGAGAATGGATTATGCTAGAGTCTTAGTAGAAATGGATGCTGCTAGAGAGTTTAAGAAGACAATTGAAGTTCAATACAGAGATCAGAGTAATAGGTTGAAAGGGAGCAAAGTGGTGAATGTGACCTATGATTGGCAACCTTCTGCGTTTACTCACTGTAAGGTGTTTGGTCATGAGTTCAAAGTGTGCACCAAAAGGCCTAGAACTGCAGAGGAAGAATCAGAAAGGAAAAGGAAAGAAGAGGAACAAAATAGTAAAGCAAAGAGTATTGAAATAGAGATTGATGCACAAGAAAAGAGATATACTGGTGGAAATGCACAGAATGATACTAATGGAACACAAAAGGATGATAAGTTTGAGCAGCTAAATGGAAGGGCAAATAGTTATGCGAGTAGATTTGATAACAGGTTTGCAGCAAGATTCACTAATAGAAGTCAGGGATACACGAAGAAGCAAGTTGAAAAGGAAGTAACAGGTCAGAATAAGAACAAAGTTGATAATACAGGAGGTGGTAAGCAATGGAATTTACAAGATAGAGATATAGCAGCAATGAAACAAACTATTAACTAGTATGCCATTCTAGAAACTCTCCCAGAAGATGATCCCAAAGAAATCAATATTCTGAAAGGTAGAATAATTATTGATCAATTTTTAAATAAGAAATTGCAGCCCAGTGTCATAGAGGTTAGCAAATGGACTCCTGATATGCACAAGTATTTTAAGGAAAAATGGGAGGATAGTGTCCAAAACGAAAGTTCCAGTAACTCTTGTGAAGAAGATGTTATGGATGGGGGAAAAGAATACAATGAGAATGTCATAGCAAATGAGATAAAGGGGGCAGCACCAACATTTTAAATTAATGGATTTTAAAATGGCAATATGGAACATTAGAGAAATGAGTAATGGTAGCAAGCAAAAGGAGGTTCAAAAGTTTATTAGAAATGAGAAGCGTCAGGTATGTGCTATAATTGAAACTCACATCAAAGCAAAAAGAATAAATGAGGTTTGTGACAGAGTATTTGGAAGTTGGAATTGGGTTACAAATAGCCATTTCAGTACTAATAGCTGCAAGATCATTGTTAGTTGGAATGCTCAGGATGTTAATTTGCAGATTTTACAAGTAACTAGACATGGAATCTTGTGTCACATTGAAAGTATTCAGGGGAAGATTCAAACGTTCTGCACTTTTGTTTATGCTTCAAATGATGGAACTGAAAGAAAAGATTTATGGAAGGATTTGTATTTACACAAAAGATTTAGTGGAGTCCACTCATGGGTTACTATGGGTGATATGAATGTCACTCGCAATTTGGAGGATCATTCTAATGGATGATCTGTTATCACTAAGGACATGCAAGATTTCAGAGATTGTGTGAATCTGGTTGAAATAGAAGACATTGGAAGTACAAGCTTCTTCTATACATGGACTAAAAGTTTAAAGAATTCTGATAACAACACTTTGAAAATGTTTGATAGAGTGATGGTGAATGAACAATTCTTAAAAGACTTCCCTAATAGCCATGCTGTCTTCCAACCTTTTCTCATTTCTGATCATTCCCCTACAATCCTTCATATCCCCACAACATGGCAGAAGAAACCAAAATCTTTCAGATTTGCCAACTACACCACTGATAAACCTGACTTTCTCACAAAAGTAACTGAAGGCTGGAAGAATCAAATTACAGTGTATTCTATGTATTGTTTGGTCAAAAAAATAAAACTCTTAAAACCAATCATGAATAAGCTGAATTGGAAGAATGGGGATCTCACAGTTAAAGCTGAACTGCTTAATGGTAAGCTGCAAGTAGCCCAAGCCCAGGTTGAAAAAAACCCATATAATAAGGAAATTAAGAAAAAAGCTGTTGAAGTTCACTTGGAATACAATGAGGCCATTTAAGATGAGGAGAAACTGCTGGCACAAAAAGCTAGAGTGGAGTGGTTGAATTCTGGTGATAAAAACAATGCCTATTTCCACAAAGTGATTAAAGGGAGAAGAAACAGGAATAGGGTGATAAAACAATGCCTTTTCTCATTATTAACATACGTATATATAGCTAGCTGCTTGTTTTGTTTCGAGCTCGATAACAATATACACCACCTTATATAAGATCGTCAAAGAATAAGCATTTACCACTTACCATGCATATGTGTAGGGGCGTCATGCTGTTGGTATTGATTATCGCCTAATTTTTATAGTACGTACATCATGGCGGGTAATATTATGCTAAATTGCTAATACCATCCATCATGCGGGTAATATTATGCTAAATTGCTAATACCATCCATATAGAGCATCCAGCTCCTTTATTTTAAGGTTGAGAAGTCAAAAGCAAAATATGTAAGACTTATACATATATATATATATATATATATATATATATACATTATATATAAGAGGAGGCATGCCACATAAAATGCCACTTGGCATCCTATAATGCCATGTCATATTTCCATGTCATCATTGTATTTATGTGGCATTTTTTTTTTAATTATTATTGAATACATGTGGCATTTCTTTTTTTAATTTGATTAAATTGACTAATTTTCGGATTATTAAATGTATTGTAAAAAAATGTAACTAACAAGGTTCGAACATGAGATCTCTACTAACAATAACAAACATCTCAACCACTGGAACAATGGAACTTTTGATATTCTCTTTTCAAATCAAAATTAATAAAGAGAAATTATTGTCAATTATTGTCAATTTTATACAAATCTTTTCCTTAAATATAGCCCACTAAATAAAACGTGCCCTTCTTTCTCCTACAAACCCTAATGTTTTTATTCTCACGTATAGAAGCATGCCTCTTTTCCCTCAATAGTGATTTTGATCAAGCAGGTATGTTTATAACATGTAAGATATTTAATGTGATAAGCAGTTCATAAATTATGATTAGCATGGATCACTAGCATATTTAATAGGCTGAATATAAGATTTTAACAGGATTTTTTTTGTAGACTATGATTTCAGGTTGACAATGCATGGTTCGATTGACTTCAGGTTAATGGTTCTTGAATTATGATAAGCATGGATCACTTTCATATTTAATAGGTTAACAATGGTTCGAATAATTTCAGCCTTTCAGGTTAACAATGGTTCTCCAAATTCAACAACGACTGGTGACCAGGTTTGTTTTGGTATAAACTTGATGATGGTTATGTTTAATTTGCTACCATGCAATGCATGCTATGTTCATATCAGTTTACCCGTTTATCAGATATGGCTAAATTAACTGAAGTTAATAGTATAATTGTATGGATGTGGATTAACAATAGCTAAGTTAAAGTTTGTAACCATAACCTAGAATTCAGACTCAAAGTCAGTTTACCTTCAAGACTAAGCCCCAACAAGGAGGATTGACATTATTATTCTATTTATACTCAGTTTGGAATGAACTGATTAGATCATGTCCTGCCATGTCAATATCTAGATAGTATTAGTTTTGATTAGTTTTATGAAGTTTTTAGAGAGATCAGGTGGCAAATATTGAAATCGTTAGTTTACATCAAAGTGAATTATCATTAGTTAACATACCTTTTCAAATTCAAAACTTACAGTTGGTATGGCCAGTGCAAGAAATGGTTATATGAAAAGAAAAGATAAATATTTACCTACGCAGTTGTTTTTCCTTGGATCCATATCTTGAAATTTCTTGCCAGGTGAGGTTAAATTTTTCTAGATTCTGTTCTGCAATTTTGGAGAGGGGTGATTAACTGATTTCAGCAGCACCCATACGGTATTCTTTTCTGATTTTCATTCGATCTTTTTCTGTCTGTTCTTTTTGAAGCATTTGGCATAGTAATTTTATATATAACAGGATCAATGGGCTTGAACCGTATTGATTTTGTTTGACATTATTGATTTTGGAGAGGAGTAATTTTATTGATTTGTTTGGTGTGGGTGGAATTTGACTTCTGAATAAAAGGTTTGTGACTTTCTGTTTCAAACTTTCAGAATATGCTGAAATGCATCATCTATGACCGCCATGAGCTGTTCGATCTGATGTGAAACAAGTATGTATTGAACGTGCATTTTTTAAACCAAACTAAGTGAATATGTTATGTTTATTGCAGGTAATCTGTTCGGTTTGTGACACTGAGCAGCCAGTACGTTTCAAAACCTTGATCTGTGATAATGAACGATCACTTGCTAAAAGTACTAAATACTCTTTCTTGATGTTTACCAATGAGTAATCTCATGTTCCATTTTTTGTATTTTTGTTGCTTATCTTATTTAATGTTATTTGGTTGCTTGCTCTGTGTAATCTAGATTCACGCTATTGAGAGAACACCATCAATGTGTGAACTGAACGAGACCTTTCTTGGACAGGTATATGTTTCTCCTTCATAATCTTGGTTGCTTCAAGTTTCTGAACCGATGATTTCTTTTATCGTAAATTGCTGATGTGTCATTTTTTAACATGTTGGTACCTTTCTAAGAACACCGGAAACAAAATGATCAATCATCTGTCTTTGATCATTTATATGCATGTTTGGTGTTTTTTTATCGACATTTGTAGATAATTGTGTTTTTATTGTCCTAATGGTGCTGTAATAAACCGACCTTATCTTTGTAGGGGTCGTCGGTCTAAGGGCAAGTCAAAATCTATATCTTCAATCAAATAATATAATTCATCTATCCAATCTACAACTGAACTTCTATCAAAGTTATAGGATCCTCCTCATGCTAAAGTGATATCCGTTATTGATGAGTATGGTGAAACAGAAATACAAGTGTTGGTAATAACTGGAGACAAGTCAACGGCTGCAGCCATTGGTTATAAATAAGATTGTTTTATGAAGATGAGGATCTGAGAGGTAAAAGTTTTACGGATAAAGAATTCATAGGACTCTCAGCCTTGCAACAATGGGATATTTTGTCAAAGCCAGGGGAAAAGTGTTCTCTCGTGTTGAACCGAGTCACAGACAAGAGATAGTCAGGATGCTTAAGGAGACGCGTGAAGTTGTAGCAATGACACGAAACAGTGTTAATGATGCTCCTACTTTGAAACATGCTAATATCAGAATTGCTATGGGAATTACTTGAACAGAGGTTGCAAAAGAGGATCAGATATGGTTCTAGCTGATGATAACTTCAGTACCATCGTTTCTGCTGTTGGCGAGAGTTGATCAATCTATAACAACATGAAAGCTTTTATCAGGTAGTAATTACGTTATTCGAAAGTTATCTTATAGTTCAAGTATATTGTATTTTCATTTGACATGATTTTGTAAACCTTTAGGTACATGATATCATCAAATGCTGGGGAAGTTATCTCCATTTTCTTAACTGCTGCACTGGGGATTTCGGGAATGCTTGATACGTGTGCAACTTTTGCAGGTTAATTTAGTTACTGCCAGCCCACCCGCGACTGCTCTTGGTTTTAACGAGGATGAAGAGTAGGGGTTGCCTACTCATGACATCAATGTACATCCCCCACATCCTTAGGTTTTTATTTTTTAGTTTAGTTTTATTTTTTATATTTTTATATTTTTTTTAATAACTTTTTACTGATGTGGAGCTCAGTAGTAATATATAAATTCTGAAATGAAACCTGTACAGTTGGGATGTAAAGAAAAGAGTTACATCAGATATGAATATTGATCATGACAAGCAATTGTTTTGATTTTGAGCATATTAGGTTTGGGCATTGATATAAATAGATTAATCCAATGGTTTTAATTGATTTGAATTTAAATGTAGGTTGATAATGAGAGAAATAACAAAACTGGTGATGATAAGTTTAAGGCATCGGATTAACAGAGGCCATTATACATATATAACCATGAGCTATTCTTATGAGGAACACAGATAAAGTTTACATTTGATACCTCATGAGGAAAATGGTTACAATTTAAGTTTGATTACAGGTCATAAGACCTTTCCAAATGCTCCAAAAAAAGGTGGATATGTGGTTATGGCTATTCATTTTGGTTATCTAAAGGATTGGAGAGGTTTATATATGACATATTGACATGTCCTCTGCAATTCAAATCATAAGTGGTGAGGAAACCATCAATGGTGATGAGATTAGTATTGTCTTATTTAAATATTGATTGTCTTTATATTATCCATGAATAAATACAAAGAGGTAGTTTGTGTGCATCACTAGAGGATTACATATATGTTTTTCATTAGTCTTGCATACATTTACTGATAAGATTAGTATTGTTTTATTTAAATATTGATTGTCTCTATATTATCCAAGGAACAAACAACAACAAAAAGATGAAAAGGGTCTAAAACTCAGTCAACTCCTCATCCACCTCTTAGTTTATTTGCATTTCTTAACATTTAGGCGGTGTAGTAGTTTTACATATCAAAAAATTTAGGACACATAATATGTTTTGTGAAGTGTCCTTATAAGAATACTAGGGAAGTTTAGACTCTGCTAAGCACAACAACCCTAAAGTGTTTATGTTAAATTTTTAGAGATACATAAATTACTATCTTTCTGGGAAGAAGATTGGCAGTTAATATGATTGAAAGTAGCCTTGCAAATGGGCTGTTGATCTTAATTAGCTCTAAAGATTGGGCTTATTAGCTTTTCTAAAGTTCAAAAGCTGAGAAACCAAACAAATAAGCCTAAACAAATACCCCCCTTAGAAAATAGAAATCAAGCAGTCTTATACGATAACATGGAATATTTGGTAAATTTAAATGAAGTCATTTGTCTCTGGAATTTTTTTGTTGGTATTCAACAGACATGGGAGAGTAAGTTCATTGATTCACAATGTGTTCGGGCTGAACATGCTTTTAAGAGGTAGGAAACCCAGTCACAGAACAGGCGTTTAACACTAGAAGACTTGGAGGTTAGTACATTTTAAATTTATTGATTATGTATGTTCACGTTTGTGATTAAGGCATGTTGAAATGACGTGTACTGAAACATTATGTCAGGACTCATGGGATCGTAGGATACCAATTTTAAGCAATATCAGGTTCTTAAACAAATACATCTGTTTAATAAAGTAAAAAGACAATTATTTAGTTTGATAGATGTGAGAGTCACAGAGTTCATCAAATAACTTAAGTGAAAGAAAGTGTATGCTTAAGTTTGTTCCTGAAGTAAAAGGAAATCGCGAACAAGTTGGTGTTGGGGTCATGCTTTGCGATGAAGATACAAACCTGGTATGAATTACTCGGCTTAGGTGATAAATACATTGCAGCATCAAGCTTTGTGATTTTGAAATTTTTAGGTTTATTACATGCTCGTGGCTTCTTTTGCGGCCACTTATTTTACCACCCCATGCTCCCTTGTCAGCCTTACTCCCTCCTTCATAACCAGGTCCTTCATGTCCAGGTTCGCCTTTTCCTCCACTATAACCAGGTCCTTCATGTCCAGGTTCGCCTTTTTCTCCACCATAACCAGGTCCTTCATGTCTAGGTTCGCCTTTTTCTCCACCATAACCAGGTCCTTCATATCCAGGTTCGCCTTTTTCTCCACCATAACCAGGTCCTTCATGTCCAGGTTTGCCTTTTTCTCCACCATAACCAGGTTCTTTATGTTCAGGTTCGCCTTTTCCATAACCATAACCAGGTTCTTTATGTTCAGGTTCGCCTTTTCCATAACCATAACCAGGTTCTTTATGTTCAGGTTCGCCTATTCCATAACCAAAACCAGGTCTTTCATGTCCACAATCACCACCCTTTTCGTGTCCACAATCGCCACCACCTCCATAATAACCACCCCCTCGTGTCCACAATCATAATGTCCAAAATCGCCACCACCTCCATAATAATCACTTCCCTCGTGTCCACAATCATCGTGTCCACAATCGCCACCATAACCACCTTCATGTCGATCTCCTCCATAACCACCTCCATGTCCGTTTCCTCCATAACCACACCAACGTCCAACACAACCCCCACCTGATATCTCATCCTTTTCTGTAACTCCCCCATCC
Source organism: Chrysanthemum makinoi (assembly GCA_910596185.1). Taxonomy (NCBI): domain Eukaryota; kingdom Viridiplantae; phylum Streptophyta; class Magnoliopsida; order Asterales; family Asteraceae; genus Chrysanthemum; species Chrysanthemum makinoi. The sequence goes on along the minus strand of OU343223.1, from coordinate 1,630,604 downwards.
TTACCTCCACCTCCAGTTACTTGTATTTTTCCACTTGAACCATCTAGACAAACATAAACAGCAAGAGAAAATACACCACAATTATTTATTACATGCTAATTAATAGTGGAGTACCATTTCTTGTCTTTTAGAAAACTTGCAGGAAAATGATTCAAAAATAGTTAATGGACTAAACAATGCAAGAATCAATGAAGAGTTAAAAGTTTACTAATTATACGCTAATCAAGTCTACAAACAAAGTACTTGCTTTTTTTCATCTTTTTCCGAACTATCAGTTATCACAACTGAAACAATAAGAACAAATGCACACAAAAGAGCAAATAACAACACAAAACCACTCTTGGATTTCATTGTCAGAAGCTTGTACATAAAACTCTAACAGATCGATTACTTATATCATTGTAAACGCCTTCTTTTAGCCCCTTTTTGTGGAATAAAATATTCTTAAGAGTTAGTAATCGCCTACAATGTTTTAAGTAAGAGCGACTATATTGACAATCATCTTAGATCATACTTTTTGACCCGAATTACGTAGAGAGTTAGCATCATGACACAAAACAGAGACACGTGGTAATCGCAATTATAAGGCTTTTAATGATCTTAATTAGGATTTTATTTATAAAGTGATATCTGTAACCAATTCACAAAATTCATACATGCCCGTGGCTAAATTTTTGTTGCTTATTTTTTTTGTGCTCATATGATCTTTTATTATTTGTGATGATCTTTTTTCTAGGTTGAAGTAGGGATCGATTGCATTCTTCGATCTCTTTGAATTCATTCCTGTAAGTATATAGTTTTTTGTGAATTTTGTATTGTGTTCTTCCTAATGGAAGGGCGATGTTTTGTTGTATATTGGCACATGAGTAATACATGTTCTTAATATACCAGTTACAATGATACGTAAGTGAAAACCGTCTGAAAGAGGTAAATAACGTATTTTTTTACTCTATTTTTAATCGAAACACAGGTTATGTATCAATAAATCTACTATACATATTGGCAATAGACCTTTTTTATATATTTGCAGATGACGTCGCTTCCAAGTTCTCTCCTCTATTTAGATTGTTCCAGAAGTTACAATGGAAACATGAACGGGTAGAAAGAAATGTTGCAGGTTCAAAGTGTGGATGTAAGAAAGCGCAACAAATTCAGCCACAAAACAACTACGTGATTCTTGATGGGTGACTACAAACAGGGTATAAAGAGGTTAATCATGTTATGCTTTTTCCATTATCACGGAATAAATTTAACATCAATCACTAAACGCATGTAGGTTGTGATTTTTCTATCAACCGTATTATAGGATTTCATTAGCCACAATATACATAAGAGAATTTGAATACTATGAAAATGAGTGATGCCAAACAGAACACATACAACCACTAATAAGAGAGTTTTTTTACTGCAATAATGGCAATTATTTTTCCATTATAAAACTTATAAACCTAATAAGTTATTACATGGTTTTTGAAAACCAGGGATTAAATAGCATGAACAAATCTGCTAGGGAGCTTATCCAGTCTCTACAGAACATTGATGGTAACATTATCCTGCTCGGGTTAGTAAAAAAGGTTTATTTGTTGTTATCTATTTATTTGTTATTTGCAGACTCTCTGCAGCATGTACATTATTAATATGGGATCTGGCTTTAGGCTTTTGTGGAACACAGTTAAATCTTTCCTTGACCCATAGACTACATCTAAGATTAATGTAATCCACACTTTCTTTTGTGGAACACACTCTATTTTACACAAGTGACAACATGTGAGTGAGTTTGAAAACTTTTGTTAACTCTATATGTACTTAAGCCTTTTATTTCTTTCTAAAAAATGGTTCTCAGACATAGGAAATCATTGATGCCAGTACTTATACTAAATATGTCAAAGATGATGCATGGTCTTCAATCCTTTCTCTTCGCTATATTTATGTATCCTTTATATGTGAATAGTGAACTACCGAGTTCTTAGGTGGGACCCTCGCACTGTTTGGATAAAGGTGGTTGCATGCGATCTAATAGAGCCGATGGCAAGATCCAGATATAAAAAGATTATAATCTATTACTACCGCATCTTCGCCTTCTGAATATTATATTTATCTTTGGTCAGGCTACATAATTAGAGATTGAAAATCTAAACATCTACTACGAATTGGATGATGTTGGTTGTGTGTTACCTAAAACGGGTCAAATTAAAGAATATAGGTAAAAGGGGAATGGGTCAAAGTGTTACACAGGTTAATAGTCGTTCAAAATCTATTGTCTAAACATTATACATTTTAACCAAAATTGTTGTATTCAATGTTTAATTAATGTAATGCTTCTTTCACGCCGTAAGAATTTACACTTGATACTTTTCGAGTAGCAACTCCTAGACTAGGTAATGCATGCTTTGTTGTTTTCTTTGACTTATGATGTTCATATTTATTCTTTTACTAACGGGTGTAACTCATAGTGCTTCCACCGTTAAATTATGCCATTGCTATTTTTCATTTACATTGTATGACATTCATAAGGCACTGGTATTAATCTCTTTGCAGTTATTGCACTTTTGGTGATACAAAATGCACCACATGTAGAGTCTTGACGATAGATTTTAACGATAGGACTGGAATCCGAGCTAATAGGAATAGAATAGCTTTGAGTTGGTACGTCATAACAACCGTTTCCTCACACTTCAAAGTAAGTACGTAAAAAATGTTCCATTTGCATTTTATTTAGTTTAGTAGCATACTTGAGTAAATGACTATTGTTGGTTTTACTCGAGATACTTCACAAAATTCTATTCATTCATATGCGTATGTAGGTTGTTTTAATTAAGAGGCTTCTAAGGCTTGTGTTTTTGCTCCTTAGCTCCTAAAGGTGGTTCAGGTGAATTCAATCATTCTAATTTTACTTTCAAAAATTTCAAGCTCAAATTGACTTAGTTATGTAAATTAATATAGTTAGTAATATTAGGGTGTATTGGTAAACGTATTTGAAAAGTTGCCTTTTGATACTACTAACAAGTTAAGCATTTTTTTAGCCAAATTGCTTACCTTTGTAAAAGTTTCAGGACTCACCTCTTGCTCTCCTGTCAACTCAATGGATGATAGCTCCAATAGTGATCACGATTGTGATAACGAGAATGTAAATGTTAAATGAAAACACGCTATAAGAGTAGCTAAAAGAATAATATTTGCGGGTATAGTTGAATGTTGAGGAGAAAAAGTATCTGCCACTTAAAAAGTTTGCCAAAATCTTTCTTTTATGTCAATTGACAAGGAACTAAGTATCGATTATGGAAAAACTTTTGCCGCTTTGATCGAACGAGTATCTTTTTGCATAAACTTTGCAAAACTGATTTCAATTCATATGATTGACATGACAATAAGTTTATCGTCCATTTTAAGAATACTGATTCTTTATTTTTTTGATGACATGTTTTTTTTGTCAATTTTCCATATATGTTTTATGGACCAATTTGTCCTCATGCGCTATTAGTTCGAACTTGACGCATTAGTGCAACATAGATCAGACCATTCTGCAATTGTTGGCAATCTAGGTGTCAATTTATGTAGGTATGTACTTATGTACACTTGGCTACACAATTTTCATCTTTTCATTACATTTTCTTATAAGTAATAATAGTATTATAATTTTTATATGAATGGACATGGAAGAATTTAGGATTAGAGCATGATGTGCTTCTGATATGCACATCAATTACGCCGTTATCACTTACCAGATGTAGCCAAGTTTATTCCATTTCATTGCCTTAAACGAGTAACATTATTTTGTGATGTACTCTTTGTCAAAGAACACCCAAGACAAATCCTCCTCCATGCAACTACAAAATTAAAGCTCGAGTACAATATAAACAACTCACACATCATATCTCTTTTATGAATAACAACTAAACATATAAACCCTTCTACATACAACGTAAAAACCTTGGAACATACTGCTAATTACAACTGAAAGAGTATATTCTTCAATAAATAGTGTGAAACAATTACATCTTCCTACACTTTAAAATAATGCTAAACATTATCCTTTTCTAAACAATATTAATCATGATCATCTTTTATATTTGATAATATTGTTAACATTTATTATTAATTTAATAGTATTACGTTTAATTGTTCTATAAATCTTGATGTTCATTTATTTTCACCCTTCTTATGCTACTAATAGCTTCGTATACATATATATCTTACTATTCGAAAAGTAATACACTCAAAGAATAATCACAAGTCATACCCGTCCATCGGACGAGTTTTGACACTAGTATATATATATATATATATATATATATATATATATATATAAATATATATATATATATATATATATATATATATATATATATATATATATATATATATATATATATATATGTATAATATATATATATGTATATATATATATATATATATATAGGGAAGGGATGGGTGGATTGCATTTTAAGTAGGGATGGTGCGGATAATATCACAAAGTTTTTTTTTAAATTCAAGAAAATCTGAAAAATTAAAAATAAAAGAGGATGATAAATTATTAAGAATCGCTGAAAAAATTTCAAAAAAAAATCGTTTTCATGATTAAAGGTATTGTGATATTAAGGTCAATTTTGACTTTTTTACAAAAGTCAAGAACTGATCTTAATATCACATAAACCTTTTTTATTTTAATACAAATTGTTAATATCACACTAATTTTTTTTTATATCACACTACTTTTTTGTTTTTTTACTAATATTATCACCGTTACTTTTTTAATAAAAAAATGTTAATATCACGGTTTCTTTTTACTATCACAAGAACTTTTTTTCTTTTTTTAATATAATTGTTAATATCACCGTAACTATCATACGTTTTTTTAATAAAATTGTTAATATCATAGTAACTATCATATGTTTCTTAATATCACGGCTCAATTTTACATGTAAAAAAGCTTAATATCACATTTGGTTTTATAATATCACCATTTTATAATATCACAGCTTCTTAATATCACAATAGAACTCATAATATCGTTAATATCACGGTAGGACTCATAATCAAAAACTAAAAGTGCTCAGAAATATCTGGAAAAATAAAAAAATGAAAGAAGATAACAATAGTAAGGATCCCTCAAAAGGAAAAAAAAAAATTTAAAAAAATCGTTTACATGGTCAATTGGTACCGTAGATACAGATCTTGACTTTTTACAAAAGTCAAGATCAGATCTGAATGGGGGTCCAGATCTATCCGCACATCCGCACGAATTAAAAAAATCCGCACCTGATCCTGACTCTATATATATATATATATATATATATATATATATATAATAGAAGGCATGCCACATATAATGTCACTTGGCATCCCATAATGCCACGTCATATTTCCATGTCATCAAAGAATGTCATGTCATCACAATTTAATCAACATAAAGAAACATGATAACCACTAGACCAACACATTTTTTAGATTATATTTTGCAAAACCAAATCTATAAACATACCCAGCCAGTTATTTACTATTTTGATTAGTTCAAAAAAAAATTATATAGATATCCATTCCTTAATTATAGTTTGATGATTATAAACTTTAACCTGATTCAATCTCATAATCCAAATTCACGTTTACAATGACAAAACACACACAAAATCTTTTTGTTTATTCTTATTCTGCAGAAAAAGAGTTGCTTTTTCTGTATATGTTCTACAGTATAGCCACTAATCAGGTAAAAACTGTAGGCCTTTTTCCCCTAAAACCCTAATGATGCATATTTAATTTTCATTATCTTCAATGTAATCCCGAACTTCTAGCACAACACGTTTCTTAGGAATCAATAGAAGCACTCTAGCTCAATTATTGTTTTTTGATGCTCATTATTTATGCTTATAGTATTCATGATTTTGTCGAATTCTACAGGAACAAAAAAGTTGAAACCATGCATCGTCCAAACAACATCAACAACCACGACAAAGTTAATGGGTACGATTTTGATTTTAATAAAATTCAAGGTATTAAATTGTAGTAAGCTTGGAATCCATTAATGGATGATTTTGTATTTATTGTACAAGTCTAATATTAATATATTATCCATGTTTTGATTATTAGGTGGCTGATTTTCTAAACAAAGAAAAGGTTAGAGGTAAAGTCTTCACGATCATTGAATGTTTTCTATAAAAAATTTTGACCTTTATTTATATACTAATGTGACCTAATTGTTTCTTTTCTTTCTCATTGTTGCAGTAAGAAGATACGAATAAACCATAAGGTTAGTTTTTAGCTATAATGACATGTGTTTTATTTAGTTTGTGATATATTGTTTGGTATTGATGTGTATTGTGTTATTCAATAGGTTGCGGTTGAGTACGGTGGAATAAAAAGCGGTGCGAATCAGCCGGAGAAGAGTTCGGTGGGCGCGTCGTCCAGTTTGAGTGCTCTTGTGCTATGAGGTATATATACAGGTTTCTGTTAATGGTGACTATGTAATATTGTTTGGTGTAAGTAACTTTGCATCTTTTAGTCTTATATGTGCTCAAAAGTTAAGTTCTTAGTCTTTCTGATACAACCAAAGTGGTACGTTGACCAATTAACATCATCGGCAGGATTCTAAAGAGTTGCAAAAAAAACAGTGTTGTGATATCACTATGATGAGAAGTGTCAATCTTTTGACTTATACCAAACTTATATCTGTAGGTACTGACAGCTCTAAGAAGGCTGGTGGTCAGAGTGATTCAGCAATTACGTCTGTTCAACCGAAGAATATGTAAGCATTATTTCTTTTTCTAATGAGCATAATCTATTTTAGTTTGTCTCTAGATTGATTATACTGTAGATCTTTAGTTTGTGGACTGATTTGGTTATTTGACGGTAGTTCATCAACAGGTGATTTTTTTTTAAAAACTATTATGTTTTCTGTTAGTTTTTGCATTCAGGAAATGACAAAGATAAGTTTAACCATAATCCATATCTTCGTTTGTGAATCGGGCGATTGAAAGGCCATATAAAAACATGCTCGAGTATACGGTATTATATTCATCTCTCTGATTTAGTTTATAGCATATACAGTCACTTGTGATATAAAGTTTTTCTTCCTTTTCTTTCTTATTATTTTCGCATTTAGGGAATCGACTGTGAAAGAGTTGAGAGAATGAAAGCTCGACCGAAAAGAAGATATTCAAAAAGAGTCTGAACGTTGGAGGTGACATTATGGTTATTCATGAAACTGAAGATGGAAAGATTAGGCTCGGGAGTATGTTAGCATTGACGCAGTTCAGACCCCCACTAGAGATTTTTAAAACTTTAATAGCACATGGCTTCCCCATTAAGTATGCACGTGTATCTACCACTGATGGTAAAGCTCTGAATTGTTCAGATTTTGACAAATTGTCTCTCAATATTTCATTTGCACCCAAGGATACGGCCTTTGTATTCAATTTTTAAATGGGTAGATGGAGGACAACTACAAGCACTGTAATTTTGGTGAGGGCGTGCCTCAAGATTCATGGTTGGCATAAGATGTATCTATGATTAGCATCCATTATAACTTCTCTCATCCTGTAACTTGGTAGATCATTCTTATTAGCTTATGCATAGCAAGCTAAGAACACCTAAGGGTTTGTGGTTCAAATGGGTTCCGATACTTTTTGACATAAATTTTACTCATATAGGTGTCCTAGACATTGTGTTTAAAAGAGACTAATGTGCAACTACGGGTGTAACTAAGTCAAGCCAAGTAGAAACTGGCTACCTTGCAAGTATTTATGCTTATAAACAAAGGGTAATAAAACTTAAAGATGATTAAGCTCACAGGCTTTACAGCAATGTGTATGTACTACAACGGCCGGTATATTTTGCTAGCACAACCAGAAAGTTGTTGGCCCAATGTTACGGATCTTTAATCAACGATATACCAAAAATATGAAACAATCTCTGCTTTCTATTAATATGTCATGAATGATTCTTTACATGTTCTATTCTATTTATACAAAGTGAAAAGGTACATGTTGAACCGTTGTGTCGGTTAAAGGATATGGCAGTTATGTTTGTAACTGTCATATAACCGTTTGTAACTGTCTCTTGTTGACTTTCGTTGAGGTTGACTTTCATTGACTTTTGTTGACCGGGTCATAATGGGTGTTGATCATTGTTGGGTAGATTGGGATTAACCCAATATTCTCCCCTTTAATCACAATCGCCAGCGACGTAGGTCTTTAAGTCTTTTGTAGTCGCTCCATTTTGCTTCATTCTGCATTCTCTGTGTTCGTGCTTTCTCCGCGTTTCGCACCGCCGCTTCGCACTCTCTCTCGCTTTTTGCAATCTCTTCTCGCATGCATTCTTCTGCCGTTTCGCATCTCTGCTGTTCTCGCACCTCTGCCAGCATCGCATCTCCGCAGCACGCACTGCTTCCTCGCATCCTGCTGTTTCTCATTGTATCATTTCTCTTCGCTTATAGCCATAAGTAATGTTGCCTCTAAGTCTTCAATAAAATTGGAGTGTCTCGACTTGATTTTATGCTTATTTTGACATTCATATGCATAATGTCCAAGTTTGTGACATCGGTACCATGTGACTTGAGATTTGTCTCTTGTATCTTCTTCAAAAGATGCTCGTTCTTCCCTTTTAGATTGATAATTGTTCTTGTCTTGTTCTCGCCTCAGACTTGGTTAAATCTTCCTGACCATATTCTCTAAAAGGTTTTCCTTGTCCTTTATGTCGTGTGAACATCAAAGTCTCTTGATTGTTCAATTGTTTATCCTTCTTAAACTTAATCCTTTCTTCATAGGTCTTAAGTCTTCCAACTGCTTCTTCCATAGTCATTTCACTTAGGTCGGAATATTGTTCTATAGATGCGACTATTTGCGATACCTATCGGTACGTAAAGATTTAGTAGTTTCCGTACTCAAGGTTTCATATATTCTATGGTGTGTCCTAGACTAGCGACTTTGTTTACAAGAGTTGTAAGTTTTGTAGTGAAGGTGTCGATTGTCTCGTCTTCCTTCATGTATAACATCTCAAAGTCGGATTTGAGTGTTTGTATTCTTGCTTGTTTAACTCTGTCTTCGCCAACATGTCTTGTTTTCAAAGCATTCCAAATGTCCTTCGCGGTTTTGTGCTTTGTTATTTGAAGTAATTGTTCCTCGGTAAGGCTGAAAGCAATAGCGTTTTCTATTTTGTCTTATTGTTGAGTCGATTCAAATATTGTTTCCCCATAAACCACTTGCTTCGAGAATGATTTAGAGTATTAATAGCCCACGATAATGAGTAATTCGCGAGCTTTAGGATTGGGCATTGAAATTGGGGTGTACTATTTGTAAAATTAGTACTGGGTTCCTTATTTCCACTTCCTTTCGTCATATCTTAAATATATTGACAATAAAAGTATCTCCAAAAATTCTGACACGAGGTGTGTTGAAAAATGTTTTATTTTTCTCTTATAGGCTATAAAACTTTATAGGACTAGTTTTTTTTAATCCAAAAACTATCCTCGGAGATTATATATATTTAAAAAATAAATAACGTAAGGTTAATTTCTCCTTAAATGTTATTTTTAATTATAATAAGCAGCGTTAAAACACTAGGTTATTATATTCTAATTATGATAAGATACTATAATATAAATGAAAGTAACTTATCAAAAAAAATAATATATACTATATAAAAAATGAAAGAGTGGTGTTGTTAAATTTTGGAACCTGGAAGGGTTGATGGTCTAACCCGATGCCTTATTAAATAAATATCCTTTCTTTTTGTGTGGCCCTTAGTATACGTGTGCCTCTCTTATATCTTTTGGCTTCTTATCTCTTTGAGATAAAGAATATAACGCGTCTCTTTTTCTTTTTCTGAGATAAGACTTTTCTTCTCCTCTTCTTGGGAAGTTAATCGCCTTTCTCCTTCCAACCGTTGATGGTTAACCGCCTTTATGGTCGTGTTTTGACCGCCTCTTCCTTTCTCCCAAGTGATGGGTGTTCGTAACGCTGTTATCCTTCCAATTTGAAACTAAGGTTTCGTTTGATTTGGGGGTTTTCTTTTCCGTGAGAGGTTTATGATTGGAGTATTGCAAATGAATCGATTGGGTCTCAATTGATTCTTCTAGGCTTGATTCCTTATAAGAACAGGTGTGTTTGTTCTAATTCGAATCTCTCTTTATGTGCCCTAAATGATGACTTCGTTTTGGTTTTTGTTTGAATCAATATATAAATGATTTTAATTCGTTTCTGATCCTTTGTGGATAAAAAAAAAGTTTCGATGAAAGAAAAAAAATGCGAATGAAAGATTTTGTTGCCGGGTATGAGCAGTCACTTATGTGATTGTTCCCTTGATGCGACAAATGTTTAGAACACAAAATGATATCTGATTTGTGGTTCAAGTTATTTTGCGTAAAATTTTTTGAAACTGTTTTAGGGTTCTTATTGATTCTGAAACTGAAACGAAAATGGTATATGATGATTCAGGCTCTGATACCAATTGTTGGCCCAATGTTACGGATCTTTAATCAATGATATACCAAAAATATGAAACAATCTCTGCTTTCTATTAATATGTCATGAATGATTCTTTACATATTCTATTCTATTTATACAAAGTGAAAAGGTACATGTTGAACCGTTGTGTTGGTTAAAGGATATGGCAGTTATGTTTGTAACTGTCATATAACCGTTTGTAACTGTCTCTTGTTGACTTTCGTTGAGGTTGACTTTCGTTGACTTTTTTTGACCGGGTCATAATGGGTGTTGACTTGGGTCGCTGGGTTGGGTAGATTGGGATTAACCCAATAAAAGTCTCTCCTCAATCTAGTATCTTGAACGCCATCATGGCTTGGTTTAAATCGAGGCAATTTCAAGAATTTTTTTGTAGCTTGAACGCCATTTTATTATTCTAACCATTATTAGATCGAAAATATAATCGTTTGTGTCACTTTCAAACACACCCTTAAGAGGTTTTGTGAAAAATTGTTTTAATTTTTATGATGATTGTTCATAACTTTTCTTTGTAAGATTGTCGCTATTTCCGCTTAATTGGTTAATCTTCCTTGTGAAGCAAGAAACGGTGTGTATGCTAACGTGGTAGAAAAAGTGAGAGAGGCCTTTGAAGAGCAAGAAGTATTAAGGCTCGATTTTGCTCATGTGGGTATGAGCGACTGCAAAAGAATCGCTATGAAGTTAGGGTATGTGATTTCCTGAAATGATCAAATCTTGTGATAAGTTTTTGATTCTTCTCGCATCCCTTGAAGACAAAATTTGATAGTATTGTTGTGTTGTTTATCGATTTAGTAATTGCGGTTCCAATATTGTATAAAGACAAAACAAATCATTATCCTGAGCGGGAAGAAATATAAGGAAGTCGCTTTCAAATCCATTTTGAGATCGATAAAGCACAATGATAACAAGCTCTCTAGTGTTTGGACTTCTGTAGTTAATTGGTCGATAATCACAAGGGAGGTTATCCTAGAAACATGGGGTCCCACGCATGTTTTGATTGGGTGGATAACGTGATGTTTAAAAAGTCATATCTACCAGATTAATATTGGGGTCAAACCCCCATTCGAATGTGTATCCTCCACAACCCTAAGTAAGAGTGACAATCGTGATTTCGTTATTTTGACACCTACTACTTATTAGTCTATTATTGACGTTATTGTTGATGAATGGGTTATGATACTTCCTCGCTTCTACAAGAAGGAATATTAATAAAAAAAGCAAAGATGATGTGTTTAATGATTATGGTACCCCTTTGTGGAGCTTAAAGGTTTGAGATTAAGAGTGAGGGTGAATTAAAGCTCATTAAAGTTTTCCATGTAATATTCTTATCCTGATAAGTATTTTACCGATAGCTTCTCGAGATCTTTATATACTCCTACTTACTTTCTTATAACTTTTGCTATACACCTGGTTTCAAAAGTGCAGCTCTTGACAAATTTCTTCACTGCCCACGTTAGAGGAATGCTATTTGTTGTTGTTTCTATCGCAAAACCATTGGCTTGACCTTCTTGATGTATGTAAATTAAATGTCTCCCGAGTTATTGTTATGTTTCATTATTCATTATAATCAACATTTCGTAATGAATGAAAGTATTGCGCATATGAATTGCTTGATTACATATCATCGAGCACCATGAGCAAAGTCTTTAATGTAATATCTAAACAAATACCATGTGCAATAACAGATAAAGATCTACATTGCCAATATGTTATTGCATGTGAACCACAGGTTAGTACCTAACTTGGCTAAAAATTCTTAATACATTTTGATGTGCTTATACTATTGGCATCATATGGCAATCAAAAAATGGTAACGTTACAAGTGCTATTGCTGTCTAGCTTTGTTATCATTCACTACATATACTTCTTTTCCCTATATAAAAGCTTAGTAACCGCTCTCTTATTTTTTTCCCAAGTTATTATTTTAAAGTCTTACTATTGATTAATTGTTATTCTTGATGAGAACAGAGGACCTCGGTGAGCGAATGGGTTGTTCCTGTTGTTGGAAATGTATATATTTACAAACATGTGAATGTCCGATTCAACCGTGACCACTGGATTGCACACATTAGCGATGAGAATTAAAGTTAATAATTATGTTTATGTTTACGATTAATTATTGCACATTAAGTCCTAAGCGAACATGTTAAGTATTTAACGTAAAAATGACTAACGACCGTTAAATGAAAAGAGAAAGGACTAGAAATGGAAAACTTGGAAAAGTTATGGGTTTGGCTTTGGGCTTTCTATAGTGGCCGGCCATAGGGGGCCTCTCCAAGGCCTAATTCATTAACTTGTTCCCTAATTAGGGTTTTGTAAACTATTGTTTTAATTTGATTAGAAACCCTAAGATGCATGCAACTTTATGTGTATATGCGTAACTCTGTTTTAATTTCATTAATTGTTAAGTGTAATTTTATGTCCATGATAATTATCTGCATGTTTTATCATGGATCTGCTTTTATTGTATGTCTTTCTTGTTTAAGTGATATACACTAAATTTTGATAGATCTAAAATTGGGGAAGACCTCAATCATTATTAATTGGTTATTAATAGGATTTATCTAAACCGTTTGCATGTGGCTATTTGATATGCATGACCTTTATTTGTTATGCATTCATTGTTTATTTTTATAAATACTTGCTTGTTTGTGTTTTGTAACAAGGGTATTTTTACAAGAAAAATAAACTGACCTAAACAATGGTGAAACATGTATTTTAAGAATAGTAATCATAATCGTTTAATTGATTGATGACTTTGGTACAAATGACTGAAGGGCTCACCCATGAGAATGAACTAATAAAAGGGGTTTAAAGAAGTGCGCACAGTCACACCGAAAGGATGTCTAAGGTTGTGCTTTAACGCTGCACTGTCCTCCGCCTCTGTAAGTTCGAATGGAGCTACTTAGTAAGCCATTAAATGTGCAAGCTCATCTTAAGGGCTAATTAGTTTTAATTCCATGCGCCACTTCGGTGGTAATTATCCAAACACTAAGTGTTTACACTTATGCAAAAGTACGGTATAATGGATGATAATTAACACTAAATTCCTTGATTGGTGAATCCAATACCTCAATTAAAGTTTGATGATGAAAAGCTTATACATTAAAACAAGATATAAATGTTTTAATAAAAACTATGCTACAAAGATGAATGCATGACATCTTTGTACATATTTGATTTAACATCAAAACTATTACCCTTTAATTTAAGTTATATGCCATCCAACAAAACGGAAACACCTAAGATTACCTTTATTTTGCGTGAGATCGACTTAGATCGAATCAAAGGGTAAAATGTCCACGGTCGTGAGAGCGGGCATGGACGATTTTGCGCTTCTTAAGTTGGACAACTTAATTGAGTTTTGTAGTGAGACAACTCAAGGCATAAGATGGGATAAAACATGTTTACATGGCGATTGATATTGGCTATATGTAAATCCCATAAATCTAGGAATTGCAATTGAAATTGGCAATTGAGCAATAGCTCTACCATTTTGTATAAGGTTCATTACTAGCAGATCAACTGACGTGATGAAATTATGACAATTTGGATCCTAGTTTTCAATAAATATTAATTGGTTATATGAATATGAACCTTGGGTATTTAATTGTTTATTGAAAAGGTTAATTATCGAAAATACTAAAATTGAATTTTGTAATTCTTTTGAATGTATAAATGCAACATTTAACCGTAAACGTGGTTTAGTCTTTGATTAGTAAATTGATCCATTCTAGCTTTCAAACAAATGTTTGATCGAGAATAATTTATCGATAAGACAAACAGTCTCTTTTCCATGGTAGAAGCATGAGACTCAATCCTATTCCTTTTCATGAATGAGAAAGGTATAATAGGAACATTTGAATTGTCTAAATTCTAATGTAACTCTTAGCAATGAATTGCACATCTTATTTTCCATAAAGATTTCATTACCCTCATTTGGTGAATGAATCCTTTGTAACAACATGAATGTTGGTTAACCGGAAAACATGTATATGAGTTACTAGATTAGAAGCTAGACTAATTACTGCAAAAATTGGTAAAAGGCAAACTAGCATATTTTTATCTAGTTGTTTTGCTTTAGCCTTTAAAGGTACTACATACCAATATGGGGATGGTAGGCCTATTGGAAGAAAGCGAATATTCCATTAATATAGATACACCTCCATGATTATATGGTTCTTTAAGGTGTAGGAAAGTATAAAGCAAGCAAGTTGTTTTCACTGGTTATGCAACACTTACAATGTTGTCGATTCTGGGAGCATTTGTGTTGCATTACTGAATAAGAAGTTGTTTTAATGATTTCTAATTCGGTGGGAGCTACAAGCCTTATTTCCCTGTAGTAACCCAAATTATCTTCAAAGATAATTATTTTCCAATTGTAGGCACTTATGTTTTAAGGATTGTCGGCGCTTTCCTTACAAATCAATATAGTTCTATATCTACTAGTTATATCTATGACACAAATCATATTAATCAAATAAACTAACGCGGTATCGTTGTTTATATACATGATGTTGTTTCATGCACAAGTGGGAGAAATCTTATTGTGTGCAAGGTACAACACATATTAATATGATTTAAAAGGATTCTCTTGACTGAAAAGTAAGAGAATAACGTTCTAATAGGAAGTATACATTTAAATATGTATGATTGCCTTATTAAGAACATGTGTCAAGATGATAACAAAGACTACTTTATTTTAAATATTTATGTTATTCAATATTTAAGAAACACTTGTAGTTACAATTTATGTTACGTGAGAACGTGAACTAGATTGTAGCCCAAAGTAAAATATCCACGTGTCGTGAGAACGAGCATGGATGATTCTGCAGTTTCTTACATGGAACATTTCATGGAATGACATAATTAAATAGAAGTAATCTAATACTACCTTGAATTTGAGTATTCGTTGAATGACTTAAATATATGTAGTAAATATTAACTTGAAATATGAATTGAAACCCGAGGTGGTGTTCATAATTACTTTAATTATAAATGTTTATGATTTTGTAAAGTCACAAACATGAAGTTTTTTTATACAAGACTTACAATATAAAGTAAGACGTTAACTTGCTATGTTTTAAGACATATGCATGAAGTCAATGAGTTGATCAATGACTTATAACGTATAGTGGGATTATAACTATAATGTCTTGTGACTTGGTCAAGAATACTTAGTTATAATGCATGCAATTGACTTGGTAATTCTATTGTACCATTAAGTTTTACTTTGTTGGTAAATAGATAAGCCAAAGAGTAGATGGTTATCTTAAATATTGTTAGATTAATCTTACAATATTAATTCTAAGGAAATACCATAGTTTTATGGTATGTTCGGTTAGAAGAATCAAAATCTATTGGCATTATTTGATTCAAGATAACTATAGTTTCTTCCAAAAGTTATCAAGGTTAGTAGATTGAGTATAGATTGAATATACTCAATAAGACTCCAACCTAGAAGATTAATAAGACACCATTTTTATGGAATGTGATGAATCACATTAAGTCTTATAAATGAAGTTCTCAATTTGTTAAACTACTTATAGAGTGAGTTGTAACAAACTAATGTTAGGAACTGTCAATGTTTTTGTAATATCCCAAAAGAGAACAATGTATTGTTGCTCTACTTGCTAAACTATTTAAAGGTAATCTTTAAATTGTTAAAGGCAAGTGGGAGTTTTGTTTAGATCTTGAAAGATTGAATTACAAAATACATAATCTTCTAAAATGCACTAGCAAATATCATGATGAGGCTAAACATGTAAATGATAGACCTTAATATGATGGAATTGTCATTCATAGATCCGTAAGGATATCTCGGATATTTAATATGCTGAGGAATATGAGTTACAGGATCATGGTAAGCCTGTTAATTATAATGATGAATTTACCAAATGTTGAATTGTGGTAAATCAATCATACTATGAATGTAGAGATGTTGTCCATAGAGATAATCAACTTTAGATACGTGGTTTATCTTAATAATGAATATGAGTTTCTTCAAAAGATGAAAACCCTAGTGGTTTAAATCTTTATGTAGAAATCATATGGACAATATTGTACATATATTTAATGCATGTCTAGTGATAATAATATTAATCATATTTAAGCAATTAACTATGATTGAATATTCTTTCCTAGATACATTAAATAGAAGTATAAAGATTATAATTATCATACTTAGTTTCATTGATATGAAATTTTGACAATGAATATCAAAACTCTTTGTTGTAGAATTACTTTTGCGAGAACGATAAGTAATACAAAGGAGTTTTTATGAATTCAAATAATCTTTGAATATGTACAAACTGCAAGAATCCATGAATGGATATATGCATGCATCTATGAGATGATTCTTATGTTTAATATTAAATCCATGTTTGATTTAATAATTAAAATAAGATTGCTCATAAGTATTCCTGAAAGCTAGTGGGAGTATTATTTTATTTTCTTAAATCTTATATGTTGTATGGGCAACTACATTCCACCTAAATTAAGTTTTAGTTGGGAATGAAACTTCGTTTGTAAGATTTGGAAATAAGATATACAACCTTGGAATATATGTTTATTACTATAAACATATGTGGTAAATAAATGAGTCTAATAGAACATGATGGATATATAATGAGATCTTAAAGTCTAACTTGAAGATTCATCATGTACATCATGTTGTAAGATTGTTGTGTCATGCTTGATTACAAGATGATTTGACAACATTGAAAGTTGTTAGTGTAATAAATATTTTAAAGGAATATGTTTGGATTTAGAATCACATTCCACGTCTGAGATGCTCCTAGATTCTATGGATGAAAATATGACAATTGTTTCATAATTGTCATTGCCAACAAACTTGAGTTTGGTAGGCACCAACATTACACTATAATTGTTCAAAGTTTACGGATGTTTAAAGAGCATATTGTTGTACACAATGATGTTGGTATAATTGAGATGACACTCAATTCTAGTCATGGTATCCTTGATGATGACCATGTTGACTAGTTATGCTCAACTAAGAGCATAGTTGCATTATACATTAAAGAATAAAGAATACTTTAAAACTTTAAAGTTTTGAAAGATAATTGTCATAAAAGGTGGTTCGTGTTATCACGACCTTATGGAATGATATAACAATATCAAGATATGTGTAAACACATACAAGAAATTCACTTATTGAATTTTGAAATAAGTATTCTCAAAATTCCTATAGATCAAAGTTAGTTGAAATTATGCCTTGTCAACAAGTATGAGTTGCATGACTTGTGGCAAAATTCATTAACTAAGAATTATCATGCATTGATCTATTTAGTATTTGGATAAAGGATGTTAAACAATTATTATTTATAATGAATTAAAGTACGTATATGTTTAATTTCATTTATAATATTGTATCCTATATTTGCATGTTTAAATCCTTGAATAACTTAAGTTATTCTAAATAGTCCTTTGTCAATCAATAACATGGGAATGATATTGAATTAAGACAAATCTGAGTATTAGTTAGAATATACTTGAAAGTATATTGATGCTTAGCATGACTAATTTCAGATGATATTCAATGAATTGAGTATAGGACTTATCCCACCCACATGATGATACTTTATGGATTTTAGTCATTAAGTATATCATGGATATTTATCCTCTGACTTGAGATACAAGAGATATGTCATGGATGTAGTGTATTTTTGTGAAGCAATCTAACGCTACACGTAACTGGTAGTTATAAGGGTTGTTTTCGGAAGTGTTGCGAAATTTATGAATCCTGCTTGTAGTCAAAATGGGATTTGTTTTCTTCAAATTTATTTTGAAGTATAATACTACTGGGCCCCTCGTAGGATTGTTAAGATGTTTTTATGGCCATACCCAAGGTCTTCTGTTCGTAAGAATTGGTAATCTTAATAAATCATATAAAGCGAAACGTAATAGTTAATTAAGAAATTAGTGAGATCCATATTCTTATTAACATGGTATTAGAAACAAAAGGATGAATATGATGATGAATCATCAAACTTGGTTTTTCCCCAGAAAACCATACACGAGTTGTACCGGGGGCATTGGCGTGTTGCTAGACGCTAACCAATGTCATTTCACGCTTTGTAAACATATCCAAGTGGGAGCTGTTGGAAATGTATATATTTACAAACATGTGAATGTCCGGATTCAACTCGTGACCACGGGATTGCACACATTAGCTAATGAGAATTAAAGTTAATAATTAATGTTTATGTTTACGATTAATTATTGCACATTAAGTCCGGTTAACGATTGTTAAGTATTTAACGGAAAAATGACTAACGACCGTTAAATGAAAAGAGAAAGGACTAGAAATGGAAAACTTGGAAAAGTTATGGGTTTGGCTTTGGGCTTTCTATAGTGGCCGGCCATAGGGGCCTATCCAAGGCCTAATTCATTAACTTGTTCCCAAAGTTTACCTACTAGTATATAAAGAGGGTTAGGTTCTAGGGTTTCATACACTTGTGCATTGAATTAACCCTAGATCTCTCCTCTCCTCTCTCTCTAGTCCAATATTCGGCCGAACACCCCAATAGTAAGGGAGTTTGGTTTCGTTTTTCTTAAACGAGGACTTGTGTTAGATCTAGCAATCGCTGGATTCGTTTGGTTAATTGCAGTGTACAAGAACGTAAGACATTATTCTTACACACCAATAAGTTTTTACTTTGCTTTTGTTTTGTTTTGTCTTTTGCATAAGAGGTGGTATCAAGTACGCATACTTTCAGTAAATTAATTTATTTGTTATGATCTTAAGTCTTCCGCTGTGTACTCTTGATGTCTTTATGTTTTATTGTATTTTATATATCATAAACTCAACACCAGTAATTATATATTTGAAACTCCATCCAGTAAAACTTTATACCTTTTATACTTCAAATTTTTAAAAAAATTTAAAACTACACGAGCCTGACATGTTTCATTTGCAGAAATTATGAGTTTTATGTGAAAAAGTGGTGCAAAATCTCATCAGACATTGGCATTAGATCCATCATTGACTGGTCATATTACAAACAATGGCTTAGTTCTGTTATTCAGAAAATCATTACTACTCATGCTGCAATGCAAAAGGTGACGTGTATATTATAGAAGTTAGGTGAAGTGTTATTATATCTCTTTGGTATATTTATAAACTTTTGTGTTATTATATCTTTGGTATAAATAATGCGATCTTGAATTCTCAATGATTGTGTGCTATCATCAAAGTTGTCAATTAAGGTAGATCCTCAATTCAATATTGCAAACACCAATTTTTGTCGTACCTTAAATATTAGAAAAAAATAAATATAGATTGGTAAAAAAATATCATAAATTGTGGTAACTTTTTTTTTCACTTTATGTTTATAAATCTTTAACTTATTATTGTTTCATCCTATGACCGAATAATATTTTCACAAGGAAGTTGAGTGGGCATGTTTAAATATAATTTTCAATTGCAGGTTGCTTGGCTTCTGATGGACACTTATGAGGCACAGTTTTATCCAACGTTATTTGATCAGGCTATTGATGTAATGGACATGCTAGAAAACATGATATGGGAGTGGATTAAGGAAAAAAAGCCGTTTTCATTGTACACCAGAGTGCGGTTCGTTACATTGCTGAAAGAGTCAGGTTCAATTCTTTTTTACTGATCTATGTGGTATGTATTGTGCTATTACTAATGTTATGTTAAATAGATGCAAGTATTAATATCTACAGCTATGAGCTCTATCAACCATGTAATTTGCAGCTCGAGAATTGCTTCTCGTGGCATTGCCTTGAGTGACTCAATGTCTGATGAGCTAGAAACTTATGGAAGCACCCAAGAGTATATATTGAAACTGTGAACAGGTACCTTTTTTATTCAACTTACTTGGTAGAAACTGTGTTGTCTTCGGTAGTGTGGTCTAACGTCAATGCAAAATTTGATGATTTGCAGCCCCACATTTGCCCGAATTACTTGTTCAATGTTTAAAGTTTAACGTTTAATTAATCTGATGTATTGGCGGTTACTTGTTCAACGTTTAATGAATCTGATGTAACATATAATATCACAAAACAAAGCTATTTGGGAGTTTCTGTGCAAGTGCATGCCAACTACACTTTGGCCTCTTTCCGATACATTAATTTTTAGTAAATTTATAATGTAACCCCCTTGAGATTAATGATAAACCGAATGGACCCATCGTAAGTCAGTACCGGTTGCCACCTTCCCTAGCTTAATAGTTAGCATTGACCATTTAGTAGCTGTTTCGTGGCTCATAACCAATGTGTTTTCTAGGCACGATTGCAAGATATGAAGGAGAAAGAGCTAAATTACAATGTGAATAGTGATGCAAATTCTCATGTATGTAAAGTATGTTTCGAGTCACCAACTACAAGAATGCTTCTTCCTTTCCGACATTTTTGTAGTAAGTTGATTTTAATCCTCATGCTCTTGATGTTTGCCACATCTGTAATTAAAAATTATTTGGTTTATGGGCATCTTTTACCATCTTTTGCAGTGTGTAAAACCTGTTCAGTTGCATGTTCCGAGTGTCCAATTTGAATAGTGATGCAAATTCTCATGTATGTAAATTCTCATGTATGTAAAGTATGTTTCGAGTCACCAACTACAAGAATGCTTCTTCCTTTCCGACATTTTTGTAGTAAGTTGATTTTAATCCTCATGCTCTTGATGTTTGCCACATCTGTAATTAACAATTATTTTGTTTATGGGCATCTTTTACAATCTTTTGCAGTGTGTAAAACCTGTTCAGTTACATGTTCCGAGTGTCCAATTTGCCGGACCATAATTGCAGATGGAATTTTTTCTTTCACCTCTTGATGTTTCACTCTACCTCCCATAAAATTGAAGGTATGTCAAAGTTATCATTCTATAAATTTCAATAATCTGATACTACTCTGCAACCGTACACCTTTCTGTTCTAGCATCAGCTTTCATGATCATATATTTGTGAGGAAAATACTGTATGGAGCCAGGTGGCGAAAGCTCAGCTTAGGGATGGATTAGTGAGGGATGCAATAGAGTCATTCATGCATGCTGAAGATGTTACTCATTTCTTGGATGTTATTCGTGTTGCTGAGGATAATGAGTGTTATCATGATTTGGTTATGTATTCGTTGATGGTTAGGCTGAAGACCAAAGAACCTAAAGTGGACACTAAGCTTATTTATGCGTATGCAAAGATTAACAATATAAGCGAGATTGAGAAGTTCATTCTCATGCCAAACGTAGCTAACCTTCATAGTGTTGGTGATCGTTTGTTTGATGAATCATTGTATGAAGCTGCAAATCTGTGATTAGTTGGCTCATGAGAAGACTGAGAATGAAGCTTCTAGAGGGACTCGGTTTCTATATACAAGAGAATTAACTTTTGTCACAAATATGTCCTTTTGCGTAATGTTATCAAATAAATATCAGTTTTAGAATTTCTCATTATTATACCTTTACACAGTAGAGCACAATATTGTATTGCCCGCTTGTTGCCCTGGTACGCATGTATAATGTTTGAGTACTAATTGTGTGTTTTGATAGAACCCGAATGGTGAAAAGAGATCTTCAGTGATGTGGGAAAATAAAACTCCCAACTTTAAGGGATCGGGGAAGGCATTTGGTAAGTTGAAATTTAATAAGTAGAATTGATCTTTTACTTCGGTTTCAGGAGGAGCAAATGTTAACAATGAAAAGCAATGCTATGATCAGCTATATAATTTTACCTCGATTACTATGCTAGGTCAGTCCTCTGTTATGGTTTACAGCTGGAATCAACTGCAGTTATTTCTGGTTCTTTAGATAACAATCCATGTATTTGCAGAATGCTATTATAACACCTAATGAGGAGGAGCTGATATGTGCATTCAGAAATCACCATAAGATGGTGCGTGAGCACTAAGGTATAGCATGCTTATATGTTAGAGTAATTTTTACTTATGATTTCACAACTAATATATCATAAACTCACTTGCTACATTTGGCTTGAACAACAAAAAGCTAATATTAAAAAGAGGAAAACAAATGAGAATAATGCAAAAAATTTAATGTAGCCTGCTTGCACTGAAAAAGGGGCAGAAACCGAAATGATTGGAAAATGATTTCTATACAAACCAAACTGCCGTAGGGTGATTTTTGAGGCCTGACCAAACTTGAGATGGCTTATTTAAGTTTTAGATTGACCATGATTAGGGTGGTTTTAGACTAGGCGTGTTGGCGATTCTTTAAATAATTTTATTCTCAAGCATAGGCATTTTCCAACATGTTATACAATTCAGCCAAAAACTACAACAGCAGTTACTCTGTGCAACTAAGACTCATGGGCCGATAAACAGCCACAACTCCATGTACAAAAAAAAACATAAAACTTGAATTCAGTGGATTCAAAACTCAGTAACACAGTTGTGAAGACTATTAACTTTGAGGTTCTCCAGTGATGCAATCCACTCATAAGCAGTTGTATATAACCACTCACCGCAACGATATTAGATCATTCGTAAAGTATGTAATGTCTTTGTAAAGTTGGGGTACTGCATCATAGAACCAGTCAACCCCAGAAAAAATGAACAGGACAAAAAATAAAAAACTTGTAGATGTGATTTAAAACTAAGCAAAATAGAAAGTTCCTATCAGTCAAAACTAAAAGCATGTGCCCAGACTGGCTTGAAGTCATCCCGATCAACTAGCCAATTATTTCTAATCAACTCAGGTTATCTTATCTTGACTCTTAATCATTATATTATTTCTTCATGTGCGATTAAAGAGGACCCCACAAAATGAAAAAATTTCGAATGACCAAAGAAATAGAAATCCACTGACGTCTAGCTTAAACACATTTAATACCATCCTCCAAATTTTCATGAATATTGATACCAGATTATAAACCCCTTATCATGTTAAATCCAAACAGCATATGGTCAATTCTTTTGACATAATACCAGAAATGACATCTCAAGATGATAAAATTTCAAGCATGTTGAGTGTTTTAAGGCGTCTTACCTGCTTCTCAAAACCCTTACAGGTAGCAGCCATCACTATTCGGTAGAATGGTTTCTGGTAAAGAAATAATATCCCCTTTACTCTCATAACTAATCTTCTGCTCACAAATAGTAATCTTACAGGTTGAATAAGTGACCATCGAGTTGAACATGTTCGTAACAATCTCAAAATATATATAGACTATGAGTCAGTTAATCAAACAATTCTCTACCCTCCAAACATTGTTATGATATAAATCCTCCTTAAAGGGGCCAGGATAATCCTGTATGTCAAATGTCGCAATCTCAAACAAGAAGCATGCATCAAGTCTTTTTAATCAAGTATCCATGCGCTCTTATTAGATATCTCAAAAACATAGCAGTACATATTTCCAACACTTCACCTACTTATCCGAAGTAAAAAAAACTAGAAGGATCATGTTGGCACCACATATTCAAACATAACAAGTCTGATTGAAGTATCGGGTTGAGTTGCAGAAAACAAGAAGAAATGTGTGTTTAAAAAAAAGAAAAACACCTATACCTATAAATGAAATTAACATATTAACTTGATTTTATATTAATTTATTAAGAGTAGCTATACATATATAGGGTGTAATCATTAATTCACTTGATCATGCAAATGATAAAAATTAAAAAAAAAATGTATTCCATATATGTATTAATGGTGATCTCAGATCACAATAGACTAAATATTGCAACAACAAGTAAACATTAAGATTTGGAACATCAGCTTATTCTTATTATGTAATAAATCGAATACTGATATGAAAAATACAATATTTTTTGTTATATAACGCAAACTTTTGAAACTCATAATCGCGACATGTGAATTATGGGGATCGTACCTTTTAAAAAAAAGTATACCACCTAATTTGGAAAAAAAAACCCACATCACAGTGTATTTATACGAAATCTTAGTGAAACGTATAATTATTAACCAATTGGATTTCATAAAATAAATGAACCATGAAAGGCAATTGTTAATACAAAAAAACAAATTTCTATATATATAAATATATATCTTGCTATTCAAAAAGTAATAATATCCGTAAAGTCATATTCTCATCACAACAAACATCAAACAAAACCATAAATCCATTCACAGATAATTCAAATTCGTCAACATCGTCTAAATTTGATAAAATAACAGCTGGAAGCAACTACATACAATAACTAAATAAACATAATTAACAAAAACAAAATAATAATAATAATAAATGTTAATAATATTATCAAATGTAAAAGATGTTCATGATTAATATTGTTTAGAACAAAATGTTACAAAGTAGTTACCTCCTTTTAGCATTTTTATGGACTATGGTAACATCAAATATAGTTCTTAACCGTTAAATTTAACTTTTAATAAGTTTTAACTATATATTTGGTCTACTAAATCCTAAAAATAAAAACCACAAATCAAAGTACTTACCTACTTTTAGTCGCTTAATAGATTATGGTAACATCAATTATAGATCTTAACCGTTTCATTTCACTTTTAATTACATTTTACTATATATTTGTTCCACTAATCCTGTAAAAAAAATTATTAAATATACTGTCCATCGACGGTTTTGACACTATATATATATATATATATATATATATATATATATATATATATATATATATATTTAGTAGCCAAAACCTCGTCCGATGGACGGTATGACTTGTGGTCTTTATTTTTTAGATATATATATATATATATATATATATATATATATATATATATATATACACACACACACACATATGCACTTTATTTTCGAACCCAAACCCACTTTTGTGGCGACGAGAACCACTTTAAACCAATCATATTTTTTCTAATATTAAATATTTTTACTTAATCAAAAGGGTATAAAAGTAAAAGACATTTTTATATTATTTTTTAATTTTTTTAAATAAATTTCGTGTTTTTTAAAACCTAAATATTCAGATTATTTTTTTAATTTATTTTTTTTCATTCATTATTTTTTTTTTTGGGTTTTTTCTAACGTTAATGATTTAGTGCATACATGTTTTCAGATTTTTTTTCTTTTCTTCTTTTTTTATTAATTTTTTAACATGCATGTTTTTCAAATATTAAGGTGCATATGTGTTTTTTTTAGATAATGTTAATTTATAACAAACGAATAACATAAATGTTATACACAAAATTCGATATCAATTGAAATACAATTAAAATACAAATTTCTAAAAAGTATGAATACATTAATCTAAACGATCTATACATGTGTGCACTAATAATATTTAACACAAACAAGCATATGTGCACACTCATTGTTATCAACATTTTTAGAAGTCGGACATATACTTATCAATGCTGCAATTGTCAACATTTGGAAGCGATATATGATCCACACTTTTGTCTTCATTGCTATCACCATCTTTATTAATATGGAACAAACATACCCAAAAATAATTAAACCACAAACAAATAACAAAAATGCACAATTTAAAACATATATGTATCCATTTATTTTTATTTTATATTAACATTAAAACACATGTGCACCATTTTTTAAAACAGATATGCGCACCTCTTGAAATACATACAAACGATAAGAACACATATACACTTGTGCAAACCACGTCTTCTCGTATTAGCATTTTTAATCTACAACGATCGACAAATATCTCAAATAAATAAACCGTAGGATGCTTCAGAAGACCACCAAAGAGATATATCCCAATACAAACAAGTCCAAGACACCAATTAAACAAACAAATATAAGAATCATTTGATTGTAAATATATAAGCCACAAACAAATTACTTAAACTCAGTGCCCATATGACAGGCCGATAAAGACAAAAACATGTACCTTTCGCGCACTGTTGAGTTCCCACTCTTTTTGTTAGCGGCGGGTGCGATCCTCATTGGTCTCGTTGAGTACAACAAAGCTTTTTTACTTACCTAATAACAGTTCTAGATTTTAAGTATAATGTTAAGTACTGATATTTATCAAAAAATCAAAAAAGAAGAGAACACATAACTATGCACATATTCGAATTGTTGGACCCACTGTTAGCGACTCCACATATTCGAGTAACATGAAAGAAAAACAACTTTAAACACTCACGTGAACATCAAAACATACAAATATCTATAAAAAATAATATCAAACTTAGACAACTAAAAAGTATCAAAGAACCACGGCTGTATGAACAAAATGAAATGTAACACCAAAAGCTAAATGACTCATTATATTTGTGTGTATCATCATCCATTAAAATAAACTTAATCCATTGGTTGTTACACTATCACAATAAACTATCAAATATAAGAAGTCCTTTATATCCCTTATCATGACAAAACAAAAATAAAGAAATATAAACATCCAATTTAATTCACCATCCAAAAACCAATTAAACATCATCAATGTCATGTGCAACCATGGTATCCAACCTCATATTTGAAAACCTACTATAAGATCAATACGATTTAAAAAAATGGCTACTCTTAATCAAAAAAAGTACACGACAAAGTATACCCAATACAAATTAAGGATTTTCACTTACGTTTTTAAGAATCAAACTTGAAAAAGGGGTGGTGAATTTTTGGGGGCGGCATATTTTTTTGGATGATGGTAGAGGTGTTTTTAGGTTAAAGCAATTTTACAATATGTATTTCAGAGTGACGGTTTTTATAAAAAAAAATATAAGTGTGATATCCTTTAATTGCCCTTATATTAATTACAACAAGGGGCAATTTCATATCTCCTCTCATTTTAGTTGGAAATTTCATATATACCCAAACATGCATTAAAAACATTGTACATTATGCATTCAATACTTGCACTTTGGGTATATATGAAATTAATCATGAAAGTAGGGTGATATATAAAATTAATCCTTGCAACAATAATTATGATCTTTTGGTTATTTACATAAATGGCACATTAACTTTTGACCCTTGATCAACTAATCTAATGGTTAAAAAGGAGTTCTCGAGTAGCCTCGCATTTAAAAGTGGTCTCGATAATAAAAGTTTCCTCTATATATATATATATATATATATATATATATATATATATATATATATATATATTTATATACTAGTGTCAAAACTGTCCGATGACTTTTGTATGACTTGAAGTTTTATTTTTAGATTTTAATAGAACAAATATATACTAAAAGTATTAAAAGTTAAATTAAACAATTTACAACTATAATTGATGTTACCATAATATATATATGATTTAAGATCATTTGAGGATAAAAGATTTTTACATATCAAGGATCAATCTCTACTATCCATTTTTATTTGATCTAATGGATGAGATTAATCCCAATAATTTAAAAAGTCCACTTTCATCAAAAAAAAATTCAAATATTAATATTTTCAAACCGTTAATCGTTGATATATATATATATATATATATATATATATATATATATATATATATATATATATATATATATATATATATATATATATATATTGCTACAAGCATTTAATTATGTTTCTATAGATAGACACTTTTGATATATATTCACAAAAATTGTATTTTTCAATTTTTTTAGTTTTTCGTTTTTTTAATGCATCGAATTTATTTAAAAATCATATATGATTAAACATTAATTTTAATATCACATGTGATATTAGTGTTAAATCATATATGATGTGTAATATCACATGTGATATTAGTGTAAAATCAAATATGATATAATATCATATCACATGTGATATTACATATCATATATGATTTAACACTAATATCACATGTGATATTCAATTTAGTGTTTAATCATATATGATTTTTTTCATGCAAATTTCAGTAATGAAAAAGAAACGAAAAAGGTGAAAAAACGATTTTTTTTCTTTTTGGAAAATTATATCAAAGTGACCGTCTATAGAAAGATAATTAAATGCTCGTCGCGATGGTGTAAACATTTTCGCTTAACGATTAACGGTTTAAGAGATATTTAAATTATAAAAAATCAGTGAAATAATAAAATTCTTTTAATTTCGGCCATTGATTTAGTTAAAATTAAAAGTCAAGTTTATTTGAGGTTATTTGATCAATCACGTATGTACAGGTTGAGTTAAGAAAAATAAATGAACAGATGCCAATACAAATTCACTGATTATACTAACTATGAAACTTTTCTAGCTAATTGGCATTGGAAACAAACTGAAAACTTATTCCAAAGTGTAAGTAGTGTGTTCTTCATGTAATACAATGTTGGGCTAACTAACAAAAAAATTACTAAAAGAATATGAAAAGCTATCACGTATAATCAAAAACCACCAAATTGACTGAACCGTAAAAAGTTAAACCGTAAGTAAATAACCACGTAAGATAAGGTAAATAAAAAGCAACTTTCCCGTGATATCGAAAGTGTTGTGAGAGTGATTATGGGTCTTACATAGCACTTGTTGTCTATGCAAGATCCTGATAATATCCTAAGCGCAATTAGCCAAGGCAATAGTGCAACGCCGCGATTCGCAAGAAACCCCAATAGCAAGCTATTGTAGGTCTTTCCCCATAAAAATAAGATTAATATCGAAAGTGAGCCATGGCTCACATATTAGATATTAAACTCATAAGAATAGATACTACACTTGATCTTAGCCAAAAGGCCGAGAAAGGTATGCTTTGTTCCTCCTCATGCCTTGGTTTTTATAGGTAGTTCCTTTCCTTTTGTATCCTTCACTCAGCTGATGTGGGATTGTCCCTGTCACTTTTTAACTCTTTCAAAATATATCTCGACTTTTTGTTGCATCACTTATTCATTGTCACCATTTTAAATTAATCTCTACACTCGAGTATCGCACACGTCAACGGATATTCCGCAAATGTAATAAAACCATGGAGAGATCTGCATAAGTAGTGCCGGTTTCGAGCATAAAGTTGAATCGGTAGTGAATAAGATTTTTACAACTTAATACCAAGTATCAGATTATGATCATCATTAACTAACTTTCAACCTCAACTAAAAAACCTATTTAAAGTCTTGACAAGATATGCCACCCTTAACGTATCAACGATAAGTTGCCTTTGAAGAGGTGAGCCATGCCTCAAACATTGGCGTGATTGAGAGGTCAGTTGCAAGCTAGTAAGCTACAATGTCGGAATCTTATACAATAGTTAAGATTTACATCTGTTGACTTTAAACTGAAATATACATTTGGGACACATCTTTAGCCAAAAGAGAGATTTGTTGTAGCCTTAGCAAGTAGCAACTAATCAGTGAACTGTTTCAAGTCAAATCCAATAAGAAGGTAGTATGGAACTTGATCATGTACTCTAGTTTGTCATACAGCAAAAATCACCTTGAAGGTAGTAAAACTATAGATATCAAGTTCAAAGATTTCGTCCTCAATCTGTATGATTTTGTCTATTAGCTCACGCATACACATCTTAAAGTCTCTAGTTCTTTCATCAAGATTCTTTCCTATAAACACAATCTTGTTTACTCTTGGTTCATCAGGGGTTCCACGCCATCTGGTGAGCCTTGAAATATGTCATGTACTCCCAGATCAAAAGACACATATTATTCGTATTAGAATCAACATGCTTGTAACACGAGACATTAAAGTATCACTATAGAAAAATATCACTTAAAGAAAGAACTAAGTGAATAAAAGTATATGAATGGTGTTTGTGGAAGACTTAACTAAGATGGACTTAATAATGTGTTAAATTTAGGTAAAAAATAATCACCGAAGACAAATCTCTCATCCATCCCGTCAATAGATAGAAGCCCCTTCATGTGATATATATCATCACTTCTATCCATTAATATGTGCAAGCCGAAGTTAGCTCTGCATAACAAAGCGTTGTTGATCAATCCATGTGTAAAAGAGATATTGGACACCATTATACAATAAAGATTCTTGCGAATGTATATTAAAGAACCGTCACAACCTTTTTCAAGATCCGGGGTCCACCGCAAACTATCTTTGGTGAAGAAATTTATTCGAGTGGTGAGTGTGATCATGATGTTACGAACAAACACAAATAAATCACTTATTAAAACATAAACAAAGGGGCTATTAAAGATGCTTCTAGGAAAATGATAAGTGTTAATTGGTCTTAGATTTTTCTTATGTATGCGTAATAGTATACATTTTCATTTGGTGTTGAATGAATATGAAAGAATAATTAAACGGGTAAAATATAATTTGGCGGGTTCACGTATGCCCTTGGTTTTGTGCTTACAGTGTACCCGTTTTATTGGTAGAAAAGATCTCACGCAACCATTATGGCTATCATAATAACCAACCTGTTTTACTAATACAAATTTGTACCCTATAGATTGTTACATAAATCTTTGTAGCAATTATGTGGGCGTGCATACATGCAAATGATTAATTAAGTTTGAGTTACAGTGTTTATGGTCATGATGATGGTGATTGTGGGTAGGATCGATACAATTCTCATGGTCATGATTGTGTTCATGGTCATGATGGTGTTTATGTTCGTGATGGTGCTCATCTTCCTTTCTAGCTTCAACCTCAACAGCATCATCAATTCTAACAAAGAATAAATATTGTTAGTTAACAATCCCATTAACCAAATGAAGTATAATATGATAACATTCACTCGTATAGCAAATTAAGATCAGCTAAATAGTTCTACAATTTTAGGTCCACACTTAAAATGTGCGAAACTATTGTAAAATAAACGGTAAACATTTAAAAAAACTAACACATTAGGTTGGTGATTATGTTTTTTTTTTTGCTCAAATCATGTTTTTATATCAAATCCATCATCCCTCACTTCAATGATATGCATCAAAGCCGTTAAAAATGAAAACTATAAAGAAGTGTATACAATTTCCCCTGTGCATGCTACTATTTACACATTATGTATACAAATAGAGATATAACCTTTCTAAATCAAAGCCTCCAATCCCAAGAACATAATCCAGATCCACTTTTCCATACTCAATACGTTTTAACTCGGCCATACGGTTTATTCCCTGTATTATTAGCATCATTCATTAATGTGGAATATTAGAATGTAAACTAAACCGGCACAAAAAAAAGATTCAATCAATTATATCGAGAGGCGGTGTACCTTTATCCACTGAACCCAAGCGAAAGTTCTCCACTTCCAACAAGGTCGGTCTAACAATAAAAATTAAAAAACTTCGGTTCTACTATGAATCTAGATGCCTCACTCACCACTTTATAGTATGACTAACCAAGTTGCAAACTCTGAAATTTCACTAATTAATAAACATGATACCTTATTGACTATTATACGATTAGCGTAAGCAATTTGGCTCTATTGCTCATTGACAACTCCTTCGGCTTAACATCATCAAGATGAATATTAGCATGCTTAAGCGTCTACTAAGGTGACAACACCGTCCGCTTAACATCATTAAAAATCGATCTTGATAAAATGTCATAATTGGTGCTGGATTAAGCTAATGCAAAATTTCAAAAAACAAGTACAAATTTTAATCCACAAAGGCATATTTACGATTACATAAACTTCAAATCAAATCAAAAGCGCTGCATCGTTACTGTAGTCTCTATGACAATATGATCAAATTTCCCTTTCTTCTTACTCACCAACTCTCCTATCATTCTAACAAGATCACCCCTAACCGTACAACATAAACAACCATTGTTAAGCATCACAATATCCTCCACTCCGCAGCTTTTGCAGAAAAGCAACTATCGATATCCATCCCCATACTGCAAGTATAACACAGAATCAATATAGCCTCGACTAAATGAGCCATAAACGTTCAAACAACTATACAGCTTCACCTAGGCAAATGACTCATTTCTTACCATTTAATGCAACATAGTTTGACTTTCATACCAACTTTTGCAAGATTTTACCTAAACCAAAGGTGTCCAGCCTCGGGTTATTATGCAGTGTTTCCATATTGATTTCTGTTTCAGTAGTCTTAGTTAACTCTCGAATAATGTATATATGGAAGACAATAACAGATCAGATGTGTCTTACTGTCTTTGACCTAATGTGCAGATCAGTTTACATCAGTTGATGTTTCCTATTAAAAGAATTCTGCTTTGGACAAAACTTGGGGCCAAAACAGAGGGGCTATGCAACTGGATGAAACGGGTTCAGATGACAATGGGCAAATTCAGTACAGGCTAGATACACATACACTTTGGCCGACTCTGGACCCTTATGACATTTATTGCAATGTCACCTATTTGACCAGATAAGGATAATACATGAGCTGAATCAACCCATTTATAAGTAACTGGATAAGTGTAACTTCAAGTTAAAAGCATTAATAGCAGCCGAAACCAAACAGTGTCAGCAAACTTTGTTGTTTTACAGATAGCACATCTCGTAATCCTATGGTAATCAGTGTAACGAAATAGATTAAAAAAACAGATTATCAAATCAGGTGTGGATCTTAGTGTAATAGGTCAAACATATAAAACTTTAAGACTTAACCAAAACAGAAACGGGTCAAGTGGGTTAAAAGCGGCCTTCATCAAATGAAGTGTGAGGTGCTGCTATTTTCACAGACGCATCTACAAAGCAACCAAGAAGAACGTCCTTCAGGTTTACGAACTGACCCTGTCGCAAAATCCAATATCATTAAATCAAGGTGAGGGGCTGAAGGTGCAGTTACAATGTCGTCAGAACCATTAGGACCGCAATGTGACTATCATAAACAACGCCTCTAGACCATGAATCTCTTATCAATATGCTTAGTAATGATCCCCAACAGGTAACGTGTCCTTTTTGGCCATCTGAAAGATACAAAAAATATATTATGCCCCACCCATATGCATAAAATTTTGAAAAAGGGAGAAAATTGTGTTTATGATGACGAATTTACTAATAGAATGTGGTCCACAGCTGAAAGCACCACACCCCACCCATCATCTCAGATGAACGTTAATATACTGATGAAGGCAACTGTTTATCAGATAACACTCAATATAACCTTATTGTTAATGTAAGGGTTTATAATATTTGACTTCTGTGAACTCTATATATAAGTTAAATCAGGTACTTGCTAGCACAATTTAAAACATTATCAGTTCCCTTGTAGTTTAGAATGCATTTCACATATGTATAAGCATGTATATTAAACAAAAAAATATATATATATATAATTTCAATGCGTGTAAATTATATACTACCATTGTAAATTGAAATTAAGTTGTACCAAGCTATATGCTGGTAAGTTTCTTACCGTACATCATGCAGTTTCTCTTGGAGTAAATGATTATCATGTTAGTGAAATGGAACAGGTATATGTGCTTAGCAGATATCAGAAATCAAACAAACAAATATCACTTTTATTTCAGTTGACATAATGATAAATACTTACAGTGAAGCCTCATTGTCTGTTTTAAAAAGCTCATGACCATCATTTCCTTCGCCAATTTCAGTCCTGCTCAACCTAAAAACTAATTGGTGGCTGTGGCTCATACTTATTTACCCAAGTTAATTCCTCCATAGCCTTCACATCTCTGGCCGTGAAAAAAGCATACTGTATGCAACAACAATAACATGATCTCAGATTTTATATACAGCCAAAAATATGTATCACTCAAACTTCCTAACTGCTCCCAAAATCTTATAAACCCAACAGTTATAATAGTTGTTTGAATAGAAGATAGTAGTTATCACGATATCTCCTCTTAAGTTTCACAAATATAAGCCTATAGGAAGTTCAGTAGGTTGAAACAATAGTAATGACCAGACAGAATATGAACTATGATGTGCGTATAGCCACATTAAAATACTACTCTAACATGAAAAAAAGGGTATAGTGTGCGGATCTTCTTCCAAGTATAAAAACCAAAAGTAAGGAAAAAGGAATAAATTCTAATAAGAGTGAGATTCTATAAGAATGAGACACTATGAGCTTCCAACAATTTTAGCTGAGATATTCTCAACCGGCCTATCAATCTATCATATAATGGATGGACCTGTGTATTCTCAACACCGGTACTACGGGTGACTAATCAAAGTGATATAATTCAATTTAATGTTAGCCTAATATGTTGTTCAACTTTTAAATTAATAACTTTCTTTTACAATGTCTTACAAAAAACTGAGTTTGATTTGTATTGTTGTCGAAAATATCTTTCATAAAAAATAACACAGAAAATTTAGACACGCATGGATCATTCTGATCAAAATTTCAAAATAGAATAAGAAAGGTAATATAACTGAAGCTAAAAATCCTATGAAGAGCAAGTAAATAATAAACATTTAAAAGTTTTTGGGACGTTTTGACCGTTCAGTTTAGTGCCTGAACTAATACAAATAGCATATCTAGGTTCATGAATTAACAAAGAAGATGTTTTGAAAAAACATCAGAAGTCACTTTGTGATCCTATTTTCGAAAGAATGGCATTAAGTTGAACTATACATATAAAATATATAAAAAATGATGAAATCAAGTACCGTTGGGTGAGAGATCGTGGACCCCTGATGGATCTCGCTCACATTCCCTATTCAAAAAATGACAATTACAACAATTATCTAAATTATCGAGATAAATAATTATACAACTATCATCTAAATTATCGAGATAAATAATTAGAGAGGTTGTATGCATTAATTGATTAATTACAATTAGTTATTTGATCTGACCCTCACGATTATAATCCATGAAGATGATGGCTCATGATGGTTCGTTGGTACTTCTCTGACTGGTCTAACACATCCTATGTAACGTGTAAACACAAAAAAAAATGATGTACCTTGAATCTCTACTTTATTATGCTTTCCAGATTTATTTGTTCTTTTCTTCCCATCTTTAACATGATCATGTTTTTTAAGGACCTCTGTCACGGATATACTTGGTTGGGTATCACTTGGATGTTCTTCCTTTACAACCTTGGTGTTGCCTACACTTCCCTTTCCCTTTTTGTTTGGTGTTTGGACCGTGATTGGAGACCTCCTTTTTTATGGTTTGATGTGCTCCCATCCAATCCATTCTTCAGTTGGTTTCCTTTCCGAGCCATGGTTTTTTTGAAACAATATGATAGTTTCTCAACAAGATTGAGTAAATTGATGTCTAAGCTGATTTCTATTATCGAGTCTTGCAAAAGCGATTTCACATAAACATCGGATCTGTAAATAAAATTGTGGTATATCGGTCCACATATGCAGGGCATGAGAAATACAAAGTGGGATCGGTTTATTGGTCAATATTAAAGGCGATAGTAGGCACGATATTAGTAGGTTGTCGGTCATGACCATATTCGCTCTCTATCAAGCACCAATTGTAAAGTTGGTGCCCTACTGCCCCTGTTCATCTAAAATACGATGCACACAACAATTAAAAGTTCCTGACCACTTGTGCACATATAGACTACATAAAGAGTTAACGTTATGCTTTCCAGGCGGCATGACTCATAATATATACCTCTGTTACACCTCTTAACGGCTTTGTCTTTGGGGCTCGGTAAACTCGAGTACATTCTACTAATTACGTAGAACATCGTGAAATGACCGCGCCCATATTAACGTAAAATAGAAAAGCAAAAAAGGCTAATCTTGTTGCAACAACTTCATAGTAATCGAAATTAAAATAATAACATATGAGAATAGTGAAACTATATAAGAAAATAAATGACTGAACAACCTTGGGCTATTTGACATGAGCGACTACTATGTTGTTGTAAAATGGTAGAGCTTTTTCCAACATGTGAAGTTACACCTAAAATAGTTGTAACCATCAGTAAGTTTTCCTAAGAAAACCTAAAAGGCTGACGCCATTAAAATGAGAATAACAGATAGCTAGTGCAATAGCAAAAGTATTTTAAAAATAAATATTATGGTCGTCGATTTCGATTTGCAAATTCACATTAGTCACACACATAATACATTATATATGATAGAAAAGAGAAAGATTCTCATATATGATGACAATTTGAAAGCGAAGAATAAGTCGTAGTAGAATTTTAAATGAAAGCCGCCATGTCAAGGCCACTTGTATAACATGTTTTTATCTACATAAAGATTCGCCCTCTAATTCTCAATAAAAAGTATTTGAGGGAGTAACAAGCGCGGAATTGAGGGTAAACTTGCAGAAAACTATCCCAATTTATGTGCCATTTGTGAAAATAAGGAGATTGTATTGTGTTGGTCATATTAAAGTTATGATATCAAGCCTCATATCCCCAAGCTATCACGAATATCCACAATCCCAAAGAATAAAAACTGATCCAAGAGCATAAGATCCCACCATAATATTTTAATTTGTTGAAACTCAACCCCATTAACAAAATACTTGAAACTTCAAATCTTTCAAAAGTTGAAAGCTAACCTCAAATCTGCGTGTTCACCATGCGCATAAGATCAACACCATGGAAAAAAATCCAAACCGACCCATTCATTAGGAAATTAGCAAAAGCATACTACATTTGCACTATAAGAAACACAAAATAAAAACTCACCAAGTTTTTCTATATCACGAAAAATTTACTCATTCAGGGCTCATTTTCTTGAATTGGTTTACTCATTGTAGCTTTTCCACCCTCCTGTATCGATCTTTATCCTATAAATAAATAAACAATTATAATCAATATGAAAACCAATATCAGCGATCAAATTATTACCACTCCAGATAACAACTTTCCAACCTCGTCATCATTTGCCAATAGAACATGCCTTGGGATAGTTCTCGCTTCTTGTCTCTTCTGACTTTCCGGCTAATTCCAAAACACATACACATACACCATCATTTATTTAGTCAAAAGCTTATTTTGCAAACACAAACCCAAACACCCCTTTATTAATAGTTGGTTGCTTACATCATTATGACCACCAATTAGGCGCTCTGTGATGTCCTTCTTCTCGCAATTTCTATGCCTTCGTCAACATCCTTTTCAGCATCTATAGAAGAAACATTGTTGTCCAGCTGGTTAGAAGGGGCGACTTCAGCATTTGCCTCCTGATGTCGTTTTTGTTGTTGTGTATATGGGCCGTTGAATGAACTACAATCAGATGAGTTTGGAAACATATTGCCAGCCACACCTGTCATATATAACTTAGACTAAATTTATCAAATTGAGTAACTATACCTTAAGTGAAGAACATTGCTATTCCAGAATAGTTGAATGATCGGGGTCTTGCAGAAGGGATTTTAAGCATATTGGATGATTTTAAGCATATTGGCTGTCACTGAAACAAAAATCGACAAATATCACATTGAGTTAATGTTAAGCATAAGATCATTATAGTTCTAATGTCAACACAGAAGCCACACCTTGGTTTCTCATATACACTTTACAACGTTTAATTCTTTAACATTCTTGGTTAATCGGAGAGCATCGAGCCGACTTTTGCTACAACAATTAATATAGCACAAAAAAGTCACATAAGCATAGAAGCATGAAGATTATCCAAAAGCGAAAGTATAAGCTAAACCTATACACCAATAACAACATAATTATTAATGATTACATAAAAAAAGGGTTTTGGAAAAGAACATCAACCATAGATGAAAGGATGGGAGCAGAGATTGTCGACCATAATATGTTGTGGGTTAGGGTTCGATTTTTAAAAACGATATAATATAACCCGAATAAAACAAAGGACTCGTAAGCCTACTACCTGGTAAGATTACATATTTTAAGCATGGGACTTGAAACTCTTGGGAGTGGAAGACAAAATAATGCAAGAGCTCTGCAAGTCACAATAACAGCCATCCAATTCAGTTTGATGCTAACGCAATCCATTGCAAGTAAAGGTATTCTCACATATATGGACAAGATAGATCATGAAGAAAGGGTAAGTGGCAGACACAATAAGGTTTGTTACACCCCGGTTGATTGTAAATTATGGTTCAGAGATAACCATCATACCCGATTTGGTTGTATTAAGCTTCATCTTCAACTGATGCTTCTAGCTTCATGAGTCTGTGAAAAAAAATTATATGTACATGTTTATCGTCCTGATATTATGATTAGCAAGAAGCGAAGTTGTTTTAGGGTTTTGGGTTTCTGGGAAGGGTAGCGAGATTGTTTTAGGAGAAGCAGATGTTGTTTTAGTCTTGCGGTGGTGTTTTCTCGTTTTCTCTTTTCCTACCGTGTTTTTCCAAGTTACCTTTATAGATTATAAGTTGCAAATAAAATTTCAAGGAATGTGTTGGTGCAGTGGTAAGAAGCATGTTAGACATATTCATCACCCGGGTTCGAATCTAGCTTTATAAATTTTTGAAAAAAATAGCTCCGAAATTTAAAAGATTAATGATGACGTGGCATAATGATGACATGGAAATATGACGTGGCTTTATGGGATGCCAAGTGGCATTATGACGTGGCATGCCTCCTCTTATATATAATGTATAGATATATAGGGAAGGGATCCAGTAAAAAGAAAAACTAAAATGAAAAGAATAAGAAGGATTTCTAACCACACATTTCAAATAGAAGAGAGAATTTTAAGGGGGGATGCATCCATTTTTGTAGATGCATCTGAAATGAGTGGTTGTGGTTTCTTCTTATTATTCTTATTTTAATTTTTCTTCTCATTTGTTCCTAACTATATATATATATATATGTATATATATATATGTATATATATATATATATATATATATATATATATATATATTATATAACATGAGGCATTTGGCATTAATGCCACCTAAGCATTATATGTCCACCTAAGCAATTTAATAATTCAACTATTAATCCAACTATTTTTCCCGGTTTTAATGTATAATTTATATTAATTTTTAATATTATTTTTTCAAAATTATTAATCCAACTATTTTTCCCGGTTTTAATGTATAATTTATATTAATTTTTAATATTATTTTTTCAAAATTCGTTTTTATAAAAATTGTCATTAGTGAGATTTGAACTTGGGTTGTTTTTAAGAGTAGCATTAATAACTTGTGTGTTTACCAATTATGCTACAAGTTATTTTGATAATTATGTTGCATTCTATAATATATAATTAGCTCTATAAATTTCAAATTTAATAAAATATTTAGGAATCTGTATTGTTTTAGGATTGTGTTTGTGTGTTGATATTTACTTAAAATAAGATTATGATAAGTTTGGTATGAAATCATTGTTATCTTAAGTTTTTCCTTATTTTTTAACCTAATTTGACACTATATATACACCCTTATTTACAATGGTTTTACACAATTACATATTTGTATTCTTCAATGTCGAACATGGAGTCCAAGAGGTTCTCAAAGAGGCTTTCAACTGCCAAGCACAGCAACAATTCCGAGAAATCAGAAGAAGCTAAATCAATGAGTGTTAAAGATTCAGGTTCTTTAGGTGTTAGATATTCGAATTAAAAAAACATATTATGATGGTTTTGTTTTTATAATATGTATGTGTTTACTATATACGTTTTGTATTTTGCAGGAATGAATCTGCAAGGAAGAAAAAAACGTGTTGGTAAGAAAGTGCCTACAAAAATTTCATCAGGTACAAGTTTTAGTTTTTTTTAATTTGTAACATGTTGATGTTGTTGTTTAGTTTTTTTATTTGGCTTATGGTTTAATAGGAGCAAGTAATTCTGATTTTAACAAGAAGACACAAGTCAATGACACTATAATTGATGCACAAGATGCATGTAATATAGAAGTTATAAGAGAAGATGGAAAAAAACAGTTAATGTATCTTTTGACTGATCCCACTTGCATCCATTTTCTTAGCGAGAATAGGTCGTTGGCTGCCCATCAACAACAACAACAACGATGCTCATAAGAAGATATGTATTCAAGTCTCGAATACAAGAAAACCCCTTTTTGTTTATGTTAACCTTGCTAAGGTACTCATTTTATTTATTTATTTATTATAATATTACATGAATGATGTGTAATTATTAATGAGATTAAATTTGCACAGGTATATGTAGCAGTATAATGAGGTTGAGCTTTGTGCTCTTTGCATGGGTAAGATTTTTAATATTATTTATTGTATGTAAGATTTTGGTGTTTATTGTATGTAAGATTTTGGGGATATTTTTGGAAGATTGAAGATGTGTTTACCACTAGACCAACATCCTCTTGGATGAAAAATTCCCATCGGTTGTTCATAAACAAATGTGGAAAAAATCTGCAAATCCGACGTGTTTACCATCTCCTTGGTATGTTGCATTTAATATTATTTATTGCTTTTATGCAGCTCTGAACATATTTGCTTATTACTTTGATGCTCCTTTAACCTCATGTTAGTAGTTACGAAGCTCAAAACATGGTTTAGTAGTTAACTCTTCATTTGGAAAACTACCATAACTACCTTACAGTCAATGGCACAATGAGTGAGTAATAGCCATCATCTTTTTGATAAGTGGCATTTGTTATATGTCATTTTGAGAAGGAAAACTTGATCGCATTACGAGAGGTATGGAGTAATATACATTCTCATGAATCAATAATCAAGAGCTTATCACAGTGGGCTGCAACTGGTCGTGGAGTTGTTTTTATAACAGAAGTTGTATTTGCTTAGTACGGAAAGGAAATCAAAGGTTTAACTTTTGTTATTCATGTATGGTTACTTTTGCAAGCCGTTCTTCCACTGTTGACTTCATGAATCTCAAGATTCTGTTGTGTTGACAAGTTTTGCATCTTTAGGGTTTCATCAATGTGGGAGCTTGGGTGGCTAGGTTGCCTCAAGAAAGGGGTGGTATGATCATTGCAGTGAGTGGCGTTACTCGAACCGTAAATAGCATAAGCAATGATGTGATCGCGAGGCTTGCTGCTGCTATAGAAAGATTACATGGAGTTAAAATGAGAGAATGCAAAGAGTAAGTTCATGATCCAACTTGACCTTACGTGACTATCGACAATTAATAACTTGTCAATATTATCTTAGATCTAAAATGTTTCTTCCTCACTGTTAGAGCTTTGTAATTCGATGGATACACTTGACGAAGAGCAACATATGTTTCAAAGCACCGCATGTAACTTAGTTCCTTAGAGCATGAGGGAGGCACATAGTTCACTTATGATGGAGTATTAACTATTTATTTATTTAACTAATAATATGAAAACTTATGTTATTTCTGGCCTTCTTTTTATTTCATATTCATTATATGTAGATCCGACTTCTTTCCATGCTTGAGGAATACAAGATCTTAAGGCAAGAAAAAGATGAAGAAAGGAAACGGCAAAGGGTATGATTTTAAGACATTAATCAGCCTATTCCTAAATAGAGGTAGTATTTAGACCCACTCTGCAGAAAGAGGAATGGGTCAATTTGTTTTAACGGGCATTTTGATCATATTTAGCGTGATAAGTAATAATAAAAAACAAAGTGTAAAACTTATTAAAGAGTATAGGTTTGATCATATTTAAAATGATAATTAGTTATAGAAAATGCAATTGCTTATTGTTCTCGAGCATCACTAGATGCTCCTGTTAGTAATCAAGGATTACGTTAATGGTTAGTAAGCTGTAAAACATATAATGTGAATCCCACAAATTAAGCAATAATACTGTATTTTTTTCCTGATCTATAGTCATTCTGATGACATGAATTCTTCATATTTGGATCCTGTTTTCATGTCCATAATTAATGATCCTGATCAGCAGCAATGCCAGGAACTACGGGAAAAGACGGCCCAAGCGCAAAACATATTCAACTTTGCTAAATTTCTAAGGTTTGGTGATCTTGGGGGTGCAACACTTTCGGCCGCTGAAGTTCTGCGTCTACAAATGTAGGTACAAAATAACGATTTTAGTAGCATTATATTAAAATAATTTCAATATATGCATAACCAGTGGTAAGCTACTACATATAACCTTTTAACATTCTTCTTTTCATTTCACTTTTTTTACAAACTATACTACCTATTTAATCACCTTTATCATTGTCGTTGTAAGGTTTGGGGGTAATATGCTCGACAAAGGATATCCAAACCAATTTGCATAAAAAAAGCTTTGTGGGTAATATGTTTTCAGGTAATTTATGCATACACAAAGGAATTTGGGCCCTTTTTATTTATCACAGTTGTAAACCAATTGGCATACAAAAAAGGTTAGTATAGATAGAAGCACAATGCTTAATACTGAAGATAGCGTAATGGGTCAAAACCAGTTCTTTTTATGATTGACATAAATAGGTTTAGTGTGCAAATATGGGCTGTTTGGACAGAACTTGTTTCAGGGGCTGTTCAGACAGAAAAGTCTTTTAGGGCCTGTTTGGACATTATTTATTTTAGTCACCCATTAGAACCCTTACAGTAACAACTAAACCCCCTTACAGAATCCATCCAAACACACCATGTCAGCAACCACACACTCTCTTACAATAGCCATCTAAACAGCCCCTGACAACAACAAAAACCCCCTTAAGCAGCCATCCAAACACCCCTGATAGCAACAATACATCCCCATACAACACGGATAAAGTTGTGTTTAGAACTCATATCGTTGTGGTTAAAGGAATTGTTGGACATAAATGTATGTTTATAATTCATATTACATTGAGTTATTGCATAATACTTTGCAAAACATACTACCTTCTAGAATATGTGAGGAGGCCATTCAATGCATATATAGTATCTCGCAAATCATTGGCAGTGGCTATCAGAATATTGTTTCCACTTTCCATGTTTAAGCATTACCTTCTAGAAAGTAACTTCTAAATGAATCATGTGTATACTGATCTAGATACAATAACATTAGTTTTAGTTCTTATTTTATAAGGTAGTTCACATATTTATGCCAAGGAAGTTTGGACTGACTCTCTAAGTGAATTTCTAATCAGCCGCTTATAATTTAAAAGGCCTGATCATATCTTCTTTTAAAAGTGGCAAGATGTGCAAGTTTGCCAGGGTAATTTTATTGGTGTGGTTTGAAAGAGTAGGGCTCCTTAGGTTAACCTGCAAACTTTTTGCGTCTACATCTTAGATCTTCTATATATAATTCAGGTGTTATAGATGATCAGAAAACAACATTATCACGCTGTTAACATAGATTTCTCAATACAATCACTTAGAAGGTTGCAGGCCTTATAGTACGTATCGGGCATTTAAACCCTTTTTCTTAGCTATTATTTTTTATATGATTCATCTGGGATAAAATTCAATATATATGAACCCGTTCATTAGTAAATGGGTCAATTTGCCCTATATTGCGATAAATGATTGTATGGAGCAATGTTACTTATTGGACAACAAAAATAAAATTATGACCACTATCATTTCAGTACTTCTCTTCATTTAAAGCACCTTAAAATCTGTACTTAAGTTATAATCTTTGTGGCTTACGTGAATTCAGGTCGGGTTATTGGAGTAAATCTTTCAATTTTGTTAAGCACAATGCTTCGAATTGGGATGACTAATCCTCATTAAATTCTGGAGCACTAAAGGAGATTGCTGAAATTTTGTGTCATCCTTGTGTGTATCGACATTTCTACATGTACCTGTACAATTCGGAAGTAATGTTGTCTTAACCGTAAGTGATAATATCATTAGACAAATTTATTATAAGTTTGTTACTGTTGACTTAGGGGATGTTTGAATGTGCATTTTGAAGTTGATTATATGAAATTTAATAATCAGAATCCAAAATTTTTTGTAGTAGTAGAAGGTCGTGTTTAAATGTGCTAACACAATCTGAGGGTGTAATAATTTAATACTAAGATGTTTAAGTGTTTAAAAACTACACGAAGAAAAGATTTATGTATTATGTTTATTATGTTCGTGAAGATATACAATGCTGTATACTTGATTCAGAAAATAATTTAAAAGGAAAATATCACAAGTGAATACTTTGGTGCTTCAGTGACATTACTTGGGATAAAGTTCCTATGAATCGTTAAGTGGTATGATTATTTTCATTTGCCATGTAAAGATCTAAACAGGACAACATAGGACACTGGCTTTTACAACCAGCAAGAAAAAGCAATCTTCAGCTGTTTT
This sequence comes from Chrysanthemum makinoi, assembly GCA_910596185.1. Lineage (NCBI taxonomy): Eukaryota > Viridiplantae > Streptophyta > Magnoliopsida > Asterales > Asteraceae > Chrysanthemum > Chrysanthemum makinoi. The sequence continues at coordinate 1,586,358 of OU343223.1, read as the reverse complement.
CTCTTATTGCGTTATGGATCTCAAGCAAAGTATGTAAACAATATCATCGAACCTATACTTTTTTACTATAATTTTCATTTGCCAATATTTTATTTATTTTTATTTTTAAAAGAATAGGTGGAATGTGAAGTTCAGAAGAATGTTAAAACTCTGGCAGAAAAGACAATTCAGGAGCAGCATTATACAACTAGAAATTTTGTAGAAGCCGCAAGCCCTTTTTGTTACAGTAGTTCCAACTTTCCAATAGACAATCTTCATTTTGGATTCTCATAAGACAGCATGCAGGTAATTTGCATAGTATAACCATCCAAAAACTATATATTGAAGTAGAACTTTTGATGCCATCATTATTTTCTATATATTAATTCAGTGTTGCAAAACAAGGCCTACAAGGCCGATTAATCACCGATTAGGTGTTACTGGGCCACCAACCTTGCCGATTCGTGTAACTAGGTCAAACAAGTCGGTCAACATCGGTCAATGGCGGTCAACGACTGTTAACGGTGGTCAAACTTGCCGGAAACTTTCAAATCTTGTCAGAAATACCCAAAACTTGTCTTGAACAAGTTTTAATCAATTATATTTGATGTTTTTATCTGTTACAAGATGATTTTCAATGAAAGTCTTGTCTAGAATACCCAAATCTCGTCAGAAATACCCAAAACTTGCCGAAAATGCTAATCCGATTAATCCCGCCTTGACCGATTACAAGCTACAGGGTGGTCGACCGCCCGACTACCGATTCACGATTTTTGCAACCTTGTATTAATTAATGTGTTAAAATTTCGAGATTGGTAGTACATCAGATATTATCGATAGATTCCTTGAGGATCTACTTATTTAGTTGAAGTGAGTGTCAATATAATCGTTTTATGTTGAATGCTAATTACTTATATTTATTATTCATTTGATCACAATATATCGTGCTTCTGTAAATATGGGGAAGTTGCAACAGTCGGAGATCATTTGAATATTGAAGTATGTATGAATACAAATGGTCATTTGATAGAATAGAATTTGACACAGAATAAGAATGAATTAAAATGACTAAAATGAGAATGTGTTGACTTGACTACATAGTTCAAATCGTTAGAGAATTTTCGTGTTTTGATTAGTCGAAAGTTAATTTTTTATTATTATTATTTTTTTGTATCATTCAAAGGACAAAATGTAAGTAGATTTGATGCAAGATTTTCGTCTTGGATTATGAGTTTTATTTTTCGAAACCACATGAATGATCCATAATACAACCTTTGGTAGTTAATTATGATATGAAGGTCAAGCTCAATAAACATAAATGTATATAAATTTTATTTGATATAATCTCATAATTGTACAAAACGGGATTGATTCTTATAGGCGTCTAGAATTGCTAGAAATGAAACAACTATAATTGAGAAAACCTTGCATGGTTCTTTTACACTAAAACCCACAAGGCCACAACTTTAAAACAAAAAATAGGGCAATCTCCAATCATCTCACGCAAGGCCACAACGCTCTTTATAATATTTGAAACCAAATAATACAATCATTGATCTTTAATGGGTTAAACGGGGCAAATAACATTTTCATTCTAGGAATGTATTTAAACTAAAAGCATATACTTTGTAATGGCGGATAATTTATTAAGTTTTCTTTACTCTATCGAATTACCATTCATTTCTTTTTTTCTTTATTCACCGTATAAATATTTTACAATGTTTGTTATTCATCAACTGTTACTTAATTTATTCATAGGACACTTTTTCAGCCATTTTTTACCCACCTTCTTTCGCTACAGTAAAATATGTCAACGATAATTATAAGTAATGTCGGCCCATTGGGCGGGCTTCAAACACCTATATATATATATATATATATATATTAGTGTCAAAACCCGTCCGATGGACGGGTATGACTTGTGGTTTTTATTTTTATGATTTTGTGTATCAAATATATACTAAAAAGTAATTAAAGTCCATGTAGTTTAAAGGCCTTTTTAAAAAAAATGAGGCTTGTAATAATTGACCCGAAAAAAGGCACAATATTAAGTAACTTCGTGACTTATTTGTATGTTTGTTACATACTTCCATTTAGTTGATACTTGGCATAAACATGTGAGGTCTGATATGTAGAAAGCTATTTTGAAGTAAAGCTATACACGACCTCTTCTAGATAATGAGATCGGACGTTGGAAATGCACGAGATGAGAAATGCCAATTCGTATCGTCTACCATGATTGTTTTGACAATTACATAATAAGTTGTTAATAACCATAACTCGTTTTCTAAACTTGATTGCCCCTCAAGTTCCCTATCAGATAGAGGATAAGATATGTTACCTGTAGTCTCGAGTCTCGACCATTTAGCTAAGAATGGGTTGATTATGGATTGGGTTAATCTCTATCGGGTCAAACAGGTAAGTGTTTTAAGTACCAACTTAATTAAACGGGTCAAGCAGGTGGAAGGAGTTGAAAGTCACACAAAGTATATTCAGCATACAAACTTCCTAAGCCAATTCATTTATGTATCATTCTTAGCACAATAATTACTATAAACTTTAAAAATTTATACAAAAAGGTGTGTGGGTATTCATAGCACAGAAATTCCCGTAAAGTAATCAAACAAGAGTTTAAAGCATGTACTTGAATAACATCCAAGCAAATTCATGAACTCAAACATGCATATATATTGACAATTAGAGCATCTGGTGAATCTTCTACAATATTCAATCTTCCCTTACCTATCTCTATATATTTCATATCATAGTGATTTCTTTGTGGTATAAGCATTCAGTTTATTAGAACTAAAAAAATACTAAATGATCATCAATTTTAAGATAAAAACAACTTTGATCACCTTGGGCGACTATCAAGACCTCAATTGGATGCTTTTTCTTCACTTTCTGATTGATTCCTGGTAAAAGGGTATACGCATGGTAGATATTAGTACAATGTTAGTATCATTCTTTTTAATAATGAGTATGATCATAGAACTTAAGACCGATTGGGCAACCCATAGTAATTTATTAAAGTCCCAGCATGCATTATGCAATCAACAAGTGGACTTTCACATGAAAAATATTAAATAAAAGAGTCAGTGAGCTTATTAACAGTCAACTTTGTGGTTTTATTTCAGATTAACCAGTGTAGTTGCTAATGTGCACATAAAACACCAAGTATGTCATAATTTATTTTGTTTTTCTTTGACATTTTAGCAAGTTTAGTGGTCAATTTGTGATGAAGCTGCAATTAAAAGGTACTCCTTACATGTAATTAAGTTATGTGATAGCTACTCACCTAGAAGCAACTGTTTGTTATGTAGATCTATGATGCAGTTCCATAACGTCTCCTTAGACCATCAACAGCTCTATCCACAGATTGCAGAAGTTCAGGGATGGTTGTCTTGCATACTGCAATTATAAACAAATAGCTTGACGACTTTTAACTTTGTCAAGTTTTAACAAATGTACGTTTCTTAATTGTGATTGTAAAGTGGTGAAACCAAGACTCAACACGTGTTTTTCAAACATTCATACTTTACTAAGCATCCTTATGGACCGTTTCATTATTTGCATTATAAAATACTCCCATTAAAAAAACGAAACATTTTTTTGTTGACAACTACTGTCATTAAAATTGGTAGATGGTAAACTAAAACCTGCTAATTAATGCAAACTACTTGGCCATTCCTGAAAGTCATAAAAACATACCGCGATTAGTGTTGGCTTGTGATTCTGCTATCAGTTCGTTATATGATGCCTGAAAAAAATTGTCTTATTATACATGGGGACATCCTGATTGATGAAGAGACCAAGCATATTGATGCATAAATACTTGAAAACTACCTGCATTGCATCACGAAATTCTTTGATTCGGTCATTCATCTTCTTGAATTCCTTCTCAGCTTCATTCATTGTTTGTTGGCATGCTTGGTTTTGAATCTTCAAAACAGCAAGGTAACAAGAAGTAAGAGACATAATAAACCACTTGACCAGGTGCAAGACAAGATTCTATAGTTGGCAGACTAATCATTCTACTCCTAGCTTGTGGTTTAATCTGAAACTTGCTACACATGACGAGCTCCATCCACAACATAGCATGCAGATTGATTAACAAAAAAACCAGCAAATTGACAAGCGGAAAGCAGTGTTTACTTTCGGGCCAAAATATAAAAGCAATACAAGAATCTCTCATGTCCTGGGATTTATTAATAAGATCATTACATACATCTACCAATCATGTTATAGAAACCCACGGTAGTTAATCATTTAGGGTAACAATAGTGCAAGTCACGAGATGAACTTCAAATAAACAAAGGCCGAGTAATACATAACATCATAGAACACAAACCTGAGAAACATCAATATATGCTTGTTCACTTTACCTAACAGTTATGGACTCTAAAGAAAGGATAATAGAAATCACATACCTACATGAACCACTGAAAACTACAATATGATAGAATAACATAATTGGTGTTAAGATTAATCACCTTGGCCTTGAGGATACGAAGTTAAACTTGATTAAACTGACTTTGAAGCCGCTTCACTCATGCATAATATATTTTTTTTCTCTAACCCTCAAGTGCACATGTCTGCAAAGAGTTGCATGCCTCCAACAAAAAAGATGTTTGTTGATGCAAACCAGTCGGTTGGTTCTTCTCTGGATCAGTTAAAATCTTCTACTGCTGATATCCCCGGACCTACACCCCCTGGCAACATGTTAGTTGGAATGTATTTCTGCACTCATAATTAGCTAAAATTACCAAACTTTGGATGTTTGCAGTAAGATTTTTTGCAACTAACGATCAGATGTTGAACATTCTTTTATACGGTGTTTGAGACCATTGAAATAAATCGATTAAATTCTTAAAGTACCGCTAATCTGCCTGCCAAGAACTTCCCCAGGCCTCGGGACAGGCAACCTGCCATGAAATATTCTCAATTTAATGCTTAATGTGAGACAATACAAGTGGCAAAATGGGGACTGGTTGCATACAGGTCAAGAATAACTGTATGGAGTGAAAACAGGTTGGGTTGGCCTGAAATTGATTTTATACAAAGTTCTATATTTTTATGAAAAGTTAGTGTTCCAAATATGATAAAAAAATATTAACAAAAACCTGAACAAAAAATTTCAAATAGTTTTAGGCATTCAATGGGCAAGTTTGAACCCATTAAATTAATATTTTGGTAAATTAATGATCTCAATTGCATCAAATGGGCATTTCTACATCAACAAAAAGAATGAATATCATACTTGAGCTGCAAATACTGTTAATGAAAAGGAGGAGGTAGTCTTTGTGGTGTTGACTATAAGATAGAAGAAAAAAGACATAAATTTGTATGCCTAAATGATAGTGGCATGAAAGTATTCAATCCATTCTAGGTATAACGAAAGCCCCACAGAGGAGGATCACTGAATTATATACACAAATGACATTTGCAACATATAGCAACGAAGTATTTGAAACTGACCATGGCGCGGTTGACGGGTAGTGCCTTCTAGTGCTCCATTCGCATCCATTGTATCTGAAATAAAACAAACGTACAACAGATGAGAATAATTGGAAAAAAGGCACAACTGATATTTCGAAAATACAATAAGAAAGTATTTACATTACCGGGATGCGCAAAGCAGCGGCGTTTGTTTTGTATAGAAGAAGGAGAGGCTGATATTGATGGTGTTGTAGCTGCAAAAGATCAGAAAAAGGCATCACTATCTGAGCATACATGCAGCAACACAATGAAAATGAGGAATAGTATTGAACATAAGCATACGAAAATAGTTACATTCATTGCTAATTTACCAAACCATGTTCTACTGATGATTTGTGCTAATCTAGGTATAAAGTAGAGCCACACTTACTGTATCCTCGTCAATCTCATTTTCATCATCGGGGATTTGTGGACGGTTAAAAAGTTAAAGAAGGTTTCACAATTCTATGCTTTTGTAATTGGTACCCTTTTTAGGTTTCTTTCTCAGAACCTTCTGAGTCAAATTTGTCCCTGGATAGCAGTTGATCTCCGTCCTATAATTTCCATAATAAATTGGATGTGAGACCATGATTTTGAAACCAAATATTAGAAATGATAATCAAAGCTAGAGTTTCAAAAAAACAGAGGTTAGAGATAGTTCGAAATACCAATTTCTTTTTCTAAGATATGTTCCTCCTTATCAATCATCTCATATGTTTTCGTCACCACATATATCTTAAAGTAAGGATTCGGGTCAAAGAAGAATTCAAGCTTAAAACCCTTCGCACCAGCAACTCTAAACCACTTAACATCTTTGAGATAATGTAAAGCCCATTGATCATATTCGGAAATCTATAGAATAGAATGACCGTAATTAGTAAATATAAGTGAGATTTTAATAAATAAGTTTGGAAATCACAAAAGTTATCTGTGTGTATCATCAGTGACTTCATGCTTGGATTTGTCAAATATACAAAAAGTCAATATTATAATGACAATAAACTCATAATAAAAATATTTATCCAAATTTTTAGTATATAAAGAATTGTTAGAAAGGTTTTTGGATCAACCCAATATTGACTTTGTAGGAATAAGTGAACTGTCAAAACCAAACCTCTTAGATACTCAAAGTCTATCATTTTAAATGTGGATCAAATTGATTGGTTAATGGTTTCAGTTTCAATATGCCTTTTACACTACCTGCAACTCTTCACAACATTATACACCAAAATAAAAAAGATATCTTACGAGTAGGATTCCAAGTAAATGTATCCTTGTATCTCTGACCTTCGATATCAATGTCAAGACGAATGGGAACCAAAATCTCAGCAGTTGGACTGCATTACAAATAGTTAACTTGTTACAGATAACAAATGGCCATCATAAATTTCTAAGATGACAATGACTGGACTTACATTGTGAACTTAACCGTGGGGTTTCTTAATGAACCCAAACTTGAATGTGGCTTCATTTTATACATTCTTCTTTTTCTTTCGGTGTCAAGTGAATCGCCAAAACGTGAGTTTCACCTGTCATATAAAAGAGGCTCCAGAGTCAGAATGTTTAGTATCATCTTTTTGGAAGGTTCTAACGTTAATAAAATGAGCAAAATGTTACTATTATGTATAATAATGCTCATTAAACTAAGTTGCTAACAATAATTGGTAAAGGGGCATCACAAATGACAATCGAGGAACTGTATAATTTCAACAACAAAGTAGCTACATATAGTGAAGTACTATATAAGAACAAAAGAAGATACTTTAGGAATAATTAAACCTGGTTTATCAACTCACAATTTCCAGAAGTATGTATGCAAAAAAAATGACTGGATTTAAATTAAACTTACAGGGGAATCTCAAGAATGATAATATACCTTAGCATCATGATATCTACATTGATTATATATTGTATGATATTTCATTAGTAAATTCTTATGACCAATTAGCACTTACATGTTACATCCTTGTGCGAAGAAGAGCAGACATCTGCACTTGTATTCGAAGTAACACTGACATTATCCATAACATGAACATTAGCATCAAGTGCCTAGCCACCATCCTCCATATATCTGCCTCAGGTCCCACACACTCTCCCAGATATAACCTATTTAGAAAGGCATAACGTAAATAGAACTATACAGGAAAACTGAAAATAATTTTTGGTCAGCATCATTTTATGATACCTCTGGAGCTGCATAATCTGGAGTCCCACAACTTGTCTTCAGAAGATGACCATCACGCATGATATTACTCAAACCAAAATCTGCAAGTTTGACATTACATTTGGCATCCAACAGCAAATACTAAGGTTTAAGATCTCTGTGAACCACCATATTCCTGTGGCAATACTCCACAACAGAAATTATCTGATTAAATACATTAGTGTAAGTTTGTATTACCAATGAAAATACCTTTTTTTCTGAAAATAAGCAAAAACAATTGTAAAGTATCAAATTGGTAGGTATGGTTTCACCTACTGAAAAAAGTTGCCAGCCTCATCCTCGTGCAACCTTCCCTTCTCCACAATGTAATCAGGAAACTTACCTAACTTGACATACTCCAAAAAAACATAGATATCTGATGGTGTCTCTACAACCTCATAGAGACGGATAATGCGTGGATGCATAAACAACCTCCTCAAGATCTGAATCTCTCTTCTAACTGTAAAGAACAAAAGCAGCATACATTAAGAAAGTTGTGGTATTGATATCATTGTAAAACAATCCATACCTTTTTCTTCCATCTCTATGTTTTTTTATCTTGCAATGGTTAAGGATTTTCATGGCAACTTTGTGCCCTGTCAATGTAGGTTCTGCAATTTTCACCTTCCCAAATGAACCAATATCAAGTGTTTTTCCAAGCTTATAGTTGCTTGGAAACATTTCCACACTATTCCTACCATGCAATGATCCCTCCATAGCTTACCCTGGATAATGGTTGACTGAATGAATCCATAACTATTGATCACTAAAATTATACACCACAAGCTTTCATAAGCTGCTTATGTGCAATAAGTTGATTGAAAACATTGATGTAAGAGAGATTAAGATGCCAAGCCTAAAAAATGAATAACTTTCTATAGCTTTTCATCAAACAAAATGGCCAGAGTAAACCTTTTCTGGATGTGAAGGAGGATATCACATCATAATTCATGATTCATAATTCAAAAGATGCATGAGAATGGTAGGATATCACATCTCAAGAGTATGCAAAACATCTATTCATTCCCAAAGCATACTTGCCAGCATTTAAACATCTAATATATTTTTTTTTCTTACATTGTATCACTCTTAAAACTAACTACTTATAAAACAATTGATAAAATCTAATTCTTTAGTTTATTGCCAAAATACTGTGGACCGAGTAAAAATATGTGCACAAACATCAAATTTTCGTGCGATCTGCTGCTTGTGGCTCATCTGGCTTGTTGTATCACCATTGCTACTATCAATGCAAAAAACAAACATTAGCATAATCACATAGACGTAAAAACAAAGCATTATTAGTTATTGTGTGAACTTCAACATATTAGGGTTTTCAGAAAAAAGAGAGAGAGCCGACTTGTAGAACACAATGATATTAGGGTTCTGATTCTTTAAAAAAAAACATGATATAAAGAATGAATCGGAATATATTGTGCATAATTTTAGCAAACATCATTAATCGCAGAGGTTTATAGATTATTTTGAAAAATATAAAACAAAGTAGATGTTGGTCTAGTGGTTATCAAGGTGTTAATACTACAAGCCACCCAAGGTCGATCCTCTCCATTGAAATTTTTTGTACTAATTAATTCCGGATTTTAGTTGCTTAGGTTAAAAACAATTTTAAATTAAAAATTTAAAATCCACAAATAAAAATACAAACCGAATTTTAAATTAAAAAAAATTAAAATTGAACATAATTATAAAAAAAATGAAAAATGCCACATAAAATCAATGATGACATGGAAATATGACGTGGCTTTATGGGATGCCAAGTGGCATTATGACGTGGCATGCCTCCTCTTATATATAATATATATATATATATATATATATATATATATATATATATATATATATATATATATATATATATATATATATATATATATATATATATATATATATATATATGTGTGTGTGTGTGTGTGTGTGTGTGTGTGTGTGTGTGTACTGTGAGCATAATGTGCACCCTGATGTTTTATCCGCTGTACAATATTTTTAATGCATGTTTGAGTATGTATGAAATTGCCCCTAATAAATAGATCACCAACATGAAATAATCGAAGGCTATAGAGAAACATGATCCGCTTGTCGCATGTTGTATAGGTTAATGCCAAATTTAGACATATCAATGGGTTCTATATACAAGTTTCCAGATTTACATACTTTAGTTATATAAACTCTTTGCGTATTAATGAGTATGACTAATATATATATACAATTGCTTGCGATATCTTTTGTGAAACAATGATTCTTAACCTAATGAGACTCTCATTTTGTCGCAACACGTGGACAAAAAAACCATGTGTGTTATACATATGGACATATCTCCACACTATATAATAGATGAGCCCATGACACATCATTATTGCCACGTCAATGATGACTCAATGATGACATGGCATTCTATAAACATTGTAAAAAATTCGGCCTATGGAAAGCAATATAATAAAAATGAACTCCAAAGGTTCGAACTTGGGTTTTTTACACAATATCCACAATGAATGATACAGCTTAACCACTGTAACATTACAATATTTGTGTTAAATGTTAAAAAACAAAAGTAATAAACGATTCTACACAGAAAGAAATTTAAGGAAACTTTTAATATATAAAAGGATTGGGGCGTTTTGTTGCTAGAAACTAGGGATACACCCGTTTTCAAGTTTCTTCCTTCATTAATATTTGATTTTGATTTTCAAACTTTCTGTATTTTCATCATTTATCCAAGGCAAGTATATCAAAAATCAACCATCACTCCTATTTTCATCATACACTTTATTATATCTCGGTTATATTATGGTTTTTGTATTCTCATTGTTTGCCTTAATGAAGCAAATAATCAAATGGAACCAAGCAGGAAATCAACTCTTTCTTATGCCCCTGGTATGTTTAGAACAATCTTTACATTGCATCTTAATGATCATTCACCTCTTATGTTTACCATCCGTCCATTTTTTCCAGATACGAGATCTGAACTAAACAATAGTTCAAAGTCAGTGGACTCAAACAGTGTTTCAAAAACGGGTATGTTTAATGTTAAATGTTGAATTCTTATAATTTAATAATATTATGATGATGTTATGTAATATGCGAATGATAGTAAAAACATTATATTATCTTTATGATATGTTCAATCAACTACGTTGTCGAAGCAAAAAGGACTGAAAGTTTTCATATTGTTCTGGTAGGTTTTTTATATTAAGATTTGTAGTTTTATGATCATGCATCATTTGCACTTTCAATTGTATTAACTTATATAGTTGTTTCCCTTTTTGCAGATGTCATAGGCCCAGTTGTTGCCATTGGAGAATTGTGCCTATTAATTGGTATGGTGTTAAAAAGCTAAGGAGAATAGTTGTTTTACAGGATTTTAAGGTGAGTGACTTATATTTACACTTATAATTAATAAGTAATTGTGTAGATTTTATATTGTTTATAGCATAATACTCACACAACCGATTCAATAGGGAAAATACGGTTGATTGCACTTTCTGGGATGCTTAGGCTGAGAGGTGGAATGAATACTCTCACAATAGAGAGAAAAAAAGGCCACACTATATGCATCTTGCATGTTGTTATAGTTTTGTAATATTCTGTTATAGTTACAAACTTTGAGTTACGCATATGTATAAAGTCTAAAATATGTGATGACAATACATGAACACAAATAATTATAGGGAAAATGATCCGAAAAGGCATCAAACTTGCCACTTTTTCCTTTTCTAGGCATCAAACTTTTTTTTTCCTATTGTAGCCCTAAACTTTCATAATTTTCCTTTTGTAGCACTGACTCACACTAAATCCAAAATTTCGTTCCTTAATCATCATTAACCCGTTTTAACCTATGTTTATGTATTTTGGGCGTGGTATGAACAAAAGGTGTATCTTTAGGGGGGGGGGGGGTTTTGGAACATTTTACAAACATTAAAACTAACCCAATTTCCCCCAAACCCAATCATAACCCGTTCTAACTCACCCAAGCCCTAATTTTATAACCTAACAAAATTAACCGTGTTCCTTTGCTATATTTGATGCTTCTTTCTTTAGTTCAGGTAAAAATGTTATGATTTATGTGTTATTTATCTGTTTTGATCAACGTTTGAACCATGGATAAAACCCTAATTTCGTTTCTTGTCAATTATTTTCCGAATGTTACCAGTACCAATTTGCATCAATTTGATGTACACAATGATGGATATTTTAGGCATTTGCCTCTACACTACGCGGACGGGGTGATTCTTAACATGTGTGCTCCAAGGATGCCCTATCTTACATTTGCTGAATTCTTGGAAGAAAAAGTAGGTAATTACTTTCAAGGTTTGTATTATAAGATCCCGATGAATTAGACAAAGGTTTAATTAGAGTAACTAATGATAAGGAGATAGAACACATGTTTGATGTGGCTCAGTTGTTTGGTAGGATTGAAATATATCTAGATCACAATGATATGGACCTGTCAGAGTATTTAGGACAAGCAGATACCACTTTTATGGATGAGTGCATTGCTAAAGCAAAAGGCTCTCCCAAAAAGAGGTACTGCAATGACTTTTCATTAGATGAGTTGGTTAATTGGGCTGAGACGGAGGTTGAGCATACTAGGAAGGTTAGTGAACCAGAGGGTGAGAACATTAGGACTAGTGTAGAGGGTGATGATAGTATGCCTAGTGTAGAGGGTGATGATAGTATGCCTAGTGTAGATGGTGATGATATTAGGCCTAGATCAGGTGTGGATAAGGGCAAAGGGAAGGCTAGTGTAGTTGAGAACATTGATGTACAAGATGAGGTAGTACAAGTTAGATTGTGGAGGTGTAGTGAACAGGTGGATGATAGTAGGCCTTGTGTAGAGGTTGAGGATTTGCAAACTAGTATGGATAAGGGCAAAGGGAAGGTTATAGAGGATGAACCAGATGGTGAGTTTGATGATGTCTTTGATAGTGACAATGACAGTGAATATGGTTCAGATAAATCAGTTGACTATCTAAGTCCTGGTGAAGAGGAGGTTATAGAACTTAGGAAAAGGATCAAAGCCAATAGATTGAAGGAAAGTGAGACTTTGCCAGAAATGAGTGAACCAACTCCATCAAACAGTGTACCTCCTAATAACCATAGAAGTGAGATTTTGATGGAACATGATATGTTCATGAACAACTTGATGAAAAGGTTACGACCATCTCAGTAGGCATTTCAAATGAAGATCCTTTTATTTGTGTGGAGAAGCCAAGGACGGATATCCAGTCTATGATGAAAGTAGTCATTGGAGACTGAGGCACCCAAAGGTACTATCCTAGTGTGTTTTTCAAATACATATATTGTTTATGAATTTTGGTTAAAAACATTTGTTTTATTTGTAAATGCAGGTTGGTGAAAAGTATGCCAATGTTGCAAAGTTTAAAGAGTGTTTAACCTACTATGCTTTGGCAAATGGCTTTTCCTTGTGGTATGAGAGGAGTAACAGTTACAAGGTTGTGGCAAAATGTGGACAGAGACCGCCAAAGTTGATTGATCTTGACAAAGGTAAACAAAGGAAGAAAACTAAACATCCTAGTGTTAGTTCAGATGAATTACCCGACTGTCCTTGGAGATGTTATGCTAGGTGGATGACTAATGAGAAAACTTTTCAGATACAAACTTTAGTTGATGAACACATGTGTGTTAGGAACTTCCAATTTGGTTCATTAGTAAACTATAAGTGGGTGAACAATATTTGGTAGTAAGATTAGGACTAACCCTGGTAGTAAGATTAAACTTCATACACAGGTTGGTGGGTCAAATGAGACTAGTGGGTCAAAGAAGAAAAGTTGTGGGTCAAAGAGGAAGAATGTTGGGTCAAATGAGACTAGTGGGTCAAAGGTATGGAGTTACTTTTATTTCAACTGCATACAATGTATCATACTTTTAAACTGTTTTAACCATTTGTTTCATACACAGGTTGGTGGGTCAAATGAGACAAATAGGAAGGGGTTGAAAAGAGGATGCACATCAGCTTATGCAAGATGGTTTGGTGACAAACATGATCAACAAGTAGCTGAAACAGATGATCAACTGAAGATACTGGTGAAGACCCACAAGATCACATTGAGCATGAGGAACAACCTCAACATCACATTGAAGAACAACCTGAGGATCAAACAGTGATTGAAATGACTGCCACTCAAGTTGAACATATGCAAGCTGAAGTAGATCAGACTCAAGAACAAGTTCATGAACATTTACAAGAACAACCGGAGCAGCACCATTTGAAAAATAGGATGACTAAACTGAAAGTAAGAAGGCCTAGTGAAAGAATTTTGAAGTTGAAGTTGGCAAAACATTTGGATGGCCAGGGCAGCTCAACAGAGTCTGCATTGGAAATAGATGATGCTTGAACAACAACTAAATCCATGAGCCCTTTTTGTATATCTTTTGTGGGCAGCTAATGTAAACTTTAATAACTTAGTTTGGGTATGTAATATGTGTAGATAACTAATGTTAATAGGTCATGGCCATCAACCAATGGCCCATTTTGTATATCTCTTTAGGGCACTAACTGATGGTCATTTTGTATGTAATATGGGTGGAACATATAGCGCCCACTATGGTTACTAGTTTATGTAATGACCATCTAAGCACAAGCCCATTTTGTACATCCTTTAAGGGGCAGAAAAGATGGTCATTGTTAAACTACCAAGTTTAATGTTTAATGAAAAATGCATTTTGAAAGTATGTTTTGTTATTAGACTGTTTTTAACTATGCAATGACATCTTTTTTTATGCAGTCAAGAGTGCTTTTTTATGCAGTCAATGAACTTAGACTGTTGAAGTCAATGAGACATGGGCATCCTATTTGCAGTTTTAACTTATCCAATAATGAAATATGCAGTTTTAACTTAGACTCAAGTTAGTACCAATGAGACATGGGCATCCTATTTGCAGTGTTTATTTATGTAGCCTATACACTAATTGATAATGCAGTGAATCAGACATAGGCTATGTGCAGTCAAGTTGACATCTGTTTTTATCTGATCAAAGCTTGCTTTTATGCATCAATGACCTTAGACTATTGCATCCAATGAGGCATAGGTTTTTTTGCAGTCATTGTAAATTTAATGACAATCCTAACCCAACTGTTTTGAAGACAATTTGCCCTTATAAAATCCAATCAACCAATACCATATCCCACACATCTTCTACTCATATCTTTGTATCTAAACAAGATTCCTAATAACATGAGTTCAGGCAAGAGGATAATGTCCGACCAACCACCGTGTCTGTAACAACTTTATATTAACCATTTCCAGCCAACCACCAAGTATTCTAACAACTTTAATGCACATTTCCTTTATGCATTTATCGACAAATTTATTTATTTCAGAGATAATAACCATTTCAAGCTCAACAGAGGACGCATCTGAGGACCAAGGTGGTTCTCAAGGACCCTCATGGGGAGGTTACTTTCCACCATTGCAGCACACTGGTTCCAGCTCACGAAAGGACAACATGCACCAAGATGAAGATAATTATGATGAGGAGGTGCCCCTAACGCAAAGCGCCTTGACAAGCTTGCTTTTGATGCAAGGCCCAAAGTGCTGGGTTTGCCAAACAAGGCAACATGTGCTGAGATGGGCATCAAAGACTGGGTTGCCAAGCCTGTCAACAAAGAAGCTGTGGGGAAGGGGAAGGGTAAGGGGAAGAGGACAAGGTCTAGGAAATGAGTGGTTTGGAACTTGTGGGTTATTTTGTGGCTTTAGTAAGGTTACTGCTATGGGTTTAGTATGCCCTATAATAAGGTTACTGTAATGGACTCCTGTTTAATCCTATGACTATGGTTCCACTCCTATGTAATATGACTATCCTAACTGTTTGCATACCATACTAACACTTAACAATTCAACACATGTACAAAACTAAAACATTCACATTCATTATCTAAAGTTAAGTTTTTACATTACTACATTAACAACTGAATTAGTTGGATAGTTTCATACCAAACCAAACACAAATGATACATAACACTCCTAACATCATCATGAACAACCTATCATACAATTCAAGTTTTGACTTTCCAGCCTTCACCTCCTCTTCCAACCTTGTCTTTGCAGCCTTCAACTCCTCTTCCAACCTTGCCTTATCCAAAATAAGAGCTTCAATCATTGGTGCATTTTCAACACTCTACTTTGAAAGAACCCATAAACCAACTCCTTGTAGTATTCACTAGGAAGGTCTACATCCAGAAATTCATATACGCGACATTGAGCACATTTTACAAATCTCTTTCCAGGGTTCGTCCTTGTGGTTGATGTTTGGACTCTCAATTGTCGATCACACTTACAAAAACGTTCAATCTTACCTCCAACTAAACGCGGATTGTGCTGAGGACGAGCTACTCATAATTAGGGTTCTTGATATTCAAAGTATTTGGGGAAAATTAGGGTGAAATGGGTTACGGGTTATGATTGGGTTTGGGGGAAATTGGGTTAGTTTTAATGTTTGTAAAATGTTCCAAAACCCCCCCCTAAAGATACACCTTTGTTCATACCACTCCAAAATACATAAACATAGGTTAAAACGGGTTAATGATGATTAAGGAACGAAATTTTGGATTTAGTGTGAGTCAGTGCTACAAAAGGAAAATTATGAAAGTTTAGGGCTACAATAGGAAAAAAAAAAGTTTGATGCCTAGAAAAGGAAAAAGTGGCAAGTTTGATGCCTTTTCGGATCATTTTCCCATAATTATAAACCAAAGAAGCAATCATAGCTTTCTTGCTCTTGGTGACTGACATATAAACATGTACACATTTAGGTGTCATAAAACTTATATTGAAATAGTGTTATTAAATAGTAATTCTATTATGATACCTTTCTAACTTTGTCTAAAAGCAATGGTATCAGACATGTCATCGTTGATGTACAACTGATCCAAAAGAGCATTGTTGACAAAAGGCTTACCTGAATTATAAAAGGCAATTGTAAATCGTAAATGAAGATATAAAATGTTGTAGAATAATCGGTTTTGAAGAATCATAAAATGAGTGCATAATATTAGGTAGAGTATATTAAAACGTATTTATAAAGTGATTACTTATTACATACTGTTCCAGTACTTGAATTTTTCAAGTTCAAAATTTTGCAAATTTTGAGTTGCCCTTATTAAATTACATCTTTTTTATTTCACTCTGCGACTTCTTCCCCATGAGGTCTGACTGCGATCGCTGATTACCGTGCTTTGTCATTCTAGTGTTGGTTCTTAGTGTAGTGTCCCACGGATGGCGCCACTTGTTGATACAAAAGTTGACGTTCGATTTGGAGCTCCTTCTCGTACCAATTGAGAATTGCTGCTTGAGACCCGCCACAGCACTAGAGACAAGAAACACCGTTAGGCTTACCGTGGATTGTCTCCCACACATTATCCTCCGCGTGAGAGTGAGTAATCGGGTTTAGGGTTTAAGGAGTTTTGGGTTATGAGATCGCACCTTAAACGAGGGATATGATTCCTTTATATACATACGGAATCCTTGTTGGTTCCGTGTTCCCCAACCTTCTACGATCCGCCTAAGTCGGTTGGGAATGATTATCTTCATATTTTAGAAGATATCGGATATCTATTCCGTAAAGCAGTTTTGGGCTTGGGCTTTCGTGAGCCCAAACCTTTATTGATATTGGCCCAGTTCGTGCCGGGCATGTGAGTATTGGGTTGTGGTCGGGTTTATAACCCGACACCAGACTATACGTCATCATGATTACTTATTACATACTGTTCCAGTACTTGAATTTTTCAAGTTCAAAATTTTGCAAATTTTGAGTTGCCCTTATTAAATTACATCTTTTTTATTTCAAAACAAAACAATCTAATAGTTCACTATATTGTTTTTTTAAACAATTTATACTTCATCTATTTTTTAAACGCACTATTAATGATGTTTTATTTAATACGATATTATTTATTTCTTACAAACACATAGTCAACAACTTTGCCACAATTTTGTGTCTTTCATTCTTGGTATATTATTTTTTGCCCATATATTATCATCTTGCCTGCAATACAAAAGACTTAAATGCAAAACATATTTACACAAAACACTAATGAACATAGAATCTTATGAAAGTAGCCCGCCCATCGGGCGG
The DNA here is from genome assembly GCA_910596185.1 of Chrysanthemum makinoi. Taxonomy (NCBI): domain Eukaryota; kingdom Viridiplantae; phylum Streptophyta; class Magnoliopsida; order Asterales; family Asteraceae; genus Chrysanthemum; species Chrysanthemum makinoi. Next base: position 1,568,588 of record OU343223.1, on the reverse strand, counting down.
GTTAGACAACTAGTAGTCATATATATATGATTAATGATGTATATGTATAAGTCTTATATATTTTACTTTTGACTTCTCAACCTTAAAATAGAGGAGCTGGATGCTCTATATGGATGGTATTAGCAATTTAGCATAATATTACCCGCATGATGTACATACTATATATAAATTAGACGATAATTAGTAGTATTATGAAGTTGTAATGATGGTGAGATTTACTTGAAATTAGACGGGAGGTTGTGTAATATACGCCAATATGTAAATGTGGAGCCATCAAAAAATTTCTCGATACACTAATTAAGCTTGACGTCTACACTCTTTCTCGATCGAATTTATTAGCATGTGATTAGCAAAGTGGTTTGGCAGATTAGACTGATGTTGAATAAAACTTAGAGGAATAACTCGTTTAATTAAATCTACTAGAAAGATGATTAGCAAAGTCGAAAAATGAACACTTTATGAAATGAAAAGACAGTAGCTTCTAATTCCAATGGTGGCAAAAATCACATGTTGTTAGAAATTTATAAAACCTGTCTTTGGATGCCAAGGTACGCATGCATATTTATGTCATGTGTTGACATATGTAGCCTTAAATAATAAAAAAATCAGAATCATAAATCATTTTCCTTCCTTTTATGCAGTCGGCTATTCTTGGAATGCACTCAATTGTCAACAAGCCCATGGTTGTTGGTGATGAAACTATTTCGATGACAATGATGCACATCTCTCCCACGTATAACCATCGGTTGATTGATCGTATAGAAGCCTTCAACGGATTCTCATTATTAATATACGAATATATAGCTAGCTTCTTGTTTTGTTTCATGCTCGATAACAATATACACCACCTTATATAAGATCGTCAAAGAATAAGCATTTACCACTTACCATGCATAAGGTTGAGAAGTCAAAAATAAAATATGTAAGACTTATATATGATCGTCAAAGAATAAGCATTTACCACTTACCATGCATATGGCGGCTATTAAGCAACCTTTAGGTTTTACGCATTATCAATTTATCATCATCTAAACTTCTTCATTCCCTTTTTCTTCCCCATAGAAATATTATAACGACTTCAATCCATTTACTTCAATGAATAATTTAATATATACCCAAAGTGTAATCATTGAACGCATAGTGTACAATATTTTTAATGCATGTTTTTGTATATACGAAATTATATGAAATTGCCCCTAATAAATAGATCACCAACATGTAATAATTGAAGGCTATAGATAAATATGCTCCAGTTGTCGCATGTTGTATAGGTTAATGCCAAATTTAGACATATCAATGGTTCTATATACAAGTTTCCAGATTTATATACTTTAGTTATATAAACTCTTTACTTATTACTTAGTATGACTAAGAGCATCCTCAATGCAAAATAGGTTTTTAAGTTTAATACAATGCCAAGTAAGCATTACACTCTCTTTTAAAAAATTTCTCACAATCCTTTATACTCCTACAAATCTGTAAATTGGCATCTCATGTGGCACAAAACTAATATAATAAACAATAAAGAATTTCATGTGGCCCACTATTTGAGTATAATAGCCATGTGTTGAGAGAAGCACTACCTTTTGTGCGTTTGATGAAGTGGAAACCCACAATGGGTTTGAATATTTAATTTCGTGACACATTTTCTCATTGCACTATGTCACATATGATGATTGTGGATGCCCTAATATGTATACAATTGCTTGCGATATCTTTTGTGAAATAGTGATTCTTAACCTAATGAGAATCTCATTTTTTCGCAACACGCGGACAAAAAATACCGTGTGCGTTGTACATATGCACATATATATGAAATATGGTGTATATGTATAAGTCTTATATTTTTTACTTTTGACTTCTCAACCTTAAAATAGAGGAGTTGGATGCTCTATATGATATTAGCAATTTAGCATAATATTACCCGCATGATGTGCGTACTATATATAAATTAGACGATAATCAGTAGTATTATGAAGTTGTAATGATGGTGAGATTTACTTGAAATTAGGCGGGAGGTTGTGTAATATACGTCAATATGTAAGTGTGGAGCCATCAAAAATTTTCTCGATACACTAATTAAACTTGACATCTACACTCTTTCCTGATCGAATTTATTAGCATGTGATTAGCAAAGTGGTTTGGCAGATTAGACTGATGTTGAATAAAACTTAGAGGAATAACTCGTTTAATAAAATCTATTTGAAAGATGATTAGAAAAGTCAAAAAATGAACACTTTATGAAATGAAACGACACTAGCTTCTAATTGCAATAGTGGCAAAAATTATATGTTGGTAGAAATTTATAAAACATGTCTTTGGATGCCAAGGTATGCATGCATATCTATGTGTTGTGTTGACATATGCAGCCTTAAATAATCAGAAATTGAGAATCATAAATCATTTTCCTTTCTTTTATGCAGTCGGCTTTTCCAGGAATGCACTCAATTGTCAACAAGCCCATGGTTGTTGGTGATGAAACTGTTTCGATGACAATGATGCACATCTCTCCCACGTATAATCATTGGTTGATTGATCGTATAGAAGCCTTCTCCTTCTTAACGCATATCAAAGATGTAGTCAAAGACCCAAGAAGATTGCTGCTTGGTACTACGTGTATAAGTAGAAGTTTTTCTTCCTATGGCACTTTAAATTTTTGAATAAAAAAACTACATGGTTGTTAAACTAAGGATGGTAATTTGGGAAAATATATGATCTAAAGAAACTGGTGGTGAGTCCGATTTTACTTGATATGATCGAATAGCACCCAAACTTGCATATATATTTATTTTTTTTGGAGAAAAGGTGAACATATATTAATCAATCAAACCTTACAACAAATAAAAAGAAATGGATTGGATATGCCCAACCATAATACTGCTATCAAAGACTATATAAAAAAAATATTATACACATATGTCAGACAAAACTAGAACATGAACTCGGATAAAAAAACAATAAAGTATATCAATACCAATTGTAAAAATGGTAACGAACACACAACAACTAGATATTACACCCAGCCAACCACCCCTTTGTGTATTTTATTAATCAACTGCTATGGTAGATAAGTACCTAAATAGGTGCTTACCAAACGAATACAAAAGACAAGATAGGATCTCCTTCAGAAGGACACCACACAACCTCACTACAAATACTCTCAATCACTCAAAGTAACAAGATCAAGGTGTTTGATCTTGAATCAACTACCAGAATACACGAGTATGTGTAGAGAAAACTTGAGAGAGAGATACAAGACTGAATAATGAAAAGTAAGAACCCTAGATCTGGATGATACAATATATACTCTAGAAGTTCCACTTTAGCCCTCCAGAAATGAGATACTTGACAAACATCAACTTTCTCCTTTTAAGACAAAAAACAACTTATGAACAATGACATAACCAGTCCCTCATATATAAAAGAGCAGCTTGCACTAATAACTTCAACACCCCTCCTCAAGCTAATTACCACTACCATCATCAACTCCTTTGTTATCCATACCAGAATTTTTAACACCTGCAAACATGTCAAACAAACTAAGATTTTTGCAAAGAACCTTATGTTGAGACTGACCAAGACACTTTGTAAAAATGTATGCAGTCTGCTCATCTGTATGAGCTTTGTTAGTCACAATAACACCAGCAGCCATCTTTTCTCTAACAAAATGCACATCTAACTTAAAATTCTTTTTTTTCATGAAATACATGGTTAGCTGCAATTTCTATGGCTGCAATACTATCAAAATAAACATTCACAGGAAACAACTCCTTTAAAACCAGACTATGAAACAAATTACCCAACCAAATAACTTCACAAGCCACAAAAGCAAGGCTTCTATATTCAGCCTATGCTGAAATCTTATACAAAGTAGCTTGTTTTTTACTTCTCCATGAAATCAAAGAATCACCCAAGAAAACACAAAAACCAGTAACAAATTTTCTAGTTTTTGGACATTTAGCCCAATCTGCATCAGAATATGCACTCAACTTAAGACTAGATTCTTTATTAAACTGCCATCCAGAACCAGGAGACCCTTTTAAGTACTTCAAAACTCTTAAAGCAACTTTAAGATGAGATTGTAAAGGATAATGCATATGTTGATTCAGACAATGAACAACATAACTAATATCAGGCCTTGTATTAGTGAGGTATATAAGTTTTCCAACTAATTTTTGATAAGCAGTAATATTGTTTAAGCACTTGTCTTTGTTAGACTCAATAAGATTCAAAACTGTATTCTCACGAAGAGGAGTGTCCACTGGCTTTGCAGCCAGTAAACCATATTCATATAACAATTCTAAACAATACTTCCTTTGAGACATGCAAACCCCTTTTTCATTCCTTAAGACTTCTATACCAAGAAAATATTTGAGCTCACCAAGGTCTTTAATTAGAAACTTAGAGTTTAAAAACTTTTTAAAGTTACTAATTTCAGATTCATCATTGCCTATAATCACAATATCATCTACATAAACAAGAAGAGCAACAAATACAGACCCTCTTTGTTTAATGTACAAAGAGTAGTCAAACTTGTTTTGAACAAAACCATGTTCAACCAAAGCAGCAGTGAGTTTAGCATTCCACTGCATTGGTGCCTGCTTAAGACCATACAAAGACTTATTTGTCACACCCCCAAATTACCTGGTTTGCAGCGGAATGGAATTCCTGGGGATTGACTGTCATAACATCACAATCACAGTTATATTGAACGACCTAAAGTGTCGTTTGGAAAATACATCGCTTGATTTAATAAAACATTCAGAGTTACAAAGATAGGTCCCAAATGAAAGTTACTATGTGCGGAAAGTAAGTTTGGTACAATTCAAACGATGTTTTAAAGTGCGTAAAACCCAAGTGAGACGAGTCGTCATCGCGACTCCATGATGTGTCCAAATGCATGCCATGAAGTGAATGTCTTAGTTACCTGAAAATACATTGCTAAAAGTGTCAACACAATGGTTGAGTGAGTTCATAGAGTTTATGTAAATGTTAATACGACTACCACAAGTATAAATTATGTATGACAATGCTGTCACAAAATGTTGTTACAATTGCTTAAGCACATGACACAATCGGCTCGAGATCCGCTCATGATGTTCGCCCCAACAGAGTGTTTTGCCAAACAACTCAAATAATGTTAATGAAATGAAATGCATCCATATGACTAGTTGGGATTCACCAACCCGGATGGAGGTGTCACCCTCGATAGATCTATCCACTCACCCACGCTTCTAGGAAATTAACGGTTCATGCTTATGAAATGGGGACATTTAACTGGCAATGCGGTAACTTAAGCAATACAATGAATTTGACATACTTGGTAGCGTAATAAAAATGGTGTGCAATGTATTCTCCCCCGTAGGTTTGAAATAAAGTAAAAACTTGAATAAATCGGGCTATGAAAACTCACCTTTGCAATGATTATGATGATATAATGGCAATACTTGAAATGAGGCTAACCTCTCGACCGTGACCTATTGTGAATGTTATGATACGTAATGAGTTATGATGTAATGTTATGCATGCAATTCGGATGATATTTATACCACTTGTGAATTTTGAAAATAATACTTATCGTCGAAAAATACTCTTTTGACGTCTTGACCAATCTTAAATTACTTTGCAAGTATTTACGTCAAAATGTCATCCTACAATAGTTTCTTAATGATTTATTGTGAAATTATAACTTTTCGTCGTAAAATAATGTCGTTGGAAATTTCATGAAAGTGACAAAAATGGCCTCGAAAAACTAGTCGTAAAATGGTGTACGTCGAGCGTTAGGAAACGAACTCAACGGTTTTGGGAAGCTTGTATCATTATCTCAAAGTTTTAGTGTTTAAGTTTTCATCCTAGAGGTCTCGATCACGGAGAAAAATATAGGTAAAGTATGGTGATTTTGTCCAAAATGTAGTTTAAAAGTGAATTTCGGCAAAGTTTAAGCAACCGTAGTTAATTCATTACAACTCCGCTATACAAACGGTTGGTCATTTTGAAAAATATACTTGGTGATCTCACTTTTATTAGAAGACATCTCGTTACAAAAAGTTCTACGTCAACGTTAAAAATAGCCTTCAATATGGTCACTTGTTTATCCGTAACACTTGTCAAATAAAAATAATATAGTTTTTCTTAACTAATAAAGTTACGGCAATGTTGTGAAAACGTGTATATTTTAGTCATTACAAATCCGTTTTCTACGTATTATACGTCCTTAGCTTCGTATCAAAGTATACTAATATATTTTTGATAAGTCGAAATAATTTATAACGCTTAAGACTCGTTTTGACTCGTACAAAACAAAAACAGCTTGCTGAAATTTTCAGGATATATATATTTCGTCGTCAAATTTGAAAAATTCATAACTTCTTCGTTATAGCTCCGTTTTAATCCGTTCAAGCGGCCACGGTTTCGTTTTAAAGTATATTTTCTAAATATCTAGGCCAAAAATTTATGTCTACAGTCGGATTTTCCAGATTTACAAAATAAAATCAGACCCTTTTTATGACTTGTCGAAAAGAGTTTTTCTCGTGCTAAACCTATTCCAATCCCTTCAAAACAACTCCGAAGCTATTCTAATCCTACCATACACCTTCTTAGGGTTTCATGGGTTCCTAAACATCATCAAAATGATATGATACAAAAGATAATTTATAGGATGATGTAACTTAATTATAAGTAATAAAAACATTGAAAGTGGTATAAATTCATATGTAACATGCATGTTTTCTTTCAAGCATAGTAAAAATAACTCATGAATGATCAAGAAAGATTGGTAAAATATATGAAAAACTTACTTGAATGGTTTAAGAGTTTTTGAGCAAAGAATACTTAACAATCTTGAGGTTTTTATTTCAAAACCTTTACTAGATTATTCCTAGGACTTGATTAATACTTGGATCATGAAAAAATTATGGATTTCTCTTGTTTATTCACCATGGCCGGTTCTTCATCAAAGGAAAGGAGAGGATGCTTTTGTTTTACACCTTGAGTTGTGTGTTTGTATGTGTAAGTAAACAAATATCTATTAAATGTGTGTATATGTACTTGAATGAAATAAAGATTTCAACAATAATATCAAAGGGGTTCGGCTGATTTTGGGGAAAAGAGGGGAGGGTATGGTGAAATTAATGTTCTTGTCCCTTTGTTTGAAAGTATCTAAAGTATATATATATATATATATATATATATATATATATATATATATATATATATATATATATATATATATATATATATATATATATATATATATATATATATATATATATATGTAATATAATATGGGTATTATTAATTGGGTATTGAGTTAACTATAAGTAAATTTTAGTGGAATAAGATAAAGTGTAATGAAGTCATAGAAATTATAAAAATGTATTTCTCACAAATATTTAATATTTATCGTGTAGTTTTTACGAAAACTGTCGTAATTATATAATTATAACAATTTATATAAAAATAATTTAAAACACCGGGTAAACTCATAATATTATTTTTACAATCTTAATATGAGTATAAAAATATATCAGGAAAATTTTTAGAAGTATCGTATTAAATGTTCAAAATAATAACTTACGCGATAACGTTTATTTAATATGAAATTATACGTTTTAATGAAAAATGCAAAGCCATGCATGAACTAATATGATGAAAATGATGCTAATGATATGTAGACCAAACCTAGTCTATATGCAATGTCCTTGATGATATGATCATGAATTCGCAGCTAAACCATTAAGGTTAATGAATTTGAAACTCGTAAACCCGGTTCCACGATAAACGATGAAATAGTGAAGCATGAATTGTTTTGAGAAATGACCTGAAAGTACGAGTTATCACATTCCCCATCAAAAGGAATTCATCCCCAATTCAGTCCATGTTAGGTTCTACGGTGCTATCGGTGAAAGGTGAGGATATTTGAGTGCACGGTTCGTCCAAATGTTTTTCTCGAATTGCACTACGCTTTCCAAGGCAAGATTTTGAACATAAATTTGTTACCAACTAGAAATTCTAATGGTTTGCGGCTTATGGGACATATTTCCAAAATTTACATCGTATAACGATGTAGCTTATCTAGCTATATGTTGTTACTTGTAACTGATTCTTGATTTGTATGGCTTCTTTGTTTGTTTCATGATTGAGTTATGGACTAATGAATTGGACTTTCCCGATTTTGACAGCTGGATGAGTGATTGACACCTCAACCTTATAGTGCCTCAATTGGTATAGTCAATATGTTCACGTGCTAACTATTGTTGTAAGGCAACTTGTTCGATGAAGAATGATTTACCTAATCATTTCTAGAAAACTACTCATGCCTTGAGTATATCTTGTAAGGTCTGAATTGTTCTCTCGCTCTAACCATTGAGCTGAGGATAATAGGCGGTAATCATGTCCTAGTAGGTTTCATGGAAATCTGAAATGACTTCGTGCAGCTCTAAGGTGAATCGAATAACTTATAATAGGTACAACTGGAATTGATACCACGTGTCTCGTGTTAGATTTCGAAATGTTAAATCTGTCGGAAAGGACCTTATTGAAAAGAATAGATTATAGGTAACCGTTGTGATTCCTCGCGTTTCTAGTTCTAGCGAATGTCATGACTTGAGTCTTCCTTGCCTAAGGTGCTTAGTCTCTATGACTAAAATGTTTATTGTTTGATTATCGAAGTGTCTCCATACTCCATGTTGTAAAGTCACAAACCTTAAATATTTAAGTGAGGTGGTGTAGTGGTTGATTTTTCAAGATTTCTTTCAATATTAAGTGCTTCTAAAATATTTCATCACTTAGATTGTTATCATGCTAGCAAGAAAATAGATATCAGCTCATACTATGTCAAAGAATGCTTGTTCTAATTTCTATTGTAGATGGGGAGTCATTGATTGTCCGACATGTTCAAACCTGTGGCATCTCTTGATATGGAAGTGAGGTTACTTGGAATTTCTAGAGAACACAATGCCTTAGGGGAAGTTTATATCGATAACCTTAATTTAACTAAATTTTCCTTTAAGGGAAACATATTGTAGGAAAGTTCACATATTGTTGAAGCCTTGTTTAATGAAATGTTCTGTAGTCTCAATTAGGAGGATTGGTTTATTTCTATAGTGTCGCTTAGTGTGTATTCGATTCGTACTAAATCTCGTAACTCGGTCTAGCTAGTACTTTTGAAATAATAGAATTTGGCTTCTAGTCCAAAGATAGTGGTTCGGATTGTCCCGTAATGGCTTAAGATTTTTATTGAGTTTTGAAAGATCTCAGCCTTACTTCTAGCCCTTGTCGGTAATTCCAAAATCCCTTCATTGTTTTCTTGTATCAAGGAATCCTTCTCATAGATCGTATAGATAGCCTTTCCTAAAAAGGTAACTCGTCAAATTCTAACTTATTGGTTGCGTGAGTGATGAATGATATAGGAATCTATAGAGTGTTAACAAAAGAAATGTTTATGAACAATTTATCTGATTACAAAGCTTTGTTTTTGAGTGAAGATTGTTTTCATGACATAATTCTTCCTAGATTATACATTGGTGATCGCCATGTATAACGAGGACAAATGATGTGATGATTGGTTTTGTTAAAATGATATTATGTTCCTCCGAAGTTTTAGATGGTATTCAACGTTTTGTTTTGTAAGATGATGGCTCAATAATTTTTCAGAGTAACATGAAAATCGTTTCGCATGATGGTATTAAATAGTTGATAAAATGACTGAAGACCAATTGATAGGGTGATAACGAAACAACTTGTCTTAAAACTTTACGAAACAATGTTTCTAAAATGATGTAGAATAGCTTGAAATAAAATTAAGTGAAGTAATGTTATGAAGTAGTAGCAAAGTAACTTGAAATATAATTTGTTGAATAGTTTGTAGGATACATGGGAGAACCTCATAAAATGGTAATATTCTCCTAATTAGTCAAGAATAAAGTTGGCCTAACCCCTAGTAAGATAGTGAGGTATTGTCGCGAAATGATTGAAAATTGGGCAATTGAGTAAGGAATGAAATAAACAAAGGTTGTGATTATCGTGGAGATAATAAGTGATAAAGATTACATTAGCTAGAAAGGTACTTATTATTTATTCCTGTCGACGGTCTAATCGTGTTTCAAGTGAGCAAGAGTAGAGCGGTCTAGCGACAATAGCCCTAGAACTCTCCAGGTCCTCAAACCTATGAGATGATGTAGTGTCTATAGTCTTAGTGGTAGATGGTAATGGTGTGTTAAATCATGCATGCTTCCCAAGCCGCAAGTCGATGTATGAGTATCGTATGAGATGAGATGGTACGGATGGTGCTCAAATGATAATGATAAAAATGATAACAATGATGATAATGGAAATCCTTGTGGTGAGTTAAGAAAATAGATTCATTAGGACTAAGCCTATAAGTTCTACCAAATGGTATGATCTGTCCCAACTGAATGATAAAAATTGTCATAATCCTACGGTGAATCAAGAGTGATTGTGATGGTGTAGGTGCAACTTTGCCCTCCTCAAAGGGTTCAGTCTCATCAACTGATGTTAAAATTGTGATAGGGAATGACAGGGCATTCTCCATGTCAAAGTATGATGTGAGTATGATGGGATGGGTATTTGAAGGCATCTATGTGACAATCGATTTCGAAATGAAAGTAAATAACTCGTAAAATGTGCGTATAAAACCGCATGTATAGTGTATATGCACTTATGATTAAATGATGAGATGCTATGATGATGTAGTTATAGTCTAGGGTCAATGATGCAACCTAGTTCTCTCAGAATCGCTCATGCCAATTGTCACACCCCCAAATTACCTGGTTTGCAGCGGAATGGAATTCCTGGGGATTGACTGTCATAGCATCACAATCACAGTTATATTGAACGACCTAAAGTGTCGTTTGGAAAATACATCGCTTGATTTAATAAAACATTCAGAGTTACAAAGATAGGTCCCAAATGAAAGTTACTATGCACGGAAAATAAGTTTGTTACAATTCAAACGATGTTTTAAAGTGCGTAAAACCCAAGTGAGACGCGTCGTCACCACGACTCCATGATGTGTCCAAATGCATGCCATGAAGTGAATGCCTTAGATACCTGAGATAAAACATGCTAAAAGTGTCAACACAAAGGTTGAGTGAGTTCATAGAGTTTATGTAAATGTTAATACGACTACCACAAGTATAAATTATGTATGACAATGTCTGCACAAAATGTTGTTACAATTGCTTATGCACATGACAACCGGCTCGATCTGTTCATGATGTTCGCCCCAACAGAGTGTCTTGCCAAACAACTCAAATAATGTTTATGAAATGAAATGCATCCGTATGACTAGTTGGGATCCACCAACCCGGATGGAGGTGTCACCCTCGATAGATCTATCCACTCACCCACGCCTAGGAAATTAACGGTTCATGCTTATGAAATGGGGACATTTAACTGGCAATGCGGTAACTTAAGCAATACAATGAATTTGACATACTTGGTAGCGTAATAAAATGGTGTGCAATGTATTCTCCCCCGTAGGTTTGAAATAAAGTAAAAACTTGAATAAATCGGGCTATGAAAACTCACCTGTTGCAATGATTATGATGATATAATGGCAATACTGAAATGAGGCGCAACCTCTGACCGTGACCTATTGTGAATGTTATGATACGTAATGAGTTATGATGTAATGTTATGCATGCAATTCGGATGATATTTATACCACTTGTGAGTTTTGAAAATAATACTTATCGTCGAAAAATACTCTTTTGACGTCTTGACCAATCTTAAATTACTTTGCAAGTATTTACGTCAAAATGTCATCCTACAATAGTTTCTTAATGATTTGTTGTGAAATTATAACTTTTCGTCGTAAAATAATGTCGTTGGAAATTTCATGAAAGTGACAAAATGGCCTCGAAAACTAGTCAGAAATGGTGTACGCCGAGTGTTAGGAAACGAACTCAACGGTTTTGGGAAGCTTGTATCATTATCTCAAAGTTTTAGTGTTTAAGTTTTCATCCTAGAGGTCTCGATCACGGAGAAAAATATAGGTAAAGTATGGTGATTTTGTCCAAAATGTAGTTTAAAAGTGAATTTCGGCAAAGTTTAAGCAACCGTAGTTAATTCATTACAACTCCGCTATACAAACGGTTGGTCATTTTGAAAAATATACTTGGTGATCTCACTTTTATTAGAAGACATCTCGTTACAAAAAGTTCTACGTCAACGTTAAAAATAGCCTTCAATATGGTCACTTGTTTATCCGTAACACTTGTCAAATAAAAATAATATAGTTTTTCTTAACTAATAAAGTTACGGCAATGTTGTGAAAACGTGTATATTTTAGTCATTACAAATCCGTTTTCTACGTATTATACGCCTTAGCTTCAGATCAAAGTATACTAATATATTTTTGATAAGTCGAAATAATTTATAACGCTTAAGACTCGTTTTTGACTCGTACAAAACAAAAACAGCTTGCTGAAATTTTCGTGATATATATATTTCGGTCACAAATTTGAAAATTCATAACTTCTTCTCAAGTTAGCTCCGTTTTAACTGCTCAAGCCGCCACGGTTTCGTTTTAAAGTATATTTTCTAAATATCTAGGCCAAAAATTTATGTCTACAGTCGGATTTTCCAGATTTACAAAATAAAATCAGACCTTTTTTATGACTTGTCGAAAAGAGTTTTTCTCGCGCTAAACCTATTCCAATCCCTTCAAAACAACTCCGAAGCTATTCTAATCCTACCATACACCTTCTTAGGTTGTCATGGGTTCCTAAACATCATCAAAATGATATGATACAAAAGATAATTTATAGGATGATGTAACTTAATTATAAGTAATAAAAACATTGAAAGTGGTATAAATTCATATGTAACATGCATGTTTTCTTTCAAGCATAGTAAAAATAACTCATGAATGATCAAGAAAGATTGGTAAAATATATGAAAAACTTACTTGAATGGTTTAAGAGTTTTTGAGCAAAGAATACTTAACAATCTTGAGGTTTTTATTTCAAAACCTTTACTAGATTATTCCTAGGACTTGATTAATACTTGGATCATGAAAAAATTATGGATTTCTCTTGTTTATTCACCATGGCCGGTTCTTCATCAAAGGAAAGGAGAGGATGCTTTTGTTTTACACCTTGAGTTGTGTGTTTGTATGTGTAAGTAAACAAATATCTATTAAATGTGTATGTATACTTGAATGAGGTAAAGATCTCAACAATATCATCGGGGGTCGCTGATTTTGGGGGAAAGAGGGGAGGGTATGGTGAAATTAATGTTCTTGTCCCTTTGTTTGTATCTAAAGTATATATATATATATATATATATATATATATATATATATATATATATATATATATATATATATATATATATATGTATGTAATATAATATGGGTATTATTAATTGGGTATTGAGTTAACTATAAGTAAATTTTAGTGGAATAAGATAAAGTGTAATGAAGTCATAGAAATTATAAAAATGTATTTCTCACAAGTATTTAATATTTATCGTAGTTTTACTTAAAACTGTCGTAATTATATAATTATAACAATTTATATAAAAATAATTTAAAACACCGGGTAAACTCATAATATTATTTTTACAATCTTAATATGAGTATAAAAATATATCAGGAAAATTTTTAGAAGTATCGTATTAAATGTTCAAAATAATAACTTACGCGATAACGTTTATTTAATATGAAATTATACGTTTTAATGAAAAATGCAAAGCCATGCATGAACTAATATGATGAAAATGATGCTAATGATATGTAGACCAAACATAGTCTATATGCAATGTCCTTGATGATATGATCATGAATTCGCAGCTAAACCATTAAGGTTACGCTGACTGAAACTCGTGAAACCCAGCCATTTATAAATCCATGAAATAGTGAAGCATGAATTGTTTTGGAGAAATGACCAGAATTAACATCAACTGATCACATATCTACGAATATTTTCAATCAAACATCATCGATAACATCAAATTATCCTGAATATTAAGTGTCAATTTCCCCCGATAATGCTTGTAATTATATCATTTATATGGATTTACACTTGTTTTCCATCTTATTCCACTTTCAGGTAAATTACGAGCATTGGAGCTAAGAGATACGGTTTTGGAGAAGTTTAGTAAAGATTTATCAGAGTATGCTCAGTTTGAAGAAGTTACGGCGTAACTCACCTCTCACATTATGCCGTAACTAAAGCTGACTCAGAAAGCTAACTCATCAGAAGATTACGGCGTAACTCTCCTAAAAGGTTACGACGTAACTATAATAGGTCAAATGAGGTTTCGCGCCGCTGATAATTACGTCGTAACTCGTGCATAAACTGCGGCGTAACCAAGAATTATTGAAGATACGGCGTAACCACTTCTAAGGTTACCAGAACAAAGAGATCTAGTGCCAATTACGAAGAAATGAAGATTACGGCGTAACTATTCTATTAGTTACGCCGTAACCCGGATCTGGCCTATAAATACCCCACGATTTCCAGCATTTCAGAGCTTCCCATTTCACACACCACAACCAAAGAACGTGGGTAGAAGCCAAGGGCAGGTCCAGTAAAGCATACGGAGCTATCTCTAAGGGAGAAATCACTCCCCTACGATAAGCATTAGCTTTTTATCTTTTCTTTACTTCCGATTCATGTATTTCGTAACATTAAATATTGAATTGATTTGTATGGTTAATATGAGTTATAATTCCTTAATTGTTTTGTTTACGTTTATATTACTTCTGTATAATTATTTTTAAGTGTATGCATGCATAGATTATTGGTAGCTACCCTTGTTTCGGTAGTTTTGAATTGCGGTAAAGGCTAGTTGCCTAGGAGATATGACCAACTGACCCTAGGTTAGTAGACTGAAACGGGAAGGGTAAGATATGACCAACTGACGACCCTTTCTACTTGTGCGATTTGACCAACTGATCACCTACCGCTTGGATGAACTTAAGAATTAGGAGTGAGTGTTTGTTGCTAACGCCGGGGCACTCACTATTATAAGTCTAGCATGTAGCGTAACTTAATGACTTGGCTTAGGGACCAGGAACAACTGGACTTATGAAAGGACACCTGATTTCTCCAGTGGTGGCATCTTTGCTGATAGGTTAGGGCGAATTGACCAAATGTTTTCCTCTCGACTTTGACCCCACCTGAAGTAATTGGAAGTAATTAGACGTAGACATTACTAGCTAGGATGAATAACTAGGTTAGCACCACTATTCTCTATTGATTACAACCCTCTCCTTTCTTGCTTTTATTTGCTTTCCTTTCCTTTATTTTCTTTTAGTAGTTTATTAGTTAAAACAATATCAAAACCATCATAAAATGTTAGTGTAGTGTACTTATCCTGTAATCCGGTTCAACATCAGCGTAGAAAGCATATTGAAATTGATATTCACTTTGTTCGAGACTTGGTCGCCACTGGTCAGGTCCGGGTTCTTCATGTTCCTTCACGATATCAGTACGCAGACATTTTCACAAAGGGATTACCAACCTCTTTGTTCGGAGAATTTCGCTCCAGCCTGAGCGTCCGGTGTCCTCCCGCTCCGACTGCGGGGGAGTGTTAGACGTGTATTTTCGATAAGCACCAATTTATGGTGATTAGCAATCAGTTATTATAATAGCTAGAATTAAGGGTAATTTACCCAAAATAGTTTAGAGGCATTGCTATATATGTCATGTATATTGTATCAGTTGGGATCCATAAAATAAAACCATATACCATCTTTCAATTAGAACTTATAACGTTTAATACGGTTTGTACATTTAGAGTAACGATTGACACACAAATTATATTGGTTATAAGTTAGGTTTTATTAAACGTTTTTGAACTAATCAAATATGACACGTTAGACTCGGAGACGAATTAATATATTTGATTTGCGATGAGTCTAAATTATTCAAGTTTCACATTTTCACTAATAACGAGATATATATCTATCTAATGTCGACAAATATGGTTTTATTTAATTATAAACCTTTATCAACTACGAAAATAACTTGTGTTATATATAAACAAGTTAACTTTTATAAACTTGTTGGAAATTGTTATTTTGAGAAGATGGTATGATAAAGACGTAATGTTTTGGAAACATTCAATAACGAATATGTCGTTATACTACAATGGTATAGTTTTATATGACGTACTTTATTATGAACTGGTAAGACTACGAGTAACGATTGTGAAACCTTTATCAATAAAGCGATACGGAAACTCATCTTTTATGATAAACATGTACATATGGGATTATGGGGAAATTATCGAAAGTTAACCTATTTATGTGTCATAACTAGATGCCATCATTTCCTAGTCTTTGACTAGCTCAAGTATTGTCAGTATTTCTTGACCTTTTCGATGTCTTTTCCTTTTGGGGCGTGCGTTCTAGTAGTATGTCTCGACTATGTCGACATCTTCTCCTCTTTTGCGTGAGTTATGCGTCGCGTCTATGTTTCTTACCACCACACGAAACGTTAAAACTAAACTTTGAAATATTAATTATAAACTTTTGGGAACGAAAATGGACTTTGAAAGTAACGACATGAATAATCCACGAAAACTATGACAGATTACTTTCTATTGACTTCTTTATCATATGAGTTGTATTTTAAGATAATCCTATACGCATTAGGTTGCGTCACTTCTACTCTATTGTATTCGTCGTACATTCTTCTGGATGCCGTGGAGATTAGCTTTAGATGCCAGTCGTGTCAATAGTGAATAGTGCATTGTTGTGGCTAAGGTGAGTTTTATAGCCCCTCTTTTCAAATGTTTTCATAACTATTTTGGGGAAGAATACATGCTGCTTTTAACGAACCATAACTGGATATGTGAATATGATTTGAGAATGACTGTTGTTTGGTATAATTGATTTATGGATCGATATCTTATGTGTTTATGTGAATGCAAACTATTTCTTGGACCTGCCACTATTCTTTTGAATTCCTAATGTGTTGACTAGGAAAGGTTAGACATGCGACATTTGTTGACTTAGACTAGGTTAGCATCTCTATGCTATAACGCGATGCCTAGCTAAGAACAGACCGACCTAGACTAGGGTAGTTTGTGTTCTAGGCCTTGCTACGACCGTGCTGGCTAGAGTCGCTCGGGGCCCTGCATTGAGATCTCACACATAGTATATGATACATGATGTATATGTATAAGTCTTACATATTTTACTTTTCACTTCTCAACCAGAGCTGGATGCTCTATATGGATGGTGTTAGCAATTTAGCATAATATTACCGGCATGATGTACGTACTATATAAATTAGACGATAATCAATAACAACAGTATGACACCCTTACACAACAGTATATTAATAGAAATGTTCACCTTATTCACTACCATAGCCTCATAACTACATTTCCCAGCAAAAAGACACCCATAAACCATTCAACCATCATCTATAATGATTTATAAGGACTCTTAGCAGGCATCATCATGGGGGCTATAGCACCCAGACTCTCCAAAAAAGGGCTACCACACCAAGCTCATTTACTCTTTACAACAAGGAAACCTACTTTATGGAACACTCATCAACCAACAATACAACTCTGCTGGATAGACAAAACAGATCCCTCCCAAGGCAAATCTAATTTTGAAACTACCACCACAATGCTTGTTAGATTGAGAATGATCAAGGTACAAGGCCATCTTGTTGTAATGAGCTTCAACAAGCTCAGTATTCAAGGTTAAAATACCGAGCAAAAGGTAAAAACCTTATCAAATGATGCAAATATCTTCTTGAAAACTATCCATTCTGCTAGATAAATCCATAACCAAACACCCCTTTATACAGCAGGCACTTCAATCAATCTTTATTTTCCAACTGTATTAACATAGTTCAACTGAACATTCCACTCTTCTGCCACTTTAATAGTTTGAGTATACTTTCTCACTGTAAGACTCATCAATTGCAATCTTATGTGCTCATAAATTGCTTGAAGCACAGTTTCTTCATTTTTCAAGTTCGAGTGACTTACATATCTACTTCATTGAAGGTAGTCAAGAACGCGTAGTATCCCGAGAATATTTCAAACGTGTGGCAACACGCCATCGAAGTTTTGTCATTGAGACCTACCATATCAGTGAGTTATAAATGTTTGAATGGTCAAGTTGAGGCTTAGAAGCTCAAGTTTTCGGAGGTCATCGATCGAGAAGATAGTTTAGGTGCCTCATGTGGAGGTGTAGCTTCGGCTTGGTGCTGGTTTCTCCATCTTTTCACTAACAACATGTGCAAGCTAGCTCGGATGCAGCCGTGATAGTTGACTCAGAGGGAGCCACACGAGTTGTTGCACCTTCACTTGACTTCAATATAATTGCAACGTTTGTATCTGGTTCCAATGTATCTCCTTCTTTGGCCATAAACTGAGAAAAAAAACCTAGGAAAGCTTAACCTTAGAACATTTTCTTACACACAGTCTGAGAGCGGGATTTTGTATTGCAGAGGAGTATGATATAGAAAAAGTATATGATGTATTGTATTTACTAGTTATAATACATGTGCACGCACAGGGTTTTGATAAAAAAATATTTTATATCAATGCTGAATATTGTGTCTTTAAAAGTAATTACATATAATTATATACTTATGCAAGAGTTTTTCATTATCCATTTATATCCATTATAATTTTGTATAATCAAATTTTGTAAAAAAATTTTGTTAGATAACTTAAGATTCACCTATATTTAGCTGATATAGATGTTGATATTGCTATTTAAATTTCACTATTGATATTATGATGTACACAAGATGCGAGTTTAGTTGCACTTAATAAACGTTGATGAAGTTAAGATATACTCTTTAAAGTTTTTTAAAAATGTTTTTCTACATATCCTTATATAAATAAATAAATATTATATGAGTAGTTGTTATAAGTACAATCACGTTTTCTTTTCTCATATTACAAGAAATTGTACTTATAATATGATAATTATATTCTCGTTTTCAATAATTTAAATTGTGATTTAATATTCAAATTGTGGTCCACATTTGTCATACTTTTAATATGAAATAAATGAGTCTTAGTAAACATATATAGTAAAAAAAATGATATATATAATCTTATATATATTTATATGTTGGAAATTTAAAACAACATATATATTGTATTTTTAAGTTATAAAGTATAGGGGTTATAAAGTATAAGGGGTTATTTGTTTAATTTTCAAAATTATTAAAAAAACATGGAAAGTTATAATATTACACTTAACTCTATAAAATTTCTAAAAATTTAACCACTAAAGTTTTATTAGTTATCCCCTCTTTTTAAATTTTTTGTTTTCACAAATTTGACACTTATATTTTTATGTGTTTTTCTTCTCAATCAAATTAATTAAAGGTTGACCAAAATCAATTTAATTTTGACTTTTATTAACCAATCACATCACAAGATTTTGCTTACGTGTCAAAATCAAGCTCTTCTATTGGCTCAATTTTTTTTTCAATAAGAATGAATTGACAAAATCACTCTAAAATAATGTAATTTTTATAATATATAAAAGATAAGTACTATATATATTGTTACCTCTATGATATAAGCGGCTTCAGGACTCGCAATGTCAATTGTCACCTTTTCGCAGTTTGAGCAATTGGTTCATCGATTTCAACACGATCACTAGGTTCTTTTCCCAGATATATAGTTC
Source organism: Chrysanthemum makinoi (assembly GCA_910596185.1). Lineage (NCBI taxonomy): Eukaryota > Viridiplantae > Streptophyta > Magnoliopsida > Asterales > Asteraceae > Chrysanthemum > Chrysanthemum makinoi. The sequence goes on along the minus strand of OU343223.1, from coordinate 1,548,943 downwards.
TACAATTAGTTCTAAAACACTCCGAGAGAATGTTTTGTTTATGTAACTCAAATATCTACATTTCTGATGAAACTCTTTTGGAAAGCGGTTAGAGTGCCATCCGGTCGAGGTTGACTCCCCCATAAAAGGGACAACGGCATCAACCAAGTCACCTTCATCATCAGAAAATAAGGACATGAACTTACATAGATCATAATGTAGTTTCGTGAGGTTATAGCAATAAAGAACAAGATCATACCACTATCAGAAAAAATGATAACCCAAGAAAAAATTACTACCATAATTAGTCGATAACAAACATTTGCGACACAAACAATAAAAACCATCACAGGGAATTGTTAACATCAACGTGGCTCAAACAGTTTATAGATGAATAAATAAAAGGACGCAACTAACATTTTTAACCTGTTACAAACATGATTATTGTGTCAACTAGGACCAACTTGGTTCAATCCAAATTTCAAAGGAGAGATGATTCGTGGTTCCAAAGAAATCCTCTAGATGTTCTTCTTGAAAGTTTTGGGCATCGAATGTGTGGTACCTGCAAGTGTCAAGTGAATAAAACACAACCCTCTTGTTCTTGGTATGCAGTCGCATAAAGAAAATCTTATTCTCCATTTTTGGTTCTTTGGCTTCAATACAGAAACTTTCTGGGCCACAAATATAGATCGTGTGCTTACCTACACTATCTATTTTTTCCCACTTTTCTTCATATTCATTATGCTTGAATACCTCAACACCTTCTCCATACATGCCAACACTAACTAGTAAATTATGTTGATCACAGTTCATTATGAAATATTGTGTCCGGGATCTACAGTAACCTTTAGGAGGTTCGGCTACAACACGTTCCGGAGAGTGACCTTTTTTCCCAATTTTGTTAATAACAAAAAGTTCTCCTCGTTCACAAGAGACATAAAGATCGCGACCATAAAAACACAAAGAACAAACAGGTGATGGAGTAATGTCAAAACGAAGTCCACGCCACGTCCGTTTCTTATTCACATAGTGGATGTAAACACGCTCTGTTGTAAACCCAGCAACCATACAATCAAGGGAAGTTGGTGGTGCCGAAAAGCAGAAGCTTTCTAAATCATGTTCCGTTTCTGGGAGCTTCCGGAGGTCATTTGTGAAAGGGTTAAAGAAAACTAAGCAATTCAAGTCTCTCTTCCAAAACAATAACCAACCAAACCTTGAATAACATATACAGTCATGTTCGTCAGGTAATACTTTGGAGTTTTTCATAAAATACTTGGCACCCAACAAAGGATCTGTGAAAGTGATAATGCCACTTCTTGAATCTACCACCATTAACCAAGGTGAAACAGGTGAATGTGTTTGTAATCTCGTTGATAATGTTTTGTTGCTCCATTTGATCAAAGGTGCTGCTAAAAGGCATTGTTTGCATGTAGCACGGAAGTTCATGTATTCCACACCAACGCAAAGCTTCATGATCATCTCCAAAAGATCAAACGGAATATTGAGGAGGTGTGAATTCTCAAATCCAACTCCACCATTTGAACCCGATCTTAAGAATATGTGATTTTTGTTTTCCATCTCTTCTTTATAATCAACAATGCATTTGGCTTCTTCATGATCATCTTTTAACCTGCATCAAACAACTTCCCTATAATATAATCCGTTTTTCCCCCTTTTTTGCATCTAATACCAACATACAGTTCCATAAATCCGTTGTAGTTATTTAAAGATAGTTTGTGTCCCATTTGGGTCATTTTGTAAACAAAAACCTCTAATAACCGAATGGACTTTCGAAAATGATCATTTGTAAACAATTAATGTTGAATACATGTAAAGACAATGTTATCTTTATAAATTTTTTGAAAACATATATGATACGGCTTGACTAGACCGATCGACAACATCTTTTAATCACTCAAATGTACCGAAAATGAAAATAAACTGACAAAAATGGGATAATGAAAACGTATAATACGGTATTATTATGCATAAAAGAGAACCATAATAAAACACATATGAGAAACAAACACAAATTAATTGAAAGGCGATACCTGCATTCCCACATTGACACATGGCTTGTCGGCAGCATAGGAGAGGGTATACAAGATAGGGAGCTTGTATTATCTTTGACATTGTATGAGTATATTGTTTTGCCCATTTCACCACGAATTTGTATAAAACCTCCTAACTCAGAGGCAACTACTGAGCTATAAAAAACAGAGTAATCACGGGCAAGATCCATATATAAAACAGCGTCTTTGAGGTCATCAATTACTTTCCATACTTCAAGACTCAGGTCGAATTTTTCTTCATAATATGTTTTCCAAATTTCACTACTCATGTCCAAGTCGTCACTCCTCATTTTCGAGTCTTCACTACTCGAGTCTTCACTACTCGAGTCTTCACTACTCGAGTCTTCACACCTAGTATTCTTATTAGTTATATCCCAGTCTTTGAAGAATAATTCCCTTTCTTCCCAATTTATACAAGTCATGTCTGATTTATACAAATACACATCCGAAGGTTCTTTCTCTATATGCTAGTGTCCTCCCAAAAAGTCATCTCAATGTAGAACAGTTCGGTAGAAGATCCTTTCAAATACTGAATGTCACTCTCAGTACGATAGGAGTTATCAAGGCCAGAAGGGCAAATGCTGAATAGCATAAGATTTATCACAACTTCATTGTACTTAACAACAATGTCAAGATATATGATAAAATCCTCAAAACTACCATCGGTACTTAGGGCATATACTTTACCATTGCAACAAGTTAGACTATGTAGTAATTTACCATTTGAAGTTAGTCTCTTCAGCTGCTGGGCATACGACATTTCGGTCCATCTAAAATCCTCCCGTTTACTATCTACTGGACAAAATAAGAAGGTAGACTTATTGGTTGTTGTTAACAAAAGAACTGAGCTTGGATCATCAGGAGGGGCTGACAAACAACACTGGCGGATAGACTCATACGACTCGCCATCTTCCAAAACCAAGGTGGGGAGACTTATGATCTTAGAAGTCACATGGTTCCAAAGAGACCATATATTGTTGTACGGATGGTTGGAAAGAATCACCCAGTCATGAAAAAATCCCCGGATACGTTTCCCAAGCAACTCAGGGATTCGACATCGATAATGTGGCAACTCGTTGTTTATGGTGCAGAAGAAGTGCTTTTCGTCGTCGTCTTGTATACTCTGGGAAATCAACCACGGATATTTGGAAGACAAGGGAGGGAATCGATCACTGGAAATTTGCTCCATCTAAACAAAATATTTAGAGGTTAATTTATTAGGCAGAACCATATGTAATTACAAGATCCCAACACTCAAAAAGCTTATTGCTTTTAAAATTAATACACAAAAAAGTGCTTACAGCAAAGCATTGAAATAAGCCAACTGAACAATCTAAACACTCAAATAGCTTATTGCTTTTAAAGAAGAAACAGGAAAAAGGTCTATCTTTTTAGCATATAAACTAAAAGAGACGAAAAAGAGCTCAAATAAGCTAAACACTAAGACACAAAACAACTGAACAATCCAAAAATACAAAAAAGCTAATAAGCCAATTGAACAATAAAAACTCCAAAAACTAATAAGCCAATTGAACGATCCTTAAAGGTAATAAACCAAAGCTAAACACTGGAATTGAAGGCTGTTGCTTTTTTTACAAACTAAAAAAAATAAAATAAATGAATAAATAAATAAAATCCTGATTATCCAAACACTCAATTAGCTTATTGCTTTTGTAGAAGAAACAGGAAAAAAGGTATTTTTGCATTTAATAAAGACACAAAACAGTGCTCATATAAGCTAATAAGCCAATTGAGCAATTCAAAAAGGTAATAAACCATAGCTAAACACTGAAATTGAAGGCTATTGCTTTTTTTACAATTAAATAGAAGCACATGTCTAATTGAATTACATGATCCAAATACTCAAAAAGCTTATAGATTTTAAAACTAATACACAAAAACTCAAAAACTAATAAGCCAATTGAGCAATCCAAAAACTCATAAAAACTAATAAGCCAATTGAACAATCCAAAAACTCAAAAAAGCTAATAAACCAATTAAACAATCCTAATAAGCCAATTGAGCAATCCAAAAATCATAAAACTAATAAGTCAATTAAACAATCCAAAAACTCAGAAAAGGTAATAAGCCAATTAAACAATCCAAAAACTCAAAAAGCTAATAAGCCATTTAAGCAATCCAAAAACTCAAAAAAGCTAATAAGCCAATTGAACAATCCTAATAAGCCAATTGAGCAATCCAAAAATCATAAAACTAATAAGTCAATTAAACAATCCAAAAACTCAGAAAAGGTAATAAGCCAATTAAACAATCCAAAAACTCAAAAAAGCTAATAAGCCATTTAAGCAATCCAAAAACTCAAAAAAGCTAATAAGCCAATTGAACAATCCTAATAAGCCAATTGAGCAAAATCCAAAAAATCATAAAAACTAATAAGTCAATTAAACAATCCAAAAACTCAGAAAAGGTAATAAGCCAATTAAACAATCCAAAAACTCAAAAAAGCTAATAAGCCATTTAAGCAATCCAAAAACTCAAAAAAAGCTAATAAGCCAATTGAGCAATCCAAAAACTCATAAAAACTAATAAGCCAATTGAGCAATCCAAAAACTCATAAAAACTAATAAGCCAATTAAACAATCCAAAAACTCAGAAAAGCTAAAAAGCCAATTAAACAATCCAAAAACTCAAAACAGGAGTAATAAACTAAGAAAACAATTAACCTTAAAGGCATCATAATTGAAAACCAATCAAATCATACCTCAAAGAGCTTTATTAATCGCAAGTCGATTCTGAACCTCAATTATTTGAATCTGTATGATATCCTTACATGGGATAATTTATAGAAAAGGTAAAGTTTGTATCGAATAAGGAGGTGATGAACGAAACTGTCGGTCAACATGGGCTTTAGTTTAGTTTAACTAAACAAGTACATTTGTTCTTTCTTATTACATAATTGCCCCCCTTCAACTTTCTTTAGCATATCCTTCTTTGTAAGTTTCAATATCTAACTATTCAAAAACAAAAAACCTGTAGATTCTAAAAGCCTTCAACAACAAAACTAAACACACCCAGACTCTCATTATTAACATACGTACTACTAGCTAGCTTCTTGTTTAGTTTTGAGCTCAATAACAAGTAAGTTTTTGTATATTGAATGAATATAATGTTTGGTACATGATAAATACTAGTTATAATTCCCGCAAGACTTTACGGGTTTTTTCTAAATGTTAATTATTTGTATTTATTTATTAAAAAACAAATTGGCGTTGCTTTTTCTTAAATAAAATTATGGTTTTTAATTTTGGATTTTCAACGCAGTTAGGGTTTATCTATATATTTTTAAAAAGTTTAATCACAAAACTTTATAAACCAAGTTAACTTATGTTTGTTATGTTGTTGCATCGATAATTTAGGTATACTTATAGTTTATTCTTATGTTGGAATATTGATGGTTGGCTTACAATGTTATGATTTTTATTTCAGCTATTATAACATTTTATAGGTTTTTGTATACAATATAGAACATTATTATAAAATGTTTATAGATTTGTCAGGTTTTGAATTTTAAATACAAATTTCAACGTAAGAACGTTTATTTATTTTTTAAATTCTTTTTATGTTTGGCTAAACTGTAATGCGATTTGGTTGCTTTAAATCCATAGCAAAAGTCCTTTCTTTTTCTTTTTTTAGTTGTGATTTTTTTATGCCACAAAGTTATTATTTAGTATTTTGAACCCTATTGGATTTGAATAGTTTCATTGTTGAATTTTAGGAAGTCAAATGACTAACTGGTAAATGTGTACATCTGTTATTGTTCGAATGTTCGGTACTTGATGAATTGATTGGTTTCTAAAATCTTTTTTCACAAAAATGATTGTTCGATTATTATGTGAAGTACAACTTGTATGTTAAAGTGTGATTTCAAACACTCTTTTACAGGATTTTCATCAAAGAAACTTATTACATCCTCAAGGGGATTTAGCAAGCATTGCCAAACAATTTTTTGGGTTAGCGACATGGCGAACGAAACTACTTCTAGGCCGCAATGCAAATATGACTAAATCCAAAGGCCGTATCATGAATCGGCGAAATATTTGAAGGCCTTGTACGAAATTATATAATGGCATTTCTTTAAGCAATATTATATATAAAGTGTCACCGTTTATAAGATATAATGCAATTAGTTATCTAAACGTTCTAACATATTACTCATTTAAGATATTTTCCCATCTAAGTACTTTTTTTTTCGTGAAAAATATGTCTACACATGCATATAAATTTTGGGGCCTTAAAAATTCCGGGGCCCTGAAATGCGTCGCTCACCTTACACACCCTCAAAGACGGCCCTGACTAAATCAATCCAACATCCACATGATACTTAACTTCGCACTCATGGTTGATATTTTCAAGCAACTCGAGTTTGGTTTATCAAGTATAGTGTTAACCAGTATAGTGTTTTCAAAGAATTTAGTATCATGAACTTTCACAATATTTTCAAATATGGCTCTACTCGTAAATTAAGAAGAATTGTTAGGCTATCAAATGAAACTGTCTCAATTCTCGCCACGCACCATTAACTCGGGTTCCTTTTGGATTTGGCCATCAAAAAGTCAAAACCCTATAAACCCGACCTCTAAAAGCGAAATTAACAAAAACCTAGTTCAACTTACGCTAAACCAATGTCGAATATACTATCATATAGGTAGAAACCATGTAATATATATGAAAAAAAGCTAACACCGGCAATAAAAGATATATACAGGTTAAAATAGATAACAAGCATGCATATAATATATACTAGTAATGAAATTAAAACGACTAATAGCGGACAAAATGCCATACTTAATGTGAATATAATGTTACCAACTTTAATAATAAAATGAAAAACACAACATAAATATTAAAACAAACAATTGTATATGAGTCGCGTGCATGCTCAAAAGCGTCTAACTGATATATGTGTAGCGGATGACTGGATCAATAACTTCATTATGGGCCACACCTGGTTCTGGTCTATCATCAACATTGTCATTGTCGTTAGGGGCTTAGGGTGGATAACTTGTTATTTTGTATGGTCCTAAGGTTCAATATGAGCGCTTATGTGTTGATTTAGAAATGTACCTTCACAGTAGCCCACATGGTCTTCAACTATTGTAATATATGCCTTTTGAGAAACAAAAACACGGACGATTTTGGTCAGGTGCTAAATACCATGGGATACCCTCTTGGTTAGTTCTCGAAGACGTCCTGAGTGATCGAATGCAGATCCGTGACACGATAGTGGTATGATTAAACGGTATCCTCCCAGTTGTGGAACATGATCACAGCCAAAGATTGAAAATCAGCATGCATAACACAGGTTGAAAGATACGCATTCCATTGTTGGATGATGTTCTGTCAAGAATGCTTCAAAGGAGTGTCTCCAGGCACAAACTAAACGACACACCGTGACTGCATATCTTTGCTTCCCGTTAATCTAAGGAGCCAAATTCTATAGCATAATGGTACGGCCAGGCTTGATCAACCATATGATGTAATTATATATGAAGACATTCAAATAAATAATCACAAAACATCAAAGTAAAAGTGCGGAAGCGTATAGGATTTATTAATGAACAATTAATTAACATAAAAGAATATGCATACCTTTTCTTGATTCTAGCCGAACAAGAATCAAATCCACAAACTAGCAACGGATGAACCCTAATTTGATTTAGTTAGGATTATGTGAATTACCCCTTACCGTTTTGTAATTCAATCCAAGACAATAACAAAAGTATGTTATTACTATGTTCTTGTACACACGTATCAAACCGAATTAAAGTAAAGCTAGTTTTTATCAAACCAAATAACTTGATGTTTGGAAAAGAGTGGATCGACACCTATGAAGAGTGTTCGACCGGTTTTAGCAAAACACACACACAAAACAATTTTAGGTTTAGCTAATGAGCACAAGAGATAGAAAAACAATACCCCTAGCCTTGTATATATACCCAAGTAAACTTGGTGAACAAGTTGGAGTTGTTTCCTTATCCCCTTAGGCCGATCGGTTTGGAATCCCTTAAGGATTCCGAACCTTCCCAACTTTGCAATTTGATCCTTTCCAATACCTTTAACGCCGTTAGTCCATTACATTAATTACTTAACGTCCGATAGTTATTTCGTTTAATAAATAAATAAATATAACGTTTATATTTAATTATTAACTTTAAATTCTCATACGAAAGCGTGCAATCCCGTGGTTTTGAGTTCGATCCTAACTCACGACTACTAATTTATATCCATAAAACCAAACACCCCACTTGGATATATCTTAATAGAGTGATCACATTCGGTTAGCATCTAGCAACACTTCGATGCCTCTAGTACAACTCGAGCAAGGCTCCTGAAAACCTTTTAATGATTTCTCATTATTATTATCCTTTTGTTTCTAATACCACGTTAAATAAAGATATGGAATTAAGTCATTCTTTATATAACTATTCTGTTTCTCGTTTGTAAGTGATTGACCAAGATTACCGAATCATCTAAACATATTTAGGGGAGATGTGGGTGCGGCCGCACAAACATCTTGTCAACCCTACGAGGCCCAAAGAAGATTAAACTCCAAATAATTTGAAGGAACAAATTCTATTTTGACTACAAGAATAACCCACAAACTTTGTAACATTTCTGAAAACAACCCTTATGACTACCGTTACGTGATAGTTAAGTTGCTCCACGAAATGCACTACATTTATGACACTTATCTGGTATCTCAAGTCCGAGGATAACTATTCATAATTTACTTATAACAATATCCACAAAGTAAATTATGTAGTTGGGATAAGTCTTATATTCAATTCATTGAATATCATCTCAAATTGGTATGCATTCTCATCAATATACTTTCAAGTATATTCTACCATATCTCTCAGATTTGTCTTAGTTTAATGATACTCCCATATCATTAATCGACAACGGACATTTAAAATAACTTAGTTATTTACGGATTAAACATGCAAATATAGGACAACAAAATTATAAATGAAAATAAACATAATCCAAACTTTATTTCATCAAAATAATAAATGTTTTACAATATCCTTTATCCAAATACTAATCACGGTTATGCATGAAACTTTTAGCTAAACGAAGTCCAATCCATTGGCAAGTCCTACAAGCTTGTCTTTAGCTAAAGCCTTAGTGAACGTCACTAAGTTATCATCTGTGTGAACTTTCAGTAGATTTATTTCACCTTCCCGGACTTGTTCCCGAACATAGTGATACTTCAGTAGAAAATGTCCGTGCCCTTCATGACTTCAGGTTCATTGGCAAATATGATTGCAGCAGAATTGTCACAATACATATCAATAGGCGATTCAATTGAAGGCATAACACCAAGCCCTGAAATGAATTTCCTAATCCAAACAAGCCTCCATCGCAGCAAGCAAATGTATGTATTCTTCTCGCCGCAGACATCGCATCGTATTGCTTCGCTCTTCCAAATAATCGCTCCTCCATTGATGACAAAGACATAACCCGTCTGAGACTTCGATCATCTTTATCATAATGCCAGACGCATCACAAGAACCTGTAACACCAAGCTCTGGTCGGATTTCCACCATACATCAAAAACATATCTTTAGTATTTCTGAGATACTTCAGAATATGCTTAACAAAGAATCCAGTGAAGTTCTCCCGGATTCTGTTGATATCGACTGGTCATGTTTTGAGCGAACGCCACATCGGCCTTGTGCATCTCGCAGCATACATAATAGATCCTACAGCCGAAGCATAAGGAACTTTCTGCATGCGTGCCACCTCAGCAGTTGTTGAAGCACACATATCGCTACATAAGCCATGCTTTACTTCCATCGGCAAATATCCTTGCTTGGAATTTTGCATATTGAATCTCTTCAATATTTTATCAATGTAAGCGCTTTGACTTAAACCATTAACGCTTTGACCTATCTCTAGATCTTGATTCCAGAATGTATGCAGCTTCTCTTAAATCCTTCATGGAAAAACACTTCCCAAGATATGCCTTAACATTTTGCATACTTGGAATGTCTTTTCCCATAATTAATATGTCATCGACATAAAGAATTAGGAAAATTACATCACTCCCACTAACTTTGTGATATACACATGGCTCATCAAGATTTTGAACAAATCCATACCTTTTGATTTCTTCATCAAATCTTTTATTCCATTGCCTTGATGCTTGCTTCAATCTATAAATGGACCTTTGAAGTTTGCATACACGGTTTGGAAATTGTGGATTCACGAACCCTCAGGTTGCTTCATATAGATGTCTTCATCTAGCGACCATTTAAGAAGAAGCGTTTTGACATCCATTTGCCATATCTCATAATCATAGTATGTTGCTATAGCTATGAGAATTCTAATAGCTCTAATGTCCGCTACAGGAGAAAAGGTCTCCTCGTAATCAATGCCATAAGTTTGAGTAAAACCTTACGCAACTAGACGAGCTTTATAGACGTGTACATTGCCATCCATGTCAGTCTTAATCTTATAGAGCCACTTACTCCCAACCACCGAGGCGTTTGGAGGTAAGTCAACCTCTACCAGACTTCATTTTCTCTCATGGATTGCATTTCCCCATTCATTGCAACTTGCCATTTAGCCTTGTCGACTTACCATGGCGCTTTATAACTAGTAGACTCTCCAAGATCTCCTAACATAGTTTCCTCAACCTCTACGTTAAGACATAGACGCTTCGGTGCACGTATATTCCTTCCTACGGATCTCTGACGAACGGAATCACTTCAACTTCGGTGGAGGACCCGTACTATCGGGTTCTACCGAAGTACGTTAGTGTTTTTAGAAGGTAATGTATCTTCTTGATCATCTTCCAGATCATAAACTCTCCCATTGAATTCTTGAGATACGAGATCTCTTTCAAGAAAATCTCCATACCTAGCAACAATTACTTTATTTTGAGTTGGATAGTAAAAGTAGTAACCCATAGTTTCCTTAGGGTATCCTACGAAGATACACTTTACTGATCTTTGTTGGAGTTTATCTGGCGAGTCACGTTTAACATACCTCGCAACCCCAGCACCTTTAAATAAGACAATTTAGGAGCTTTACCATGCCATATTTCATATGGTGTCTTATCAACCTTCTTTGTGGGAACCATATTTAGAATACTAACAGCAGATTCTAAAGCATAATCCCAAAAGGATAAAGGTAGAGTGGTAAGATTAAACATAGATCGTATCATGTCTAACAATGTACGATTTCTTCTCTCAGATACACCATTTTGTTGTGGAATATATGGAAAAGTGAGATTCTGGACAATTCCATTCTCAGCTAAGTAATCTTTAAACTCTTGGCTTAGATACTCACCTCCTCTATCGGATCGAAGAGCTTTAATATTCTTTCCCAATTGCAGTTCTACTTCCGCTTTGAAAACCTTAAATGTTTCAAACACCTCATGTTTATGCTTAAGTAAATAAACATAACCATAACGGCTGAAATCATCAATAAAGGTTAAGAAGTAGCTAGCACCTCTCTTTGACACATGTCTAAGTGGTCCACACACATCAGTATGAATAATACCAAGTAGATCAGAAGCCCTCTCCATATTGCTATGAAAAGGTTTCTTAGTCATCTTCCAGATATGCATGACTCACATTTATCAAATGATTCATCATTGATATTTTGCAAAAGCCCTTCTTGTTGCCGCTTATGCATGCGAGCCTTGCCTATATGAGCAAGTCTACAATGCCAAAGATAAGAAGAATTCAAGTCTAACTTTATCTTCTTGTTAATGCTAAACACTGAATTATTATTATTGTTAGATTCATTTCCAATCACATCAATTTCAAACACACCATTCACAGTAATTGCTTTAAAATAAAATACACCATTTAAAGAAACATCAATTCCATTACGTGAAATAGTATGAGTAAAACCATCATCCAACAAAACTGAAAAGGAAACAACACCTCTAATTATAGAAGGTTACTGCAATGACAATTGTTCAATAACAACACTAAGCCCGAAGGCAATACTAAACTAAACGTTCCTATGGCTTCAAGTATGTTGCGTGATGCCATTTCCCACGTGTAGATATTGCTCCCCATAGGCAAGCTTCCTTTCCACTCTAAACCCCTGCAGTGTATTACAAATGTGAATACCACAGCCCGTATCATATACCCGGAATTATTATGATTTAGAGTAAATAATTCAATGACAAATAAATTACCGAAGTACGCCCTGCACCTTCATACTTCATCTTATTTGCCCGCAATTCATCAAGATAGAGAGCACGATTTCTCTTCCAATGCCCAACGCTCTTACAGTGATGGCACTTATTAATCCTTCCACCCTGAATAGCAAGTACCGGTACAAAGAGGAACCTTTTGAGGCAACCCTTTCAATCAATAAGCAATGCGTGTAGGTCAAATCATCTTCCCCGCAGCGTTACATATTGAAATTTCGGACAAAACCATTAAAATCCTTGTTAAGGGATCTATTAATCAGATTCACAGCCATGTCATCATCATAATTTTTGCCAAGTGCTTTTAGCTGGTCCATGTAACCTTTCATTTCCAGACATGAGCACTACGGGTTTACTCTCCACTCTGGTACGTAGCGTCGGTCAAGTCATAAATCTCGGCGTCTGGTTTCTCAAACATAGTTGAAGTTCATTGAGCATATTATATGGGAAATAATGTTGAGCTTTGAAGAGCAGATTCCATTGTTCCCAACATAAGACAAGCCACATCATTATGGCGCTTATACTCCGTTTCCACTTTCGTCCTTTTGAGCTTGAGTAGCCGGGACCGGTTGGTTCACAGGCAAGGTTCATAAAGATATTTCATACGGTCGGCAACTCTACGGACAATTCTCAAAGAAGCGGTGCCAATCATTGAAATTCTTAGAGCCAAATCAACTTTTCTCGATCAAAAAGCTTTTGAGCAGAATTTAGAAGCGATGTTAGTGTTATCGTTGTTTGAGCCATTTCTACAGAAAAAAGTTCAAGTATTAGTATTTTCGATAATACACTTTTCAAGAAAATAAATATACCCAAGTTAAAATAACCATATAATTTCTCGAAAACTAGGATCCAAATTATCATAGGTTCATTACATCAGTTGATCTGCTAGTAACAAACGCATATAATAAGGTAATCTGTCGAACATTAATTGGCAAACAATTTCCAACTCCTAGATCATTATGGGATTTATATTTTCCAACGCTATTGCAAATATAAACATGTTTCATCCCATCTTATGCCATTGAGTCAAAGTCTCACTTCCTACTCAACTTAAGTGTCTAACTTAAAGAACTGCAAATATGTCCATGTAGGTCTCACTTTACATAGAGATTGACCTCTCCATCACAATCTAGCCAAGTACTCTCATGACATAAATTGCAACTTCAAGTGTTCCTTTTAATTAGATGGCATATTCTTAATTTAAAAGGGTACTAGTTTTGATTTTATGTGGTCAAATCAAATATGTACAAAGATGTCATGCATTCATCTTGTAGCATAATTTAATAAAAAACTTTTTATTACCAATTCATAAAGATCAAATTATCAAAGTTTTGATTGAGGTATTGGGTTCACCAATCAAGAATTTAGTGTTAATTATCATCCATTATACCGTACTTTTGCATAAGTGTAAACACTTAGTGTTTGGGATAATTACCACGAAGTGGCATGGAATTAAAACTAATTAAGCCCTTAAGATGAGCTTGTACATATTATGGCTTACTAAGTAGCTCCATTCGAACTTCTGAGGGCGAGGACGGTGTGTAAAGCATAACCTTAGACATCCATTCAGATGTGTTGTAGCACTTCTTAAATAACCCCTTTATAGTTCATTCGAATGGGTGAGCCGTTCGGTCATTGTACCAAAGTCACCAATCAATTAAACTATTGAAAACTTAACTCTTCCAAAACAATTAAATTTCGCCATTGTTTAGTCCATTATTATTTTTCTATTCAAAATTACCCTTTGCTTAAAAATGTCTAACATAATAAACAAACAAGTAACAAATAAAAAATAAACTACTAAAAACAATGCGCACATAATAAACAATTTATACGTGTAAACAAGTAGCCACATGCAACTTATTGATAAAACCTATTAATAATCAATGTCTAGGTTAATTAATGTATATATTAATTTAGGGTTTTCACTCCAGCAATAGAAAGTAGCCACATACATCGATGAATGGATTAAGTAAACCCTTAATTAATTTATACCAAATTGCACATAATTGATTCATTAATATATATATATATATAATTGGAGTCTTCCCCAATTCAAGATTTATCGTAAATAAATATGTCTCAACAATTAAACAATATATCAAAGCAACTTATCCATGACTAACATGCATGTATAATCATGGATATCATAACAATTTATACAAGTAAGTCACAAGATCGCATATAAAAAAATTCCATGACACATAACAAATTATTCATGAATTAATCACGTAATCAATATTAATTCTAGGTTTTAATAAGGTTAGCAAACAATTTTCAAAACCCTAAAAAAAAAATTATGTATATGTCGCTTTTAAAAAAAATAGGGTACGCCCCAATTTAAAAAAAATTCGACCAAAACATAAATTAAACATAAATCCTAGATTAACATAGCAAACAACATACAAGTATTTGTTTTATTACGCGTTTATGTAATTAATTACTCATTAAAACCAATGACTCGTGATGCCACTGTTGTAATTATATATGAAGACATTCAAATAAATAATCACAAAACATCAAAGTAAAAGTGCGGAAGCGTATAGGATTTATTAATGAACAATTAATTAACATAAAAGAATATGCGTACCTTTTCTTGATTCTAGCCGAACAAGAATCAAATCCACAAACTAACAACGGATGAACCCTAATTTGATTTAGTTAGGATTATGTGAATTACCCCTTACCGTTTTGTAATTCAATCCAAGACAATAACAAAAGTATGTTATTACTATGTTCTTGTACACACGTACTAAACCGAATTAAAGTAACGCTAGTTTTTATCAAACCAAATAACTTGATGTTTGGAAAAGAGTGGATCGACACCTATGAAGAGTGTTCGACCGGTTTTAGCAAAACACACACACAAAACAATTTTAGGTTTAGCTAATGAGCACAAGAGATAGAAAAACAAGACCCCTAGCCTTGTATATATACCCAAGTAAACTTGGTGAACAAGTTGGAGTTGTTTCCTTATCCCCTTAGGCCGATCGGTTTGGAATCCCCTTAAGGGATTCCGGAACCTTCCCAACTTTTGCAATTTGATCCTTTTCCAAATACCTTTAACGCCCGTTAGTCCATTACATTAATTACTTAACGTCCGTTAGTTATTTCGTTTAATAAATAAATAAATATAACGTTTACATATTTAATTATTAACTTTAAATTCTCATACGCAAACATCTTGTCAACCCTACGAGGGCCCAAGAAGATATTAAACTCAAATAAATTTGAAGGAACAAATTCTATCTTGACTACGAGAATAACCCACGAACTTTGCAACACTTGAGGAAACAACCCTTATGACTACCGTTACGTGATAAGCGTTAAGTTGTTCAATAGAAGTGCACTACATTCATGACACTTATCTGGTATCTCAAGTCTGAGGATAACTATTCATAATTTACTTATAACAATATCCACAAAGTAAATTATGTAGTTGGGATAAGTCCTATATTCAATTTGTTAGTGCAAATATTACGATATTTAATCTATACAGTCTCGTTTGTTTTGATTGATGACAAATATGTAACTTGTAATACATAACGTAAAATGTACAAGTTACTTGTAATCACACTTTGTCTCAACATACATTCAACACCTCTCGATGTCTCAAGTCCTCGTATGTTACAACAGTGTTAAATTTACATATGTTTGTTATGTGGCATTATGATCAAACCCATTAACAAATCATTTAGAATGTTTAAAATATATTTAGAGTCACTAAGTATTTTAATAGGTTAACCATTCTATTTCGAACCTCATTTTACATTTTGAATTCACAAGTATTTCAAAAGGTAACTAGACATTTTATTAACTAGTTACATAATACATTTTACAAGTTTACTTTGATAAACCTTTTAATCTAAAAATAGAAATACATGTTACATCATGTCATGCATCATCTTTGAAATCCTTGGAAGATCACTTGAATATTTTAGTTAGATTGACACTCAATATATCAAATGTGATCTAAGTAAGATTTGGTAATATCTTGGAAATATTTGAAGAAAGATTTTTTAGATTTTATGTCAGGCACCCACGGCACCAAATTGTATAAAGGACGGAACCCTTTTAAGGGGTCCGTGGTCCGTGGACGCTCCTGACCACTTTTGGCTATAAATAGAAGCTCATTGTTTTCCCATTTCTTCACCACTTCAAAGCACATCTTCTTCACCTTCTTGCATACATTTAGATCAATCATTAACAATGTAGTAACACACATTAAACACCCTAATGATCATGATCATAATGCTTCTAACATTCATATTTGTTGTAAGCATACTCTTTGATCAACCAAGGAAATCTTGGAGATCTAGCCATCCCCACTCACCACAAGTTGAAGATCTATCACAAGAAGTTTAGGGAACTTGTGATCTTCATCATGAAGGCTTCCTATCAATGGAAGTTCATTTAGAAGTAGTTATTCATATCCATTAGACATTTGTGTCATGGATCATTAGTGTAAACATCATTGCATCATAACAACACTTTCACCAAACTAGATTAGATGGTTTATGTGTTTGTGCCATAAAACACAAGGTTTATTATGTTGGGCCATAAAACATATTGGGAGTGGTTGTACCCTTGTAAAGAACTCGACATCTAGCTTAGTGTCGGAAATATTGTATAAGCGACGTTAGGTTGGTTCTACCTCGAACTAGAACCCGGTATTTAGCTTTGTACGGAAAAAAGTGTAATAACGTTGTAAGGTTTTCTCCGCAAAGAAGGGAGCTTGTTGATTTAGTGAAGTAACTCTCGAGTTGGGTACTAGGGAGTGGAGTAAAAGGAGATCCGTGATCGAACCACTATAAATCCTCGTGTTCGGTTTGCACTTTCCTTTCTTTATCTCTTTACTTTTATACATGCACTATACTATTGTTTGTGATGTGGTTTGATGTTCATGATTGTGTGACAACTTGGTTTACCATGCTTTATATTAGTCACAAACAATAATTGGTACTTTCATATTATAACAAGCTTAATAAGCGATTTGATACTAAAGATCTAAAGTTTTTAAACGGTAACGTATTCACCCCCCCCCCCTCTACGTTTCCACACAATTCATTGAATATCATCTGAAATTGGTATGCATTCTCATCAATATACTTTCAAGTATATTCTACCATATCTCTCATATTTGTCTTAGTTTAATGATACTCCCATATCATTAATCGACAACGGACGATTTAGAATAAATAAATTTATTCACGGATTAAACATGCAAATATAGGATACAATATATTATAAAATCAAACATACCAAGTATTTGATTTATTATAATAATTGTTTAACATCCCTTATCCAAATACCAAATAGATCAATGCATGAAAATTCCAGTTGATGAATTATGCCTCAAGTAATGACAATCATACTTGTTGACAAGGCATAAATCAACCAACTTGATCTATCATAATTTTGAGAATACTTATTTCAAGAATTCAATTAATGAAGTTCTTGTATGTGTGCATTCAACAATCCACATAATAATTCATAAATTGTGTGACATCCTCTATCACCAATTTATGACAATTAAACTTCCAAACATTTTAAAGTTTAAAGTATTCTTATTCTTTTAATGTATAATGCAACTGCGCTCTTAGTAGCACAACTAGTTCACATGGCCATTAACAAGAATGAAATCCTATCATGACTAGTATTGAGTGTCATCTCAATTAAACCAGCATCATTGTATACAAACAACAACATGCTCATTAAAACTCCGTAAACTTTAATATCTTATTGTGTAATGTTTGATGTCTTCCAAACTTTCAAGTTTGAAACTGATGACAATTTGCACAACAATTGACATATTGTTCATCCATAGAATCTAGGAGCAATTTCAGACTGAGGATGTAATTCTATTAGAATATTCATTACACAAGTTATCTAATAACTTTTAATTAGATATCAATGTTGTCAAATCACTTCTTATTCAAGAATGATACAACAATTTTAATACACTACATGATGTACATGATGAATCTACAGGTCAAACTTAGATTTCATTTACGTTCTATCTTGTCAAAAGATATTTATCCATTTTCCAAATGATATATCATGTTTTATTAGAATCATTTATTTTACTAGCATGTTTATTAATAATAAATATATATTCCAAGGTTGTATGTTTTAATTCTTAAATCTTACAAATGAAGTTTCATCCCAGTCTAAGACTTAACATTTAGCTTACAAGGAATGTTACTTCCTATATGTTATACAACATATAAGATTTAAAACCTTAACATAATACTCCCACTAGCTTTCAGGAATACTTAAAATTTATCTTATTTTAATTATAAATCGAAAATGGGATTTAATAATTAAACATAAGAATAATTTCATAGGCAGCATGCATTTATCCATTCATGAATTATTTGCACTTAGCATACACTTTTAAAGATTATATGAAAAAAAAAAAAAACTTTCAATTACTTGCAGAGTCCTCGCCAAGTAATTTCTCAAGAAAGAGTTTTGATATTCCATTGTCATATTTCATATTAATGAAAACAAGTATGACAATTATCATCTTTATATATTTAATGTCTTAGGAAAGAATATTCAATCATAATTAATTGCTTAAATATGATTAATAATCTTGTCATAAAACATGCATTAAATATGTGTACAATATTGTCCATATGATTTCTACATAGAAATTCAAACTACTAGAGTTTTTCATCTCTTTGAAGAAACTCATTTCCATTCTCTAGTCTAACTATTAAGATAAACCAAATTTCCAAAATTGATTATCTTTATGGACCGAAAGATCTTTAACATTCATAGTATGAGTTATTTACCCAATTCAATATTTGGTAATCTATCATAATGATTATCAGGTTTACTATAATCCGTAACTCATATTTCTCAAAGATATAAGTCAAATATCGAGATATCTTTCTTGCGATCTATGAATGAAAATTCCATCATCATGAGGTCTATCAATTACATGTCTAACCTCATCATGATATTTACTAGTGTGTTTTAGAAGATTATGTATCTTGTAATTTTATCTTTCAAGATAAAAAAAACTCCCAATTGCCTTTTTTTGACGTAAATTGCAACACCAAGTGTTTCTTGAATTAGATATGTTCAAGTTATATTAGAACGTTGTATCTGGTTCCAATGTATCTCCTTCTTTTGCCATAAACTGAGAAAAAAAACCTAGGAAAGCTTAACCTTAGAACAGTTTCTTACACACAG